>CM076655.1:23612267-23735246 GCA_038496675.1 Rachycentron canadum | reverse complement strand
CCTTCCCTCCCTCCCTCTCTCTCTCTCCTCTCCTCTCCTCTCCTCTCCTCTCCTCTCCTTCCCTCCCTCCCTCTCTCTCCTCTCTCGCTCTCTCCTCTCCTCTCCTCTCTTTCTTTTCAGACTTTTGTGTGGTTGGGCACATTTCAAACCTACTTTCATTAGTGTGTATGTTTTTGCGTATGTATGCAAATCTGTGTATTAAGGCAGACTGTTGTGTTTGGGGGCAAGTTTCATACATCTAACCATCTGTGAGGTTAGTGAAATGGGTCTTTTCTTGTTGCTGCAGCTGTAAAAGTCCCTCCAGACTCTTTAGAAGATACCAGGGAAAAATAGAAACGCTAATGGGAGTGTTTGGTAAAAAACAAGTCTATTTCTATGCTATTTTGAACAAATACAGGAAACAAAACAGCGCAATTATTTGCTACCTGAGTTTCCATCTAGTTGCTTATTTTTTTAAGTTATGATTCATTAAGCAGATGCTATTGGAACCAATTTAAAGGGCCCATACCCATGTATTTTATACTTTTCTGGTGTTTTATTGAAAGTATCGATACAAATAAGAAAATGAATTTGTACTTTTGAGAACCAAAAAACATCTAAATGTAGTTCAACATCTCCCCACTGAGTGGCTGAGGGCACTGACTGCTTTGTTGTGACATCCCAAAGTTAAAGCAGTCCCAACGGCTGGTTTTAAGGCTCAGTTTGTGAATGCAGGCTGTGAACATTTGAACGCTGAGCACTTTGATACTAATCTTATAATCGAAAAGGATATGAAGGGTTACCTTTATACTATATGAAGTAGATTTATGTATTCTGCTACCTTAGAGAACAACACTGAGTTAACCTCATTGCTTTATTGCCTGTGTTTCTTCATGTTCTTGGCCTTGAAACAAAGTTTTTAATCTCATTGATGCTGATTAAAATGTTTTTACACTTGTCCATGCAGAACAGTTTGTCTGAATGGATATTACCTGAATCAAAACTAAAGGGTTTCTGTATTAAAATCTCAATTGGAGCTTGTATATCAATACCAGCCACTTTTTTTTCCCATATCATTGTTCCATGACTGAAAAGTCCCTCATTTGATACCAGAAAGTATCTGTGTGCTGCTACAATGTCCCCAGGATATTTCAGTGTTCAGTGACATTTCAGAAGTCGGATTGAAACAGAGCACTGTGTTGTAATGGGACTTGCAACTGGTCGTACTGGACTAATTCTGCGAGTGTTAAGCCACTAAGCCCTGGTTATCTCCTCACATTTGGTTAAGCAGCCTAGCCTGCTAACGTCTGGACCTCTGCAGGTTGAACGTAGAAACTCTGGTGACGGAGCTTCCTCCCTTTAGGAATCTGCTGCAGTACAAAATAAAATGTGAGTCTAATTTCAGAGCTGGTTACCTGGAGGAAAAAAGACATGGAAATGAAAATTATCCTTCCGTCAAAAACACACAAAAAAAGGAATAAAACACGAGGGAGAGAGACACAGAAACTAAATTACAACAAAGTGCAGAGAAGGAGACAAAGTTACAGAGAAGTTAAAAAAAAATAGTTGAAAAGGGCAGAGAGAGGAGAGAGGTAGATGGAGGATCAAGAGAGATGATGAAGCGTCTCTTCAGTTTAATTTAAACCTGAGTGTGTAAAAGATGGAGACGGGAAAAGAAGGGAAATTGAAAGAGAAAAGGGGGAAAGGCTACGAAATGGCAGCCAAAATGTCAGTGAATTGGAGGAGAATAATAAGGAGACGGAACATTTTATCATGTCTGTGGTGAACAAAACTCCAATACAATACAATTCTCCAATACACAGTGTGTGTGTGTCTGTGTGTGTGTTTAATGTATGGATCTGAGCAGGGTTGTAGCTTATCACAGTGTGTGTGTGTGTGTGTGTGTGTGTGTGTGTGTGTGTGTGTATGTGTGTGTGTGTGTGTGTGTGTGTGTGTGTGTGTGTGTGTGTGTGTGTGTGATGCCTCTGAAATTATGTGTCACCCCGGCATCCCTCACTCTGCTCAAGGACGGAGTCGCTGATTGCCCTGGCCACCCTTCACTGCCTGTGTGTGTGTGTGTGTGTGTGTGAGGGATTGTATGACAAGGTCTTTGTGTGAGCATGCATGTAGAAATGATTGTGCGTCTGTGCATGGTTACACAGTGTGTGTGTATGTGTGTGTTACCTACCGTCATGCATGCTTGTGTTTGTTGATGTCCTTGTGTATTTTTGTGTGTGTACTGGCGAAGCATCGACAGGTTGCCAGTGGAGCTGATTGTTCACTTGATACAGGTTTGTGTGTGTGTGTGTGTGTGTGTGCTGAAGACACCTCTCATCATAGCAGAGGTGGGAGGTTGGCTACCTGATCATAGCAGCAACTGATATGCCGCCTGTTGTCGGCCTGTTCGACGCCATGCACACGGTGGCATCTACGGGGTGCGTGTGTGCGTTGTGTGTAGCCATACGTGGAGGGAATCGTGCGCTCGCTCTGGCCTGTAGCTTGACATGTTAAGCACGGAGCTGCTTAGAGCTCAGTCTAACATTAGCCCGTGTCATGTAACTGCGTGGACAGACGCACAGGTGTGACCTCCACGCACACAACCTGATGTCTTCGCTGCAAACTGGAGTTGTAACACAACAGCTGCTCATTGCGTTAGAGAGAATTGATCCAACTGACCTTAATGAACAATCAAATCTCTTCCTACAAATATTACATCCTGATATTTGTGTCTCATTTCACAGTGTGAACAGAGCTCAGATTGTGTGTGTCCATGTGATGAGGCTGTGGGGGAAGCAGCACTCAGACTTCTTCTTCTTCTTCTTGGCACAGATTCCACTTGTATAGAGATTTCCAAGCATTTAGTGAATTCATTCTGGAGTCTGTCATGGCAAATCTTTAAATTGTTTGAGTGGCCTCATTAAGTCAACCCCACACGACGAAGTCTTGTTCCACGTTGTGCCTTACAGTTGTAGAAACCTCTTCTTTCTGATGTCAGTTCCTTCTTTTTGGGGTTGTGTAATTTTTCTTCATCCTCTCTAAATTTATAGAATATTTTCCGTGGAACATGGTAAGACTTTATTTCCAAAGAGTCTTTGCTGCATTGTTGACATTAAAAAGGGTTTGACACTGTTGAACCTGCTGGTTTCTCTGCTGCTCTGTTTGTGCAATTTTTCTAACCTTTACAGTTCGCACATCTTCTCTGACTGTGCTCTGACGTTGCTCTGCAACTTGAGACAAACCGTCTCGATGCTGCTCTCCTGACAGGTCTCCCTTTTGAAAAAGTCATTCCTAATCTCAGTGTGGTTAACCTTTTTGAAAGTATGGTAAACCAGGAACCAGGGCCTGACAGAAATCCTTCATTGGGGCTGCCAGTGTTCTTCTAAAATAACCGTCAGAGCCATCGCAGTCATTCTAGTCATCTCCATCTGAGCGGGGGGGGGCTTGTGGCCCGTGTGTCATTGAGTCTGACAGACGTGCCCTTTAGCAAGTCTCTCGCTGACCAACTGCTTCATACCTGCAGCTGAACATGATGGTCCTGCGTGTTCTCACAGGGCTTTTACAGGGTTTTATTTTTGTACCTATATGGCTGCAATTTTTAGTCACCTTGCCTTACCCCTAAGGAGCCTTAACAGAGGTCAGAGGTCAAGGATCTGTGCGTCCTCGTCATGCACGACTGCCTCCTCTTGACCTGTTTGCGTTGCATGCAAACTGGTTCAGTGCTGACAGCTGCTCTGAGTAGGTGTGTTAATGCCGAGTCATTCTTTTATTTTGCCCCATACTTGCTTTTCTGTAAGCATGTGATGTGTTGATGTGTGTGTGTGTGTGTGTGTGTGTGTGTGTGTGTGTGTGTGTTTCAGTCCACCTGGCTGTCCTGACATTGATGGATACGATGGGCTGCAGAGCCAGGGCTGCATCTTTGTCACACACACACACACACACACACACACACATACACATGCACACAAACATTAAAGCACACATGCAGAACATATTTATAGCCTTGCATGTGTGTGACCAAAATACCCCGTGCTCATTACTCAGTGTGCGTAGAAGACGTAACTAAAAAGCTGCAGGAATCTCGATGCTTGTGAGGTCACTGCCTCACCATTTGTGTGTATGTGTGCACGTGAGGTGTTTGAATAGTTATTTTCAACTAGCTCAAAGTCGTTTGACCTGTTTGTGTTTGACTCTCTGTCCATCACCTTTACATCCATACTCACAACATGATGGTGCACGCTGCAGCTGGAGGAGAGGCTGGCATCTCTGATTGGCTGCCTCGTAGCAAAGGGCCAGCTCAGTTTCGAGATCATGCGGATTATTGGGACGTTTGGATTATTTTGGATACTTTATGGAAGTCAGAAGGTCATTTTTCTTTTTTTTAAGGCTGCGAGAAAATGTTTTTGAAGCTGTCAGGATGCTTTAAAGCCCCGCGCGTCTTAATGTTGTTGTTGATCTCTGAAATTGAAGCTCATTCCACTGCTGCTCTCTGCATAAGAGCAGCAGCTAAATGTGGGATTAAAGCTGGCTGGGTTGAAATTGGATCTTAAAGGAGAATATTGTCGTCATTTAGAGTCACAGCCCATTTAATTCCCTCTTTCTTCTAGTTTACATTCTGTCCAGTCATTATGCAGTGCATTCTATATATAATTGGATTTGTTTAATTCTACCTTAAGGTGATCATTGGATGCAACATTTGGCATCAGACAATTTCAGTGACAAGTTTTTGCCCTAGTCTCAATTTGCTGCTTTGTCTTGGGTGTGTCTTCTTCTCCAAGGAACATTTTATTGGCTCTGGATGCCGAGAAATAAAAGACTTTGACTCAGATTTAATCTCTATTTGCTACAGTCAGTTGTAACCTGTGATGTGTTGTGTTTCACTGACCTAGTTCCTGGATTTTACAGTTTGCTCGCGTTAAACCCAATCCTGCAAGGTTGGATCGTGGGTCCAGGTGGGCTGGTCTTAGGGTGTGGCTGAGGGTGGTGCCTGATACGTTGTGACATCACAAAGTTAGTAGCAACCTAGACCTGCTTTATAATTAAAGAGGACCTGGAGGTCTACCTTCAGACTGTATGGGCCTTTAAGGTCTACCTTTAGACCGTGTGGACCTCTTTCATCTGAGATGGAATGAGATTTTGTTGCATTTCAAATGCTCAGATAAACACGTTTTTCTTTTTATTGCACAGCTCAAACTGCTTGAAGCATTTTTCCACAACCACAAGAACATCCTAAATATAGAATTTTATTGTCACATCATTCGCTGCATTTTCTATTTGTATAGGTTTGTACTGTCAATCTACATTACTGGTATCATAGCACCTCAATGGGCTGTTACTGTGGCTTAGCCTTGTGACTATCTGGGCCAAGCTCAGCGTTCTGAGCCCTGAGGGAAGAGAAACACTTTCTTAGCCATCAGACCTTGGTAAAAAATAGAGCCTCGGTGAAAATGGCTTGGGATAAAGGCTGTGATGCGGTGGATGTGCACTCAGTTTGGACTTAAATAAACTGCGTGTTGCATGAAACCTGCCTCATCTGACTGATAACATGTCAGCGTCCTCGACAAGTTGAACCAAATCAGGTGTTTAAGACACATCAGTGGGATTCTGAGCTACACTTACAACATAATGTATTCTGACTGATGATTTTCACAATATCATGCAGCTTCTGTCGTGGCAACAGCTCCGATATCATGGAATAAAATCAAAACTAAAATAATCCAACATCCCCCAAACAACACTGACAGTTGCTTCGAATGTGATAATTGTGCAAGTAATCTTTATTTTAGAACTTGCCTGACCGGTCGTCCATGAATAGCTCTATTGAAGTGAGGAAACACTGATGATAAAAATAACTGTGGGGCATGATGTTTCAAAACAGGCAAAGCAAACCAAATCTGAGAGTGAAGAGATATGGCTTACAAGGCTTCAGACAGGCTGATGAAAGTAACTGAATCGCACAGTTTTGAGCGATACAACCCATAAAATTCTTTATTTAATCAACCCATTAAAAACAAATTAATTTAATTACAGTGAGATTTTACTGTTTGATGGCCCGTGGGTGCCTGCATGTGGTTTTAGAAGTGTTTCTGGACTCACAAGAAGAAAAATCTGAGAACTTCTGAATATTTGGCCTGAAAATGGTCAGAACCTGGAACTAAACCAAATCAACTTTGCACAGTAATGACTCCAAATGCTGTTGACAGGCAAGTGTTTGAATAATTTTAGATTAACATGCAGAAATCTTGTCAGACAGTGTGGGTAAATTGGCACAAACCAAGAGAGAGATAAATGATCTTTCACAAAGGACTAATGACTAGGGCTTCGACTGCAGGTTCGATTTGTTCCTCAAATTTGAATTCATCACTTCCTTTGGCCAAAGAAATGACCGTTAACTGTCGCTAGAATTTGACCGTGACGAATGTTTTTTGCTGCCAACAGTTCGTGGAGCTGTTACCTGATATGAATCCTTCTCCTTTGCTACATATTGTGACACCGTCCAATGAGATATTTAAATGCACCTTATGCACTGTAAAAATTTGCAATAAATCCTTGGATACGTCTCCCACTTTGCAGCATCACAGCTGGTTTCAAGGTTGGGCCTCCAAAAACCCATGTAGGTGGAAACCTGGTGTGGATTACTAGCCGCTTCTCTAACCATTTGTGACCATGGACTATAAATAAAGGAGAGACAGAGAGAGGAGAGGTTGTGAAGCTTCGAGCTGAATTCAATAATTCTCTGACATGTCTTGTGCAGTTTTGTTTCTTCACCCTGATAGTTGTACACTCAGGTACTGCAGGCAGCACTACAGAGAGCAGAGGGAAGGCAGGATTCACAGAGCCGGCTGCGCACTATATTTATAGCTGCACTGTTTCCATGCTACACTCTCTCACATGTTGTACCGCATAACGGCGTGCTGCATCCACCGCCACAGTTTGTCCTTCAGGCGGGAGCTGTGTGACCTTCATGACTGCAGCATATCAGCAGATATGGACGGAGGAGAGGAACAAAAGGAGAGGAGGAGATGGGGTGACTCATGTAAAAAAAAAAAAAGGGGGGGGGGGGCGTGGAGGAAATGGGAGTAAAGGGGAGTGGGTGATGGGAAAGAGATGAGAGCAGAGAAAAGTGAAGGAGGTGAGAAGAGAGAGAGGGAAAGAGGAGGTGAGAGGTAAAGAGCATGGGAAAGGAGGGGCTGAAAGGAAATGGGAAGGATGGAGAAGAAAAGGTGGGGTGGAAGATACAGGAGGATGCAAGTGTTAGATGGAAGGATAGGAGGGGGAGGATAGAAGGAAAAAATGAAAAGGTGGGGAAGGTAGAGGGAAGAGGTGAAGTAAGTAGCAGAGGAGAGTATGGGAGAGAAAAAGGAGAGGAGGAGAAGGAAAGAAAGGAAGAGAGGATTTAAAAGTCACAGAGCAAAATTGATGCTTGATTAATCACTTCATGTGTCAACTTCCTCTTCTTCTCCTTCTTCAGACAGAGCAGCAGTTGTGAAAGTTGACTTTGTTGCATTTGAATGCAAAACGAGCAGTTGGCCTCACAAACCACCTCTTTCACTCTACGTCTCTGTCTCTCACTCACTCTCTCTCTCGCTCTCTCTGCCCCTCTCACGCATGTTGAGTCCCCATGTGGGTGCCTGAGGCGTCATTGTTTGTGTGCGTGTGTGTGTTCACGTATGTGTGTGTTCACGTATGTGTACCGTGGGTCATTCGAGGGCGATGCAGCCTGTCAGTGTCGCCTTCTTCTTCTGCTTCGCCTTCTTCACTTTGGCTGCTGAAATGGAGACGATTCACAGATTTGAATGAGAGGGGGGATAATTAATAGTGTTTATGCAAGTGTGTGTGAGTGAGTGAGTGAGTGAGTGTGTATGTGTGTGTGAGTGTGAGTGAGTGTGTGTGTGTGTGTGTGAATGCGTAGTGAGAGGGGACCAGTTCCGCAATACTGACCGTCTCCAAGGAGATGCAGGAGGCGAGAGAAGCAGCCAACATGGTGTAGTAAACCCAAGAAATGTCACTGTGTGGTTTCACAATACAAGTGTGTGAGCTCTGTGAAAGTGTGTGTGTGTGTGTGTGTTGTGTGTGTGTGTGTGTGTCTGCAGGGGAGCTCTCAAGTCAACTGTTTACCTGCTTGTTTGTTGCCTAGTGACTGCCTGCTGTATGCGTCCTTCATCGAGGCTGGAGAGATGCTTGATCACAGGTGGCCCAGGTGTTTTTGGACGAGCGAGGCTTGCGCACATGCCAAAGTGTGTGAGCGAGAGATTGTGTTACAGCAGCGTGTGAAATTTTAAAGTCCTCTCTTCCTCACTTCATTGTGTTATTGGTTGTCGCATCCTGTCGTCTAGTAAATCATCTGTTCTTTTCTCTCCCTTCTTCCTTTACTGTTTAATTTCTTTCTCCTCCTCCTCTTCTCAACCTCCGTCTTTAGATTGTTTAGCTGTGTTTCCTTACACCTATTGTCCTCTCCTTCCTTCCTCTCTTCCACTAGCCTGTAGCTCAGTGGGCAGCTGTGACATTAGAATGAATAGGAGGTATATGATAGAGGTTTACTGGTGTCCATTTGTTTGAACAGTAAAGTTTGAATTAAACCACGCTGCATCTTTTCAGTTTCACTCAGCTCATCTGTTGATAACGTTTAGTTTAATGTGGTGAGTAAGTGTTTTTAAGAGCTGTTGAGCTTCAGTGATCAGCAGGTTTACTTTTTTTATAGCTGCATCAAAGTCGAGCAGCTGTTCTGATGTTGTAGAAAACCTTAAACAGTTTGTCATTTCTGTAGCATTGTGGGGGGGGGGGGGGGGGGGTGAGAAATTGAATAGCTATTGATTTGAATTACAGTCACTGTGATTATTGACCAGAAATAACACAACTTTCTATGAATATGGCTGTAACAAGGTTTACTGTTTGGTCCGTGTGGAAGACACTTTATACTGAATCTCATAAATTCAGCTAAAAATTTTATTGAACTTGGCTTTTAATTAATTCTGTTATATTTTACTGTTCTTACAGGTTTCAATTTTCATTTCCATATTTTATCATCTATATGTCTAACTTTTATCTATTGTGATTGTCCTTCAATCGGCCTTTATTTTATTTGAACTAGTTGATTTTTTTTTTGTTGCGAGCACTTTGAGCTACATTCTCATGTATGAAAAGTGCCATGTAAATAAAGTTTATTTTTATTATTATTATTATTATTGATAGTGAAATGGATAGCACCCATTTTAAATCTAACTTTTTAAGCACATCCCATCTCTGAGATAGTGTTTAAACAACGGTGATTTCACAGTGGATTTCAGTTTTTTTTCTGTGGTGTCCTGTGGTTCAGTACAAGAGGATGAGCTGTGAATGAAAACAGTGTCGGGTCGAGGTTTGAAGTCGTGCAGTTGATCACCTGAACAGGCTTCACCGATGTTTTCTGGACGCTGCTTCTGTCAGTAACGACAGCGATCGTCATCTTTCCGCTCTGCTGTTGTTCGGCCTGAACAATAGACCAGTGAGGTTTGGATTTGACTGGACTTCTCACTCTTACCCCCCTGCTCTCTCCCTCAAACACACAGACTGTTGACACTGACCTGATGCCACTAATCTTCTGGGTGCGACTCTGTTGTTTTGTCTGATTCGCTCTCACAGACTCAGTCGGTGCTGCAGGTTCAGGTGAAGTTGGAGCCAGAACGATGAGGAAGGAGTGTGTTGGTGTTTCCCATTTCTCTTTGGCCGAACTTCAGCATTGCACTTACAATACAAAACAATAAAGTCAGACAACTTCCAAAGGAGTTGACAACAAACAGTCCAACAGGTATGCAGTTGAGTTGCCATGGTAACGCAGTTCCTGCTCAGGTCAGAGATTTGTTGATTTCAGCCCAAACTCATGCTGTTGATCTTTTTGTGGAGTACTTATTAAAACAAGGAGAAAGATGAAAACACACATGAATATTACATAAAAAACAAAAGGGTTGGAAGCAGTCACCCAGTTTGAAAACTGCTTTTAACAGACTTTCAGTTGAGGATGAGGAGTTAAAGTTTCCTTGAGATGCTTCATGTAGGTCGACAAAGCTCCGTACAAACACATCTACAAATCTCAAGAGATGTTTTTCCCACTCGGATACATGTATTCGGTAAAACAGACAAAAACATACAAATGATAAAGATTTTCTGTGCTGCTCAGATTGTTTTATATCCTCATAATTAGTAATCAAACAACAGCCATTTCTGCCTTAGCTGTCTGTCTGTGTGTGTGTGTCTGTGTGTCTATGTGTGTGTGTGTCTGTGTGTGTGTGTGTGTCTATGTGTGTGTGTGGATGGAGAGAGTTGAAAGTTTGTGTTGGCGTCAGGCCAGTGGTGGGAATTACAGGTTATTTGTCAGAATAGTGCAGTTGTGTGTTTCCATAGCTTTGTTAATTATGTGTGTGTGTGTGTGTATGTGTGTGTGTGTTTACATAACACTGCCAGGGAAAAGTATCACACATTGTACAGTTGTGTCACTGCAGGTCTGTGTTTGACAGCAGAATACCCTTTGTTCCTGACACCTTGGTTGACTTTCTCATTGTAATTAAGTTACTTCAGAGTTGTTGTTTTTTTTTTTTTTTCTCGCTGTGTTTATGGAGATATCCGGATCTTAAGAAAAGGTTACCTGTGTATAATGGATGAGAATAAAATGCTGCTTGGTTACTGTTATGACTAAAGCAGAGCCTACAAGTTGCCTTCTGGGCAAGAGCTTTATTTGTGTCGGTCTCAGCTGTGTCTTAATTCAGGGGTGGCATCCTTTAGAGGAAGGTGTGGTCCTGGACCAGGGCGGACCACTCACACCGAACTGAAATGAAACGGCCTACGGATGATTTCACCTTGTATCGCCAGCTAACCTTAACCCTCTTTATGTGGCTCAAACTTTTAAGAGCCTTGGTTTTTAAGGAAGGATCCATCCTTTGGACTCTTTGTTGTCAGTCAGTCTTTAAATGCAGCCTCTGTAGGATGTGGCCCCTGAATAGATACCCTCTCACTCTCCTTTAAAGCAGCTGTGTTACTATCTCCCTCATAAACCTTCATCTGCTTTGGGTTTCATAAGTTTCATCAGTCTCATTTCTCAACCTGTTGAGAGCTCCTTCTGTCCTCCAGCAAGTTTCAACATCGAAATCACTAAACTTGTGGAGGAGTTTTAAACGTTAGCACCAGTATTGCGTCTGGAGGCCTAAATCAAGGAGTCACCTCGGTGAGCGACCTCAGTGTGCCAGTTAGAGTAATCCAAGCTTTACAGTCTCTTGACCCGCCGCTGAATGTACCCTCCCCCCATTTAGACACTCAAACACCCTAAAAAGGCATTTTCACCCCCTTTTTTTTTTGCCTGCTCTTAAAGCTGTAAATCTCCCACCTCACCCAAACAAGGTCTGACTCTAATCCCTCTGTATTGACTGGCAGATGCATCCTGGGACATCCAAGGGTTGGTGCTGGGCACAGAAAGGATCTGGCCAATCACGATGCTGTTTGCTCATAATAAGTCTCTTTTCTGTGATCAATTCTAATTTGTTTTCCTCTCTGTATGCTCCAGTTTAAAACAACTGCCCATGAATGGGACTTGATTAGACCTGTTTGGCCCTGTTGTAAGTAAATCAGGTAGCTGTATCTAGCCTTGTTGAGCCTTGCAGTAGGAACCAGATTACATTAAACTCTACATAGACATTCTAGGCCGTACAGCTAAGACTTACAAAACTTTTAGAGGCCCTGAAGTCAGAGTCATGCTACTAGCTGAAACCAGGCTAGTTAGCAAACCTTGATTAGCTTTTTAGAGACAGTCAAGCTAAAGGTTAGCCCTGTGTAGCTAAAGGCTTTAGGGAATTAGGGCTGTTAAAAAAACTACCGTATGAGAGTGTTTCCTCACTCTTTTCAGTGTGAGCTGCTGTCAGCCAATCACTGCGCTCGCTGAGAGCAATGTTGCTGAGGGACGTCGCTTGAAAGAAGTTGCTGGTGTGTGCAGTTGCCTTGTGAGCAGATGGCCCCACCGTCTGTCTCCACATTAGCAAGATACTGATGAGATGAGTCAGTTAACACACACTCAGACTGACACACACTTCCGCTGCCATGCCTGTGTGTGTGTGTGTGTGTGTGTGTGTGTCCTGTCATACACATGTATGAGTCTGCAGATGTCCTTTCCTCCTTGTATTTGTATGCATGCATCTACCTTTGTGTGTGTGTGTGTGTTGCGCGCATGTGTGTGTGTGTTGCGCGTGCGTGCCTGTGTGTGTGTGTGTGTGTGTGTGTGTGTGTGTGTTGCTTGCAGTCTTCCCTTTTCTGTTTCCTATGAGACAGCAGGGAACATCGCTGACTCACACTATCCACCACAATGCATGCACACACACTATACACACACAGGCATGTACAAGCAGGCACACACACACACACACACACACACACACACACACGCACGCACGCACACACACAGGCACATGCACATACACACACAATAACGAATAAGAAACACAAAAGCGGCTGAGGGAATGCAATCGCTTTTTGTGATAGAAAATCAAAGTATTTCTGATTGAAAACTATGTTTTTTGAACGCTGCATCAAAAACAATCAAACTCTGGGGAGAAAAACATCAGTTTTTGTGTGTCTCTGTGTTTGTGTGTATATTGTGCGGGGGTCTAGCCTTAAAAACACAAACTTAATGGCAAGAGTCGCTTCTGCATTCAGCCCTCACGCCTGAGTGCGCCTGATAGACAACCCACAACTCTTATGATGCATTTGGAGGGTGTGGGGAAAATCCAAAATGAAGCCATGATGGATGAAAAAGCTGAATTTTGAGCAGGAGCGGTGAATCTCAAATTCAGCACCCACAGTCGGAGAAGATATGGGTGTTTCATTCTGGCTCCAGGGTGCATTGATTGAGCACCCACTGAGTGCAGGATTGTGGATTTTGCAGCTCAGACCTGAGTTATTCTCTAAGAATTTGGGTTGTTTTGCCAACCGGTCGTTTTGTATTTGGCTGATTTCTAAGTCGGTGTCCGCCTCTCTGACATTAAAAGACACTAAGCTGACACTGTTTCTCAGTGAGCAGGCGGGGTTTGCTCCTGCACTTTGACAATCTTGTGTGTGCAAGAGGAAATGAGACCACAGTCAAAACGTGTGTGTGTCGTGTCACTTCAACTGTCAAAAAAAAAAAAAAAACTACCACCAAAATCTATCTTGAGCAGATCTCTTTCCAAATTACAAAATGTTTCATTTCTATATAATGATATTAAATGATAGATGACACAAAGTACTGGCCTAGTTAGAAAATATATGGCAACAACTCTCCCAAGAGTTACCTTAGCTTGTTAAATGACATTTGTTTAATTTTAACAAAAACAGAAGCATAAAACAACAGAAAAAACATTTTAAGTGACTCATTCTGTATCTCCAGCTCCAGACTAAATTGACAGACAAGAGTGGTAAACCTGTATTTTATCTTGACCATGACAGAATGACTCCACTTGTTGTAAGAAGTAAGAAGATTGCATTGAAGTCTATGGGAAAATTGCATCACTTCTCCGCTGATTTATTACCTAAACGCTTTTTGGAGCGAGTGTATGGCCTCAGTCTTGGCTACACTGCACCCACGATTTCTGGTGGTGCTGCACCATTTGGTCCATATCAATACATTTCCAGAAAATGTGCACAAACAGAAGTTGTCGTCTGTATTTGTGCACGTATCGTTTAAATGAGCATCAACTGTACAGTGTTCATCTGCTCGGCCAGCCTCCTGTGGAAGTAAATCTGAGAGATATAAGTGCAGGAGAGTGGAGGTGTGTAGCTGTAATGTTTTATGGTGCTGTTGGTTGTGTTAGCGGCTCCAGACTCTGCTCACTGTGTACCATTAAAAATCTATTGCTGTTTCTTCTTCTGCTGACTATTTACTGCAAAACTGATTATACCGCTCTGTACTGTTGCTAGCAAAGTTACTGTGTTTATGTGTGTGTGTGTGTGTGTGTGTCAGAGAGAGAGAAATGAGTTATCAAAATGAGCAAGACAACTTTTTAAGGCTGGGCTATTACCATCAGCTGAAATAACACACACACATACATAAGCAGAGGACACAGACTCATAGTGTTAAGAATGTCTTGACACACTGAGCTGTTTCAGTACGAGGCAAATCTGAGATATGTGATGAGCTCTGGGGCTTGTAAGCCTTTTATTGCCTATTTATTAGGACTTTATACAATGCCAGGGAGACGTGGAGACAGATAAAGACAAAGATGATCATCCTGATGAGTGTGGAGACGCTTGGTGCTGCCTGTAAGCAACAGAACGGAAAAAAAAAAAAACACTTTATTTTATATTTATCTTCTTTAAAAAGATGAGGAACCCTTGTGTTTTTCCATCAATTATAAATTGAGCAATCTAACCTCGTTATCAGCTAGTAGTTCCCTGGCCAATTCATTTAATTAAATGCAATCAATTAAAAATTTCAATCAACAGCCTTAATTGTTTTCAACTTAAAACGATCACATTTTAAAGGTCTCATACAGTCTAAAGGTAGATGTCCATGTCTTCTTTAATAATAAATAAAGTCTAGCTTCTATATTAATGCTGAGGAAATATCAAAGGTCTCAGTCCACAGAGAGCCTGTATTCAGAGACTGAGCCTTAAAATGGACTTCTGTAACTTTGTGATGTCACAACAACAAGTCCCACCCACCTGGACCCACCATCCAACTTTGCATGATTGCATGAAATCTGCTATATTTCTATTCGATGGCCGACCTGTTGTTAGCAGAGCTCCAGAGAGAAGCCTGAGAGAGGAGATGTAAACTAGTCTTGGGTGGTTTTTGTTTTTTAAAACCACAAATATATCATAAGATTTATATCTTATGGTCACAACTGCATGATCTCATGACTTATTTTTACTCTTCACACTTTTTTCTTGTTAGTTTTGCACTTTTTAAAAACTTTTCTTGAGATAGAAAATTGATATTTTTCTGCATTTCCTGCTTCTTTATCAGGGCCTTTCCTTTGTGTAATGGGACTGTTTGCCTTGACATGCACCTGACAGCCAACTACTGTTTTTTTTAATATATAAGCCTGAAGTCAACAGCATAAAGCTTTCACTCTGCAAAGAAAGATTCCCATGAACCTGGTCTTTTGTTGTGGAAATTGCCAGATGATCCTTTCCAAAATATCTGTTGGGCTGCAGTTTGCCTCCTGATCCCTGGAAGTCTTGAGTCTTGAGTGAGAAGAGAAACACCGTGGACAGTAGTTGGTGTTGATGGGGACACATCAGGATGTGAGAAGGCTCCCTTTGATCTTTCTTTAGCTTTAGCAGTTTGCAACCAGGAGGTCAGCTCAGATCACGCCGTTATTCTTGGGTCGGTGGTATTTGCAAAGATGGCAGGGGGCCACTCCGGAGAGTTCAGGACGCAGGTGGATCAGATGAGGTACAGCACAAACCAAGTCGGCTGTTGCAGGTTTTCCTGATTCACATGAATCCATTTGTTGTTGTGAGGAAGAGAAGAGAATAGAATAGATTTAAATAATTAATCTTCTGCTTCCATAAACATAAATCAGATCACATCCTATGGAGTGGGCGTTTTTTTACTGGAAAAGCCCCTGCAGACGCTAAGCTTGCGTGGATTGTGTGCACCGAGGAGTTACTGATGTACATTGCAGGACATTTATATGAATTAAAGTTGTGGATTATTGTCTTAACGGTATTGAAAAGCAGATTCTGGTTGTATAGTGTCTCTAAACGCAGAATAAGCTGTGCAGCTACAGCTGTAATTGCCGCTGCGTGTCAGCGTGACCGGCAGTGACAGCTGTGCTTGTTACTAGTGTAAAACCATTTCCTCTGGGCCAAATGGTGTGGATGTTTGTAACTC
Organism: Rachycentron canadum; assembly: GCA_038496675.1. Taxonomy (NCBI): domain Eukaryota; kingdom Metazoa; phylum Chordata; class Actinopteri; order Carangiformes; family Rachycentridae; genus Rachycentron; species Rachycentron canadum. Next base: position 23,719,435 of record CM076655.1, on the reverse strand, counting down.
CTGTGTGTGTGTTTGTATAGAAAGTGAATGCATGTGGGTTAACACTTGAGTGTATGTGTTGATGCTGGAGTTCTGGTAATTTCTGTGTGTGTGTGTGTGTGTGTGTGTGTTGTTTTGCTCCAGGGCACATCAGCTGTTGGGATCGAACCGGTAACCTTTCTGTTACTGGATGAGTAGCTGACTGCATTGAAATGAATGGGAGACAAGCACAGCAACCCTGAGGCCTATTTTTACTTGTGTGTGACTGTATGTGTGTGTGTGTGTGTGTGTGTGTGTGTGTGTGAAAACACCACCGTCACAGTGATGCTAGCAGCCAGCACAGGGTGTATTTAGAAGAAATTCTGTGTGGTTGATGGAAATAGTTTGTGTGTATGTGTGTGTGTGTTTGTATGTATGTATGTGTGTGCGTGCGTGCGTGTGTGCAACTTGGGACAGCTGTTTCTGTGTCCTTTCAACCCCAAGACACACACACACATATATACACACACATCCTGAGTAAAGGTCAGACCTCCACCCCTTTAGGCCACGCTACAGTTTCAAAACAAACCTACCCTCCTCGCCCCGACTCCCAGCATTTCCCACTGCATGAAGAGGAGGGGGGTGTTAGGGGATAGTGAACCCCTGAAACTTCACACGCACACACACACACACACACACCTTGGGTCTGGCCCCTGCGAAGGAGATAAAATGACGTTAGATCAGACAAGTGCTGACTTTTGATCCAGATGAGCTTCAGAGCCAGAACCTCTCTCCTCCTCTTCCTCCCTTTTCTTCCCGTCTTCCCGCCTTCGCTGCCCTGCTCTAAAGTCTTGGAGTGAGAATAGCAGCGATGGAAGAAGTTGAGTGATTTCAGGAAGGAAGCGCAGGTCAAAGTCCTGCTGATGTTTAGAAGTCTGTGTGTCTGTCTGTCTGTCTGTGCTGCTCTCGTTGCATTAGAGCAGGTCCCTCAGGAGGAAGAGAGAGGGAGAGAGATGACGGCTATGGCTCAAAAACAACTTCCATATTTAGATTCAGACGAAGAGAGAGACAGTATGGAGGAGAGTGAGGAAGGAGACAGATTAGGAAAAGAGCATCATTGGGTCTAAGGCTCTTACACAGGGTTGAGTTTTGAGCTGACACAGAGGAAAACAAGGCGAAATCATTGCTCTTCAATCCAAACTGAAGGTCCTGAATCACCCCTGCAATGACTAATGTTCAGGGGTCTATTAACACCAACAGCAGAGAAGAAGCTCCTCCTACTATGCCGCTATTTCCCTCCCTGTCTTTCGTAACCCTCCTCTGTCGCCCTCTCTTTTCTCTCTCATATCGATGTTTTGAAATGAATACGTTCGATAGCTGGGCTCTATATTTAGAACAGAGACACTCTCTCTCCTTCTCTAGGTCTCTTCTAACCTCTCTCTCCCATTAGCTGCATGCTGACCTTTCTGAACTGTGTCATGATCTTCCCTCAGACAGTTCAAACGCGTAGCGATCTCATCAAATGGTCAATAGGTCTTCCTGGAAAACAGTGCATCTCCACTGCTGACCTCCGGCCAAATGGGTGGGTGGAACTATTAAGTTACCGCCCTGTAAAGTAACTTCTCATCACTCTGTATCACCAGAATACTTCAGATCCACATTAAGGCTTTTACATTTGTGTCACACCTTTGTGTTTTTCCATGAAGTTTTTAAGAAATTTCATCAAGTCTCCACATATTCAGAATCAGCACAACCTCAGTTCACTGTAATAGGGGATAGAAGCTCATAAAATGAGAAGAAACAAGAAAACAGACATTAAATCTTTCTTTATTTAAGAAAGACAACGTGATTTTTGGAAGCTTATACACTTCTGTGGGGCGTAATAGGGTTAATGTCGTGATCATGGAGTCCGCTGACTTTTTTTCTAGAGCTCTTCTTCTGCATTCAACTTTTTCTTTTTAAATTTGTTTAGCAAAACTCAATAAATATGCCTTAGTGTTCGCATTGGATTCTGGGAAATGTGGAGGAGCATGTATCTGAGCAGGAATATGGCATATAGGATTCAATAAAAAAAACATACTGGGTTGGGAAATTTCTAATAAGTCATAATAAAACAAACTCCTAGGAAACGCTGATGCGTGAATGAGAGTTCAAGAATAACGTCCTTCTAGTTGGAAATTCTATTGGTTACTGAGATGGAAAACCAGCTTGTTAACCATCAGCAGAAAGATGGTGGTTGAGTTTATTTTATACAGTCATGCCTGACTTTATTTTCAGCTCTGTTATTTATTAAACATCACTCACAGTTTTTTTTTTTTGTTTTGTTTTTTTTTTTTTTGAATTCCTGATATTGTTGAGTAAAGCTGAAAGGCAGAGCTGTGATTGGCTGAGCCAGTTTTCCCTATAGAGAGTTTAGCTGAGCTCCGTCCGGTTTGGTCCGGTCTGGTGTGGTAAACTGAACAGGCGAAGGAAAGCCTGAGCTGTGGAAACACTTAGAGTAAGTTAAAGGCAGCTCACGGTGACCAGTTTTTTCACAGCGCGCGATGGGTTCTTTAAAATTGATGAATGGGACGTTGGTGCCTTCCAGGCAGCCATTAGTTTCCATTCATTTCAGTACAGAATAAAAATCAACTCGCAGGGACTTGAAACTTGGTTGAAAAAGGTAATCCATCACCGCGAGCAACACGTCCTCCTTTATTTCTGTCACAGTTATTGTTGTGTGGTGAAGCAGTTCAGAGCAGGGAGCGCTCCCAAAACTTTCCCCTTGGTGCAATTATGCATCAGCATAAAGACGTAAGATGTAAGGTGGCAGTCTTTCTTTCTTTTTTCTTTCTTTCTTTCTTTTGCTTTCATCCTGCGTTTTCCCCTCCTCTCCTCCTCCCTCTCCCTCTCTCTGACTCACTGGTTTTCCTCTGCTGTCGTTCTCCTTGCACCATTGAGGAGTCGTGACTGGACGGAAGGATGGATGGAGGGATGGATGGATGGATGCGAGGATCGGAGAGAGAGAAATGGGTGTGTCGCTGTGCTCGGCTTCACCTCTCTGCTCTGCAGCACTGGTATAAAAAGAAGGGATGAGAGGAGGAGTGAAGAAGGAAGAGATGGAGGCAGTTTCAGGAGCAGAGTGGAACAGAAAAGAAGGGAGGAACAAAGGAAGGAAGGAAAGAGGAGAAAAGGGATGGAAGAGGGAGAGAATAGAGAGAAGGAGTGACAGGGAGGGGGGGTACAGACACACTGAGAGCTGCATGAGGATGAGACAAGACAGGACACACACACACACACACACACACACACACACAGAGTCGTGATGCAGCTGCTAGATGAGCCATTAGATCAGGTGACCCAGGTCTGGTCAGTTACCTTTTACCTGCATCTCCTCTTCCACTTTTCTCTCTATCCTTTAATTTCATCAGCTCTTTCTCTTCCTTTTCATGTCACGCTCCCTCTCTCTTTCATTTTACTGCCCATCTCTCTTTTTTTTCTTTTAAAAGCCCCCCCTTCTCTTTCCTTTCCTTCCTTCACCCCTCTGCATCTCCTTCCTCCCATCTCTCTTTCTCTGTTCTTCTTTTCTTTTCCACCTTCATGCACTTACCTGTCTCTCACTCTCTGTCTTATTCCTCCTTTCCTTCCTTCTTCCCTTCAGTCCTCTGTCCTTCCTTCATCTGCGTTTTCACTAATGAAACTTGTCACTGTTCGCGCTAATAGAGCAGCTACAGCACAGAAAGGCCATAAATCAGCCTGTGTGTTTCTGTGTGTGTACGTGTGTGTGTGTGTGGCCATTTAGATTCACTGTGATAAAAGTGCTTAATCTGCCTGGATACAGTACCTGCATCATGTGCGCGCGCACACACACACACACACACACACACACACACAGACACACAGGTGGTGCCTCCTTGTCGTGAGGTCGGAGTAAATTCAGGGTTTTAACATCTTCAGTTTTTCTCCCTGGGTCACAGTCCCAGTGTGTGTGTGTGTGTGTGTGTGTGTGTGCTTGTGTGTCTGAACAGGTGTGTGTTTTCCAAGCTGCTGTAACATTAGACACCTACTGTCATTGTCTCTGTGTAAAGGACACCAACGTGCTGACTGACTTGCTAACCCCTATAGGCTCACTGTGTGTCTGTGTGTGTGTGTGTGTGTGTGTGTGTGTGTGTGTGCCTGCACATTTGAGGGTATATTTTTGACGTCCTGGGAAAATGCAAGTGTTAAGCAGTCATGGATATGCAGGTATGTGAGCTTCATATCTTGGCTGGTGTGTGTGTGACAGCTGCCAGACAGCTGGAGTGTCTTTATTCCATGTGACAGTATGACACAGTGTCACATCAGGGCTTCAGCTAATCATTATCACCATTATCAATAAACATAGATTTTTAAAAAAATAAACTGATTAATTTAGTCAATAAAATATCATGACACATGGCCCTTCACACATTACTATTTTGTTCAAAATAATAAAAAATCCAGTGAGACTTCTACTATTTTTACTTGATAAATGTATTAAATGTTATTTTGACTAAAACCTATACCTGTTTATATCTGCTGACAGCGGATTGTGGAAATTGTCTCAAAAAAAAAAAAAAAAAAAAGACATGGCCTGTTTTCAAGAAAGCTAAAGCCACAGGGGCTGATGGGAAATGGAGTCTTAATTTGATCAGTGCTGGTGTGAAATAAGGCCTCCCCCATCGCCTCCACTGTGCTCTCTCCTGTTTACTGTAATCATACAGAGGCGTCATAATTAATTTGGCTGCGATGAACTGGTGAACACAGATGCTACCTGATGCTACGTGATGCTAGCTCCTTTAGCCTCCTCGATCTCCTCAACCCTTCGACCCCACAGTTCGCATGCTGAGTTCTGCTTATCTGCACGTTTCTGAGAACTCTCACAATGACCTTGGGAAGCCACCGGTGTGTGTCTATATGTGTGTGAGTTGCCAAGCTGTGATAAGCTTTTCTATTAGTTACAGCCAGCTAGGCCCACCCAGCTGTAGGGGAACACAGAACCATTACAATTAAATGGAGACTAAAAGATTTACTCTCACAAATGGGCTTTTTGGATCACTGATAGTGAGAGTGTGTGTGCGTGTCTTATTATGTGTCTGCTAGCACGTGTGTCTGTGTGTATTTGCTGCCTATGTATGTTTTGCATGTGTATTCCTCAGCTATTTGTTGTACGAGGTCAATATGTGTGTGCGTGTATTGGATTTTTATCCATAAATGTAAATTTGTTTCTGTGGGTTTGAGCGAGACAATGTTTCTTATCTTCTCATGGATGAGTAGGTATTTTTAACTTTGTGCATGAGTGTGAGTTGTTGATGTTTGTGTGCGCGCATACGTGTGTGTGTGTGTGTGTGTGTGAGTGTGTCTCCATACACTAGGCATCACATTACCTCACAGTAATGAGAAGTCAGTTTGCCCGGTGACCAATCTTCTCGACGCAGCTCTACGCTATAATCTGCAGGCTGCAACCAGGAGTGAAATCACAATCAGCTGCTATTTGTCTCTCTCACACACACACACACACACACAGAGGTTTGTTTATGTTTTTGTGAGAGCAGCAAACAGGATGTGATTAGGCATGTAATTAGCTGTGAGAGCGAAGGTTTTCTTCAGGTTTATGCTTCTGTTCGTGAGACGCTTCAATGGCAGAGAGACATAAAGACAGAGAGAAAGAGAGAGATTTTGTTTTTTGAGCTTTAGCGGTCACTTCACAGTTTCTGATCCCTCTGCTCCATGTGGTCTGTCTCATCTCAAATTTGACCTTTTCAGAAATTGATTGGCTGATTGATTGATTGTCAGGGTGATTGGATCTTTAATTGATTGACTGACAGATGTTGGCAAGACAGAAAAAGAAGAAGATTCTCCCCTTCAGTCTTCAGTCATCGATAACCTGCTTGTTCTATTTAAAACTTTTAGCCACACACAGAACCTGTTTTTAGAACATTTTACCGTGATGATTTAAATCTCATTACCTTTGATGAGAGGCGAGGATTAAAAGAGAGCATAGATCTGAGCAGGCGTTTGATGGCAGCTTTTTGCACTTGCGAGTTTTCATCTCTCTGGGCTGCAGACACATTGTAGTTTGTACTGAGGAGCATCACTCCAGTCATGTTGGGAGGCTAGAAGAAATAAAAGAGACAGCCTGTGGTTGCCAACTCTGGAGCTCATTAGCTCACCGGAGGGTGTCCCTCGTTTCCCTCTTCTTCCTCTGCAGGAACCCCACCTCTCTGCCTCTGATACCTCGGGGTCAAATTTCCACTCTGGTGTCTGGTGGGATGTGGTGCTGTAAAGGGAAATGGTGGTGAACTCATGCGAGTGATCACACCTGTCGTGTTTTACCACCTTTTTGCTGGATTTTAGTCCACTATAAAAAGCTAAAGTTCCTCATGGGAGTTGGTGTATATTTGGGTCGTTTCACACACATTATCTAATCTGATTCCTGATAATTGATTAAAGCCCACATCCACCGGTGACTCAGTGATATCGTATTACACGGATGCAAGATTGTATTTCCCCACAATGTCCTTGCTCTGCACCGCCTCCCTCTACACCACCAACTCCTCCTCCTCCTCCCTCTGCAGCTCTGTTTCTCTGACGTTATATAGAGCCTCCTTTCATCAGAATAAGCAGAAAGCGTCTGTACTGCTGCTGGATCCTCCTTTTATATTGCAGACAGTGTCATTAGGAAGCGGGAAAGACGACTCAACGAGCAGACAGCGGGCCGTGCCGGGGTCAGGGGAGCAGAGCAGATCAACAGAATCAAGTAGACCCCGTATGGGGCCAGAGCCGAGACCGGGGTCCCCGAGACCCCCCTCGAACTGTTTATAAAAAGTTTAGTTTTCATGTCATTTTAAGTGAAGCTCCAAAACACAACCACAACCACAAAAGATATTTAATCTGAAATACAACGTTTCTTTCCTGCTGATCAAATTACAGTTGAAATGAGCAAAAGCTGATGAATGAATTCAATACATTTTCACAAATGAAGTTTAACAAATACTGGAAACCTCACTAATGAAATGTGATTGGCCGCGATCAGGGTCAAAACTGCCCATCGGAGGAGTTTAAATGAAGGTGAAGTAATCTGATTGGCCGACCTGTCGCTGCTGAATTAAGGTCAGGTGAAATGATGGATTTGGAGTTTCAAAATGAGTTTGCTGTGACGCGAGTGGCCAAGTTGCCAAGTTGCAATCAGGGTCAGGGAAAGGTGCCTGGACATGTGAGTGTGTATGTGAGTGTGTGCTTTACTTCAGAAAGCTACAATATCACATAAAATGCATACGCAAGGAAAGAACACACAACCTTTCCTAAGTGCTATAGATTTAGTACCATCCTCTTCCACGCGCACACACACACACACACACGTAGCATCATTAACCCCCCTGCTGACCTTTGACCCGACCCTTGCGATAAGGTTTACTCTGATTTTCTCCAATCCTGTTAAGAGCTTTACAAACGCTGCCCGTCTGAAGAGATAGGTTACCAAGGATTGGGGGAGGGGGATGGAGGGATGGCGGGACCAGAAGGAGATGGAGATGGATGAGGGTTTGAGCAGATATGGATTATCGGAGAGCGATGAGAGAGATGCTCGTAATATCATAGGAAGACAGAGAAAGACAGAATTAGCCAACATTTAGTGCTAAAGGAAATCAAATCTGATTCTATGGCAAAAAAATCTGAAGAACCCAGATGTTTAAGTGAAGAATAATTTGCAGGGAATAATGAGTGTCATGCCTCAGACTGTCCACAGCATGTGACAAGAAGAAGAGGACGGAGAGAAAGATGGAGGGAGGAGGGAAATAAGAAGCGAGATGTTGCATGGGTTGATAGGTGCTTCTTGTTGTCTCCTCAGTGAGAGTGATTGAGGAGGTTGGATCTGGATGCCTCATGTGCAGAAAGAAGCATGTGTGTCCTGCTAACGCAAACTGAGACGCCACGTTGACGCGATTGGACGACAGAGCCTGTGAGGTCACATGGTGGTCTTTGCTGCAGGAGTCAAAAAAAGGGGGAAAAAGGAGCTGGAGATGGTAGGAAGGGAGAGGATGGGGGAAAGGACAGGAAGGATGGATAATGGAAGAAAGCAGGAAAGAAGGTGGGTAGGAGGTTTAAAAAAAGAAACAAGGGAACAGGAAAGAGAAGGAAAAAGCAAAGAACAAAGGGAAGGATCAAAGACAGCACTCCAATCCAGTCTGATGGTTAGCTGGGATCAGCATCCACCGCTAATTGCTAACGAAGCTATTGAGCGTGCCATCGGATACACTGATCTTACAGTGATGGATTCACTCCTGAGGCTGCAACTTCGGGCTCCGTGCCCTGAAAAACAACACCCTTCTGAAGGTTTTTTTCATGTTTTGAAGTCTCCTGTCTGAACAATAGGAAATAACTGAGATTGACTGCAGGAGTTTTTACAAAATCTGGATTATTATAGAGTCATCCTTACTTTATATAAAGTCCCAATCTGGGAGTCAAGGATCCAGTCTGAGGGGTCACAGAGTGATAAACAGCAGTTTTGCTTTTTTCATGTAACTTAATGGATCATTTGACCTCTCAGGTTGACAAGAGGTCAGAAGGAGATAATGATTAAATTTGGGGGAAAGGTTGGGGATCATTGCTTTGTAGCACAGACATTTAGAGAAGAAATGACATAGACTCTAGGTCTGTAAATTGACGCCAACATTTTATCTAATGACCATCAGGGAGTGGCTCCACTAGTTGTAAAAAGAAGCCAGATTGTATTGAAGTCTATGGGAAAATGGTCATACTTCTTACTTGATTATTAATACCTCAGTCAATGCTTTCCTATCAAGTTTATGGTCTCAGTGTCTAGTTCAAAGTCTTCTTCACTACAAGATGATGGTAATTTTTTAAACGATTTTAAGTTTAAAGGAAAATAGACCATAAAGCAGGAGTACATAGTGTACAGAGCAGGTCAGATCCACCTCACTCCTCCTCAGCTCCACCTTCTCCAAATATGGTTTCTTCTGGTTTCAAAAAACCAAGATGGCGAAATTGCAAAGCTGGGGCTTCAATATGGCAGTTCACAAACCAAAAGCTGTGGGTTGATCACAAAGTGCGGCAGAAACTGATTTGCTTTTGTTTAAAAACAAGAACTTAACTTCTCTGCTCAACTCAGCTCGTCCACCTTGGTTCAGCCCGACAGAGAAAATGTCTGAGGGCACAAATCAGGTTTTCTCCTCTTTCCAACACATGAAAACTGCTTTTCTAAAACGCTGGACTCTATGTAGAGTAGAAACATGTCGGCCACCTCCGTGTTCCTATGTCTGCGGAAACATACATTATAAATAGACACGAAGGACTCTAATGGATTGATAGATCGGTGCAGGGGTTTTTTGTGCGGCTGAAGGCCAAGTGCTCTGAAATTAGATGCTGGGAGAGCTGGACACCTGAGACAGGAACGCTGAAGATGCTGAGGGTTAAAGTCTGTTCAGTGGCAATTTAATCAACAGAAGTCTCTCACAGGGAATTTAGAAAGTGCTTAAAGAGATTGCAAGTCCACATGTTGGTGGAGGGAGAGGGGGATGGTAACAAAAAGGACACAGAGGACATTCGGATGTTGAAAAGATGTTGATGCAGCAGCCACAAAAGTTCCACATCTCTCGTTATTGTGTGGATCCTGAAAATCTGGAAGCATTTCATTTTAAACAGCGCTTGATTCGCAGTTTAATTTTTTTAACTGTTGTTCCTTTATCTGTCACTTTCTTCAACTTTTCTAGTTTTTAAGTTTGAACAAACCGAAATGCCACAGCTCAACTGGAAGTGAAACCATTCAATGCTCTTAAACTCTCAGCTCCTGACTCCCTTTTTTTCCATTCAATACCCGTCGTTTTTTTTTCTTTCCCCTCCGCTCTTGTTGTCACACTGAAGCATTGCCCTGAATGAACCGAGCTGGCAGGGCCTCCACGCCGTCTCAGCTGCCACCACCGCTCTTATTTCTGAGCCCTGAATCGGCTTTCTTCCTCCGATCCCATTACTGGACACGCCCGCTACCTGCAGAGTCAAGGCGGCAGCTCTCCTCCTCCTTTTAGCCCACCGCCCTGTCATCATCCTTCACTGTCAACTCCTGATTTTTCTATGGGTCTTCAGGCAGTGGATGCTTTGACTTTGTCGCTGCCTTCAGCACGAGTTTGGCTGCAGACGGAAACTGGTTTTACACTCGTAGAGCTTCTTTATTTTTGATAGTGATGCAATGAGCAAAAACATTAGAAGGTTTACATACATATTAATATATTTAAAAGTTAAAGCCAAGACAACGTGATATATAAATGAAAGAAATATCAGAAAAGGAGATGATAGCAAGATTGAAAATATATATAGCACAGTGCATATTGTGTACGAAGAAGAGAAAAATATATTTCAAATGTTAAAATTGTGTTAATTTTATGTATATCCCAAGTATCAAGTAATTATAAAATATCAAATAATTTATGCAGGTTTTTTTTTTATCATTTAAGTGTTTAAACATAAAATAAGAAGCAACAGAAAATAATCAAACATATACTGTGTGACATTAAACTTCTGGAAAACATTAAAGATTGAACAAAGCTCTACAGATTTACAGCCAAGTTTACAGTAAGTGTACAGATCAAGACCACCCCCCCCCCCCCCCCCACACCCCCCGAGCTGCTGCGTCACCCTTCACTCGCCTCTGATTGGCTGTTGCTTTATCCATCGGCCTGTGGAACAGTCTGATTTAGCCTTGACTGCTAATCTGACAACAATTAAGCAGCTGCTTAGCGATGAGGTGAGGATGGAGTGGAGTGGGTGTGGCTCTGGCCCCGCCCACTGAGCACTGCCAAGTTACATATCCAACCGGATGGATGGATCATTTAACCTGTCCACACGCAGCTGAGGTGGGCACAGTCGCTGCGTTTAGCACATAAAGTAACGGAGATGACAACACAAAGCAAATGCACCTCACCCACATGCAGCAGGGCAATGAGCTGCGCTTTAATCAGCCTGTTAAATCGAGTAAAGTCTGTTTGGCTTAATGTGTGTATTTCCATCCCTTCGTCATTAGCCTCTTACATGTAGGGGACAGCCGAGGGTTCACCTGGGCTGCTGCTTCCAGATTTAGCCTCTGTGCCTCTGCCGCTCTCCCCAGTTGAGGGGTGGAGGAGGGAGGAGAGGGCTAGAGCCAGATTAGGTTGCAGAGTGACAGAGGTTGGCTGGAGGTGAGATCATTGTAACAGATCTCCTGGGAGGAAGGAAGAGCTGTAGACGGACTGGATTCCACCGGTCACCTGAAGACGCCTCAAAATAACTAAGTTAATTCTGTGCCGTCGCTTTGGTGATTTTCAGCTTTATCAATGGTTCTACGACCATTGCCAGAAACAAGGCAGGTGATGCCGACCTTGGCTTTAATTTTTGGGATTTTTCTTAGGAATCATTAGTAGTCTTTATGAGGGTCATTATGAAAGTAATGAGGACATTATTAAAGCCATGTCCTTTCTTCCTCCCTTTTCTAGCTCTCAGGTTTCAAGATAAAAAAAACAACAAAAACAAAGGGTAAATACTGAAGCACTAAACCAAACTAAAAGAGGCATTTTTATACCTTTTCTTAGTATAGAAGTAAATTCATTCTTTTCAAGCCTCCTGCTTAAAAATGTAGTTAGTAAATCCAGAGTGCCATTGATTTGGTAGTTAAATCTTAATTTTGTTCGGTTAAATCCAAAAGCATAAAAAACTTTTTAGTTTAGTTTTAGAGTTTTATTAGAATTTTAGAGAATAAGAAGATATATTTTTAGTTTTAAGAACCAAAAACCATCTCAGTGTAGTTTTACATGTTGATTTTACTCAGGCTTCTCTCTAGCAACAGGTCAGGCAGCCAATCAGAAGAGAGGATCCAAGTCTCTTGGTTGAGTGTTTCCTGAGCGATCTAATAAAAATATAGCAGATTAAAGGTAAAAACTCAGAGAAGCCAAATCCTGCGAGGTTGGGTGGTGGGTGCAGGTGTATTTCTCTGTGGACTGAGCACTTTGATACTTTCACAGTATGAATATAGAACTGAGACTTGATTTATAATCAAATAAAACATGGACATCCGCCTAGACTGTATGTGACCTTTATAATCACTCAAAACTAAAATTGAAACTGTAACAAAAAAGCACTTCTCATCCTAAACTGGAACTCCCACAAGCCAAAAACGTTTCTAATATCCAACCCAGACGTAGGAGCCTCTGGTGGTTTCACCTTTTAACGGCAGCAGTGGATTGTCGAACAGAGACAAGAGGGAGAAAATTAGCATTTGATTGAACTCTTGAGTGTTGTGTTTTTGAGTTGAGGCTGGAAGTGGCATCAGCAGCACTCAATAATACTTGTTGTATTGACAGAAGGCCAAAAATCATTTGCAGTGTGTGTGTATGCACACAAGACGGATGCGGAGATAGAAAGGAAGTGAAACAGCATGTGGATGTGTCAGAAAAAGAGAGAGGAAGAGAGCATATGATGATGATGGTGTGTGTGTGTGTGTGTGTGTGTGTGTGTGTGTGTGAGCGAGAGAGAGATAAAGAGAGGAAAGAGCAAATGTGTATTTTTTTTGTTAATGAGTCAATGTGCAAGTGATTTGAAGTTGAGTATTTCCCTACATACTCTTTATCACTCCCCTCTCTCCTCCATCACTTCTGTTCCTCTGCTGTCAGATTTACCAGCTGCTGATAATAATGAGGTCAAGGGTCGGAGGTCGCAATATCATTGCAACCAAGGCGGAGTAAATTTGGAGCGAAATGCTTATTTTTTTTTGTCGCAACTGCTAAATTAGATCCCGTCAGGTTTCACAGACTCAGTGTCGTTCACATTGTTGCTGCAGTAATAGATGCACATGGGGGAAGAGTAAGACCCACCACACAAAAAACCGCCGCACGATCGCTCTGTGCCTTTGTTTTCCCGTGGAAAGTTTATTGGTGAACTTTCAACGTACGAGCAACAGTCTCCGATGTCACGTGACGGCAGCGTGCGATGATCAAAAAGCTCGATCTTTCTGTTAATAAAACCCCAAGAGAAATGAACAACACAACCGTTAAAGGAATAGCGCAACATTTGCTTTCTGTTTGAGAGTTAGACAAGAGATGTCTTATGTCTCTCATGTCGCCTATAAAGCATATTAATTAACATCTTGTTTGTTTCATCAGTACACATAGGGAAATATTAATTTTGCGGTTTATTATCAAGGGAGGGAGGAGGCTGTTATCACAGACAATCTTGCCAAGAGGAAGTTGGCATGGCCAAAAGTTTGTAGACAGACAGGGCCACCAGGTTTGATTTGGTCTCCTGCTACCTGATGAGTGTTTCTAACCTAAGCTACACCCCTGAGCTTTGTGCCTTACCTTGTTGTTAGTCATTAGTCTCATCATGTGCAGAAACACAAGACGGCTTTTATGGAAAAAGCAAAATGATACGCGCGCACACACAGACACACACACACACACACACACACACACACACACACACACACACCCTGGAGCAGTAGAGATGGGAACAGCCAGTACTTTACAACACACTGGTTTTCAGCAGCATACCACTTCCTTGTCATTTACAATGATCACAGTGCACAGACACACACGTTCACACTGACCTCATGACATACTGACTGACTGACTGAATGACTGGTCGCCTGCTGGAAGTTCATCGAGGTTAGCGAAATTAAGGAGATCGACTTAAATAGTGAGACAGAATGTCCCTTTAAAGGTTTAGAACATTTCTCTCTCTCTCTCTCATTCACATGTACACTCTCTCTGTCACTACTGAGGCATGTAATAAGAAACACTAGCTGCCAATTTAGCCTTTCATTCATACATTAACGTGGGTGAGACAGGCTCACGTTCACGTAAATCACTTTATCTGTCATGTGGTAGCAACGTTAGTGAGGTCAAGGCCACACACACAAACACACAAACACACACACACACACACACACACACACACACACACACACACACACTGTTGCCAGCAGAGCTCGTCTGATTTAGACCTGATTGATTCCACAATAATCCCCATCCACTTGCATCATCTAGCTTTAAGATTTGTGTGGTGTGTGTGTGTGTGTGTGTGTGTGTGTGTGTGTGTGTGTGTGTGTGAGAGTGTGTCTTTGTGTGTCTGGGGTTGAGGGGTCATCTGTGTCTGGCAGAGGCTCCTCAAGTCACCAGCAGCCTGTGGAAGAACTGGTCATAAGACCAGGAGAAGAGCTAAATATAGACACAGTCACACACACACACACACACACACACACACACACACACACACACTCACTGATGCCGTTTGTGTGCAAGTGCAGTATTTGAATGAACCAGTGAACTTATCAAAGAATCAGGCTGCAGATTTGCATTCTGGCTGCTGTCTCCTTTCTTTCCATTTCTTTCCTTTCCTTTCGTGGTTCATCTTCCGTTCCCACCAAGAACAGATGAAATCCAGAGGGAGCGCAGTGACAAAGTCTGCTTCTCTTCCTCTGGGTCTCTGTGGATCAGGCCGACCGTCTGCTTTGTCAGAGATATGTTTCATTTAGATGAATCAAAATTTGGAGGACTTTATTTTCTCTTCTCTTTCACAGACATGTGGCTGTGTTGTCTCTGTATGTGTGTGTACCTGAGGGATTAAAAAGTGACAAATATCCCTGACCTGAATATCCTGAATATTTCACCCATATCTAAACATGACCACGCTCCAGGTGATTAGTGAGCGGAGCTCTGTTCGTTGCTCTACATAGTTTTCCACCAGTGCAGCATCTGCTTTTTCATACGTCACACCTTGACACACCTTGACACACGGTCTCTACATGGGACACTCCTATTGGCTCCACTGGGTGATGTCACAGCCAATCAGAGTGTCTCCTTCAGAGGCCTAGCTGTCAGCTGCTTGTAGCCATAGTCAATGGGATCAATCCTGCATTTTTTTGATCCCAGAGTGAGGAGAAGTTAAGACATGGACAATAAGATATTTAGAGCATTAGAGGCTTTGGAGCTGATTTTTCATCATTACTGCTCCAAAGAATGAGCAGAACTCAGATCAGATAAAGAGAGAAACTTCAAATCAGCTCTAGAACAACACAAACACATGTGTGGAACTTTCTGTGTTGAAGTTTTCTTTGGTTATTCTGGTTTACAGTGTTTTTATCTAGAAAATAAGTTGAATCTGAATATGTGGAGACTTGGGGACATTTTTTAAAAACAACTTGATTAGGAAAAAGCTTAATGTGGGGTTAAAATATAAAAGAAGTTAAAACTAATTTGCATTATGGCTGTTGGTTAAAAGAATCAGTGAACAGTTTTGATCATCAACTGTTCGGCTCATTTATCAGGAAAGAAGTCAGAAGTTCACCGGCATCAGCTCCTCAAATGTGAAGTATTGCTTCTTTTCTTTGAGTTGAATATCTCAGTCTGTTGTTAGGACAAAAACAAGCTATTTGAAGACTTCGCCTCGGGCTCTGGCATCTTGTGACATTTTACGCACCAAACAATTAATCAACAAAAAAATAATGACACAATCGTTAGCTGCAGCACTGGTCTGCATACAGAGAGATTGGAAAAGGTGAGCTCCTGAGGGTTGGTGGGGAGCTGCGGGTTTGAATCCGGTTTGGCGGAAAAATCTGTCTTTCTGGAGGAAGGAAACGAGCCACAGCTGAAGATGGCGTTAGCGCTGAGCTGCTCCCGCTGTGAATCCATGTTAACTTTGTGAATGTAAAGCAGGTTGCTGCTGGGAAAAAAAAAAAAACAGCTCAGTCGAGCTTCTCCGGACAAATAAAGATTAAACACCATGAGATAACGATTCCTATTGATTTGCATCCTAATTTAGCTCCTCTCCGTGTCCACATTGTCTCACTTTGCACCTCAATAATCAAACGGAACATAATTGGCGTTTTCTGGCCCTTATTAAATATGGAAGGGGTCCTTTTTGTTCGAAGTAATTAAGCACATCCCCTCTGTGTTGGCTGCGGAGGAGAAAAATGAGTTGGGAAGTTTAAATTGTGTAGCTTTCCGTTTTCATTACCTGTCAGTAAATTACTCTGTAATTCACAGGGGACTCTGAGTCCCGTGTCATGGAGAAATATTGGTTAGAATTGAATAAATGAGCTCTTTAAGAGGTCATGACATAATTCCACAGGGTTATAAGATCATTTATTGAACATAAGTAAACACATTCTGGGACATACATGTGCAAGATTTAATTGGTTGTTGATTACAGCCGTTTGAAAAGAATCACATCTCCAACCAAATATTGGATGTTTTCTTCCTTCATTGGCTTTGATAGTATATGACTGAACAAGATACCTGTGATTCAACACATAAACATCTGAGAGAGCTTTTCCATTTCCTTGTCTTCTCTCAGCTCTCTCCAGAGAAAATCTGCCTGTGCACAGGAAATGGTGCTTTTACAGTTTTATAGTTTGTTGTTGAAATAACATAAGGAATAAGAAGCCATGGCTGCACAAACAGAAGCGCAATCAGAAATCTAAACTGACAAGTGATCATTGGGAAATGCAGCACAGAGACAGCTCAACAATTAGTGTAATCGCCAAAGATGGAAATGAAGAGTGGAAATAAAATCTGTTAATTGAGTGTCAGTTTTCATTGCTCAGCGGTCGATGTTCACCTGCAGGTTTCCCTCATTTGCGCCGGCGTTGTGAGTCGAGTGTCTGGAGTGTCATTTATAAACCACTTCCTGTCAAAGTGACCTACAAGAAAGTGAGAGTTAAGGGAGTGGGACACTTAACGGAGTCCCAAGTCTGGCAACTTGCCCTTATATCTCTCATGTCATTTCAATGTGCGAAGCTGGGAAGCGATTACAACCTTCTATCTGGCTCCTCTCATCACCATTTTTCATATATATTGGCTCTGGTCTGTCATTTAACCTTCACATGCACCCCCTCCTCTCTGTTTCCTGTATTGCAGTGTCTCTCAGAGACATGTTAAAAGGCGTCATTTTGGAGATTTGAAGTTTAAAAAAGTGGTAGAAAATTGGAGAAGGTGTCACTTCCTGTAGATCCCACATTACTCCTCCATTTAATCACGTTTGGAGCAAAACGTCCAGAAAGCTCCTCAAACTCACCTTGATAATAAGAAATGATTTCAAAATTCCTTGATTACTAAACAAAATGTGGATCATATGTATTTCCTGTAGCTGTAGTCAGGCATGAATGTCCATCATGTCCATAAAGGTCAATACTGAGGTTTAACTCTCTCCTAGACTGTTGCTTGTCACTTCTTATGGATTGAAATAAAGAACTAAATTTGATTTTTTTCTTCTTAGGAATTGAGTTAAAGTGCAGAACGAAAGTTCAGCAATCCAGCAGTAAGTGAGTGTGACTTCTTCAGCATCCGTCTGCACTGCAGCCAGGTCTATGGTCATCTAAAACCTCTGGATGCTGCTCAGAACTGGTTGTACCGAAGCCTGTGAGGCTCAAAGCAAACTATTCATATAGCCGACCTGAGCAATCATCCCATATATTCTCTTTTTCAAGCTGCCCTCCTGTATCTACAGCCGAGAGTTGAGAGAGGTTGACCTTGTATGGTGGTGGTGCTGTTTCTGAGTGTGTGTGTGTGTGTGTGTGTGTGTGTGTGTGTGTGTGTGTGTGTGTGTGTGTGTGTGCAAAAGGAAGTTTGGACAGTCCAGAACACTGGCAAGGGCTCACCGGCGCATGACTGGGCTTGTGACTGACCTTACATAACATTACAAAAGGTCTGTTGTAGAGCTGCCAGGAAAACAGCAGCAGTCGGGGGCTTTGATTTCTCCACATGGATCAATACAATATCACGTAATGATCAGAACCATCCAGGATGGAGGTAAAGAATTTATTTTACACGAACCTACATGAAGAGAATATGAACCAGCATCTCCATCAGAGACTAAAACTTAGTCCTGATCCCATATTTCAAACCATTTCAGTGCAGGTTTTTATCAGGTAGTGTTTTCAACAAGAGATATTAAGTTTACTCAGATGAATATGTTGCTTTTGACTTTTCCCCCACAATTCAATGCAAAAAGAAAATGGAGGCAATCTACAACTTCTCATTAGAAGGTTCCAGAAAGAGAAGAAAATAAGTATTAAAACCATTTATGAAATGTATTTCTCTACCTGAGATGGGGGACAGCGTAATTGCTTTTGATAGGTTAAGAGATAACGTAACAAGCTTGCGTGTAACCAGTATGCAAATGGGGTTTTACCAAAGTTAGCATCATATTTTTAGCTCCACCTTCAAAGGCTTAACTCGACCAATGAGATAATTTCACCCTCAGAAAACCTTGTGTAGCTGTAATACCAATCTACTATTCATAGAAGACTAATGGGGAGGACATGCAGCTTCGCCTCAGCACCGTGGTGAGAAGTCACACAACAGATAACCCTTTGAGGAGAATGTATGGTGCGTTTAAAGATAGTGAATGATGCACGTTCAGCACATCCAAATGCTGGAGCAGCACCGCAGAGTCTCGCTGGCCTTTCCATATCCACTCGCTGGTTTTAGCCCAGATAGCTCTCCCACGTGCCAGGCCCAGCTATAAATAGTGCAGGTTTAATGCGCGATTGTCCCGGCAGGCTTTTTATGACTGAACGGGCCAGTAGGTTTTCTCTGTTGTTACTAAGGCAGAGATTAACCACAAATGGAAGTCACCGCGGCCTTTCGTTTTCTTTCTTTTCCACGACACTCCTCCTCCAATACTGCCATAATCACACTGTGATGCCCTTTACAAGCAGACACTAGCTGCTAGCTTTTATAATTTTCAAAAGGTCAAAGGTCAATGTTTTGGATTCACACTAGCAAATGTCGCACATATAGATACTGTGAATTCGTATGTAATGGAGCTCTGTGATACAGTGTTTTCCTCAGTTCACTCACTGCTCCCTCCTCCCTCAGCTCTTGTATTTCTGTTTGCTTATAATCCATTGTCATATTTCCTCTGTTTATAAAACTCCTTAAACTCCAAATGGACTTAGTGTAATTTTCCCTGAAGTATGCCCTTTCACTAACTTCAAAGGTGTCTGTATTCTACATTAATTTCATGCCCATTTGCTTAATCTACCCAGTCTAATGCTCCATTTAAGCCATAATCGATTTAGACAGACACAGTGAGTGATGTGTTCATTCCTGAGACGCTATTGTGTTATGCCACTTATATTCCACTGCATTAAAACATAGAAGAATAAACACTTTTCTCCTCTTTATTTCACTTTAAGTAAATATAGCACTTTTTTTTCCCAGGAAAAGATGGCTGAGGGTTTTTATCACACAGCCTGATTTATATTCACTCCTCAGACTTGTGGATTTCAAACTGTTTTTTTTTTTTCTTTTTGTTGCTAAAGGCCACCTCAGTAGGGATGTTCAGGGAGTCTGATTGAGCTTCTTTTGAACTCCATGCATTGAGACTTTATATGGATTCAAATAGGCTGTTTCGCTGCCTTACTGGGCTAATGAACTGTGTTTGACCCGGTGCAGGAGGACTCTGCTCATCTGAAAGAGGCGATGAACTGCAAAAAAAAAAAACTTTGACAGCTTTTCTACTGTGCAAAGAAACTTTACTCACCAGAAATGTGACGCCATTTGAAGTTTGTTCAAAGGCTCAGAGCAACCTATATTTATGTTTACCCAACGTTCACCTTTTTGAAGTTGTGTGAAGGGCAAATTTCAGACTCATTCACTCATGACGTCGTTGAACCAGAGTTGATTTAACGTGAAGCCGAGCTGTTGAATTTAGACTCGACCCAATGAAGAAAAACTGAAGTTACAAACCTTCAGAGATCTTTGACAGTTGATGGACCAAACACTTGATTTAGACATAAGACATGAAAGTGAAAAGATGTTAAGCCAAGTGTGTATTTCCTTGGCACCCGTGGAAGCAGGAATTCAACAGTTGACAGTGATTCATGTCCCATCTTCAAACAGCAGTCAGTGGTAGCGTCTTTTAACCATGGAGGTAACCTTTTCCTAACCTTTACCAAGTAGTTTTAATTGTCTAAGTATCTTGACGAGACCTTAAACACAGAGGTGGCTGAGCAGAAACGACACCATTTAATCTGTGTATATACGAGCTATCTTAATGAGTTTTGGCAATATGAATTACAGAGCTTTCTGAAGAAACTGGAGACAAAGACAGTGTTGGTTGTTTACTTATAAAGGTGTATGAACGTTTCTTTGAAAGATCTTAGAAATGATGGGTAAATCCATCCATCCATTTTCAAGCAAGGTAGTCCAGATGTCCTGTGGGGTTTCCTACCAGGTGGACGAGCCCGGTTAGATCAGGTGGAGGAAGGAGGCACCCGAGGAAGCATCCTAACCACCTCAACTGGCTCCTTTTCCGCATGAAGGAGCAGAGGCTCCTGCGGGGATGTACATCGCGTTGGTGTCCGTCACAGACTAGCCTTAGGGACATGGACCAGTTATGATCACTATTTGTCTAAAGGACTGTCCCGCTGAAACTCTGAGCCTGTAGGCTCTAAAGTTTAGTAGCTTGTTCGTTCACTTGCTAAATATGTTAAAATATGACAAAAGAAGCTGAGTGGCGCAGTGTGGACAAACATGACCTCCATTCGAAAACATTATAATGACTCTGACTTTGCCATCTTTGGTGGAGGACTCCTTTACTTTATTGAGCCTATCTCAAAACCGAAGCTTACAACAACCAGCACTGAGCATGTTTGAGGTCACCGGTCGCTGCACTCGCACAATAGATGCAGCATGATGTTCGGGGATCATGTGCACCACAGAAGAGATGGAAAAAGGAAATGAGAGCAGAGAAGGCGTCGCATCTTGCTGAGCTGCTCGTTCACGCTGCCTCTTCCTCCCAGCGTCTGTGAGTCATGTTGCGTAGCTGTCGGGGGCTTCATCATTATTCAGAGCCAGAGTTGGGAACACGCCGCAGCCACATTCGGCGGTCGCCCATCGCCTTGTGCTGCTGCTGCAGAGAGGATGCTCAGATACATGTCGTGTGTGTGTGTGTGTGTGTGTGTGTGTGTGTGTGTGTGTGTGACGTGTGTTGCTGTGGTTTTTATATGCATGGGATGGGTGTTAACATGTGACACGGGCAAGTCTCTATTGCTATGTGTGTCTGACAGATGCACCAGCAGATGGTATGTGAATGTGATAGCAATGACATCACAGCAGCCCTTGTATGTACTGCTCATTCCCCACTTCCTGTGTGTGTCCAGCTTTGACATGTTGACACGTATGAAATGCACGTGCCATGCCCAAGGATGTTTCTATTGATTGATGGCTGCAATGGAGAGAAGAAAGAAGGAGAAGGAGGGATGACCGAGGAGAGAGAACGACTGAGTGGAAACGAAGAAATCAATCAGACTGTCCTCAGAGTTTATGAGGAAGGAGAGAGGGAAGGATGTAAGGAAGAAGGAGGGAACACAAGAGGAGAGAGAGAACATGAGATGAGATGACAGAGTGAAAGAAGAGAAGATCAGAAAGATAGAGAAGAGAGATGGAGGAGAAAGGAAAAGATGACAGGAAAAAGGTGAATCAAGAGGCAAAGATTAAAGGGAATGGAAGAAAAGAATGATGTGAAGGGAAGCAAAGGGGAAAGCAAAAAGAGATGAGAAAAGATGATGGATACATGGAAGAGGAAGGAGGAAAATATGAAAAAACTAGGAAATGGAGAAGCAGAGAGGAAGGGTGCAGAAGAAAAAGGAAGGCGATGCAAAATAAAGGAGAAGGTGAAGAGGTGAAGGAAGAATGAGCAGAGGGTAGGAGGAGGGAATATCAAAAAAGGGAAGGAGGATGCAGGGCAGATTGGCCATAAGAAGAGAGGAAAGACAAGAAAAGAGAGTGACGTGAAATTAT
This sequence comes from Rachycentron canadum, assembly GCA_038496675.1. NCBI lineage: Eukaryota > Metazoa > Chordata > Actinopteri > Carangiformes > Rachycentridae > Rachycentron > Rachycentron canadum. The sequence continues at coordinate 23,697,692 of CM076655.1, read as the reverse complement.
TACAAAACAGAGATGAAGTATGAAAGCGAGAAGACTGAAAAGAGCAGACAGATGAAGAGTGGGGGTAGAGGAAATGATGCTTAATGAAGGAAAGGTGAAGGAAAGAGGTGAGAGGTGAAGGAGAGAAGGGAGAAGAGAATGAGAAGGAGGAGGAGAAAGAAAGGAATGATGAGCAGAGTGGACGAGTGGTGGAGGGGCATGAGTCAGGCGCACGTGAGGGGGATGTGAGCTGCATGCTAACTAACACACATACACACACATACAGACACAGCTAGGTGAAAACACACATCTGCATCAGCAACTGGGGGGAGAGGAAGCAATGGGAGGGTCTTATAGAGGGCATCCTCTCCCCATCTCATCTCCTCTTTCCTTCCCATCTTCTTCTGCTTCTCTATCAAGTCATGACTGCTCTCCCCCCTCCCTCTGACGATCACTCCTCCTCTATCGCTCTTTTATTCTCTCACTCCTGGCCCTCATTTTTCCTTTTTTCTCCCTCTTTTTTTTGTTCCCTTTCATCTCTCTTTCCCTTTTTTACCTTGGTCCCTTACTCTTTTCTCCGTCCTTTTTCCTTTCATCCTTTTCCTCTCTCCTCTTCACACCTCTCTGTCTCTGTCCATCCCTCCATCCTCTCTTCCTCTCTCCGCTCTGCTGATTGGCTCTTTGATCATGTCTGCTCTGGTGTGCTGTGTAATTCTGCTCTGTAATTTATGAAAGCATAAATGATATCAGCTTGTGTTATCCATCCCTTGACCCAAATAAACACTCGCCGCTCAGACCAAATAAACACACACACACACACACACACACACACAATGTGAGGCAGCATGGGAACAGTTGTAATAATAAAACGGTTTGAAACATGATGTAAGGATATGAAACAAGACAAATATTTTCTAAAATCAAATAACATGACTAAGTGGTAATTAAACATGAAGGATGAATGAAAATTAAAACACAGGGAAGCACGAGACAAGAGCTACAGGGAGGGATGAGAGAAGTGAGAGACTGATGGTCATTCACTGGCGTGTGGAAGCAGAGACAATCAATTATCATGTGGAAACTGTTTTACTTCTCTGGAAATGATAAATCTGTAACCTAAGCTTTGATTATCTTAGCTAGCTGTCAGCTGCTGCTGGCCAAATTAAACAAAATTATATTATGTTTATTTATATTACATTGAATTATCTTTATATGTTTTCAATTCAAAATTAAAGGTGCTATCTGTAAGTTTTGCGATCGCTAAATAGTTGGACCTTAGTTTCAAAGAAACTGTTGCATGTTAACAAAAACTCTTGAATGCCAGTTGTTACCATAAGTTGTATGTGCTTGTCATATTTTCATCAGTACTATAATAAAGTAATAATTTCATGTAGTGGGACACAGTGTATGCTCTCAGATTTCGGAAATGCCAAAGAAACAATGTGCAGTTGAGTGTTTGGAGTCAGTTGGACGTTACTGCTGAGGAAATCTGATAGGGAGAGAAAACTGTCTGTTTGATTCAGTTTGAGAGTCGGTTGGTTTCACTGGTTGGCTGTGTGAGATGAATGAGAAAGAAATGTGTGTGTGTGTGTGTGTGTGGGTGTGTGGGTGTGGGTGTATAAGTGAATGAGAGACCAGTAACAGGGCATGCTTCCTCATTGTAGACACAATAGGTCATTGATCCCGGTCTTCTCAAGAAACAGCCTACATGTGCAAACATACTCAGCCAGTGATGTATACAGGGTTTGGATTCCTTGTTAAATTCCAGTTGGACTAGTTTCTGTCCCTAAATATTTCCCTCCTCTCCTTTCTCCATCGTTCATATCTCCAAAGAGACCACACTGAGTCACGTATCCACACTTCCCGCTCTTCCACTTTTTTTTTTTTTTTTTTTTTTTCCTTGTTCTCTGGGTGACGTGGCTCAGTGTTTCTGTCTGAATCTCAGCCATGTGTTATGACTACAGACCACGTGGCAGCTACTTCTGACTGGAACAGTCTCAGCAGATCACAGTTTGGGGTTTCTGAGCGGGTTCTTGACATTTTTAAGGTGTTTGAAGAGTTTGTGAGGATGTACAACAAGTTTCCATGGGGTATTGGGATAATTTAGGGATACTTAAGGAGGTATTAGATATTCTATTCTTGATTTATTCTTTGGGTTGCCATAGGGTTGCGTGAGGGAGCTCAATTTAAATGAATGAAGAGGGATTTCTAAAGGTTTGCAAGGGAATTTTAAAGTCCTAAATGAGGTTTATAGGGGTACATCGAGTAATTTTAAATACTAAGCTGTGAATGAATGAAAGCTTATGTCACAGTTAAAAAGCAATGCATTACTGTAACTGGAGTACGGTCTCATAACATTTTCAGAGTGCCCTGAGGTTATCTTGTCTCTTGCAGGCTGCTCTAGAGGATTTCCACAGAGCAAATAATTTACCTCCTAAGAGCCGTAGTTGACAACATGTCTGACTTTGTGGAAGACAGAAAACAAAGCTTGATCAACCATGTTCCACTGTGACCAAAGAGTCCACAGATTAAACCCAACAGCTCATTTCTCTGATTAACACACACTCAACCAACGAAGGGGAACTAATCACCTGAAGACCTCTTGGGTCACAATTGCACTTTGTTGTGAGCCACAGAGAGATGCGCAGGATAAAGGAATGAGGGCGTTTCAACCAGAACTGCCGGTGTGTGTGACACATTTTCGGTCTAATCCTGCATTGTGCCGGGGCAGATTCCTCTTTTGGTTTCAGTGTCGAACCTCCTTTTAACATGGAAGTCTCATTATCCATAATGAGAGGCTGTTGAGAGATGAGGGGCTGTTGATGAGAGCTCCTTGTGACTCAGACAGTTAACAGTGTAATAATATACAATATATGCCAGATGATGGAAGCTTTTATCGAAAGTGCCTCACAGTACTTCAACTGCATACATATTTTAGAAAGGGTGGCCCAATGGGAACTAAAACCCTAATTCTAACTATGGTAGAGCTGCACTGAGCTATGAACTTAAGAGAAAACCAAAATCTTGGCAGTTTTATAGAGGGAGCAGAATTATTTCCCATGTTTGGTAGCTTGTGTGTCAGTGGTTACACAAAAAAAAAAAAACAGAATTTCCTTTGTGATCGCATAAAAGAGCAAAGTGGCAGACACGAGTGACGCATGCAAACATGTTCATTTCTCACTGAGGATCTCTCCAGCTGTGATCAGCACCTCCGGTTTTCTGGGATCACGCTCTAACATAGTGACTTTGGTACTTCTGTTGCATCTCAAAAGAACAAACCGCCTGGGAATTTTGCTTTAATCTTGATGTTTGAATAACATGACCTTTCCCTCTCTCTCCTGCTCTTTTTCCATCTTCAGTATGGGGAGGAGGAGGTGTGTTCGGACCGTTTGGACACTGACTTCCCGGACATCGACCTCTCCCAGCTGGACACCAGTGACTTCGACAGCGTCAACTGTCTCAGCGAGCTGCAGTGGTGCAACGATCAGCCTGCGGACGCGTCACCAGCCTCCATCCACTACAGTTCAGCAGATGAGCTCTTTGAGGTGAGGCTTCATCTGCAAAACACGGTTCAATTACACTGGTGTTACTCTGAAAATGAGTTATTTACTGATAACCTTGACCTAAGAATCAGTTGTTTAGATTTAGCGGATTTTAAACAGTAGTTATGTTGTTCTCATCCATTTTAAATGCCAGTTGGAAAGTCCAATATTCGTGAATTTCAAGTCAGCCAGTAAAAAAAAAACATGGCGTTCATATACCCCTTTTCATCATCTCTTAAAAGACGGGCAAACCAAATGCTGCTTTGTGTTGTTAAATTATTACAAAAGGTTTTATGTTCATCAAGTAATTGATCCAAATACAGTTAAAGGCACAAAAAAACCCTTTCACAAGAAAAAAAACCCACTTCATCAACAAATTCAAGTCCAGATTTCTTGAGGTTTAAGACTAATCCACAAAGTTTGCATCCTGTGGCCACAGTTTAAATGGAAAGTTTTTAATCAGATTTGATTGAGGAAAAACATCCTGCTCGAACCTTAAACACAACATCAGTATTTCAGCAATAATAGAAGGCTCCCTAAATGAACCCATTGTGTATTGAGACCACCTTTCAAAAGTTTATATATGCTTATAATTAACTGTGGAATTGATGTTGTGGCTCAGTCCCACTGAGGCTCCAAGTGATTGGTCAGAACGTTTTCCATTGTCCGGCGTTGAGAGGAAGTAACATAATTTACATTTACTTTGATTTGTACATTTAAATAAATCTTGGCTTCAGGGCCAAAGTTTTCTTTGCCGTTGAAATGTGCAAAGCCTCGACCTTTCACCCGATCCCATTGCAGCATCAGAGGGCACTGCCAAGGAAGTAAGTGCCAGTTACGCTGTGTGTAACATGATGACGGAAGCAGTCCATCAGTTTGGATTTGCTACTACAGCGCCAGTGAAAGACCTGAGGCTCCAGTATCAGGCGCCCTTGCCGGATGAATTCAGGGAACACCCTCCTTGTTTTCCTCTATCTGAAACCAACACCCGGATCATTGATTGTCTATATGTTTCCAGCCCCAGTTATGTCTCACTGTCCCATTACAGAGGCTAAATTGAGTGCATCCCGGGAGTAAAAACAACGACAACAGAGAGATAAAGTAGCATTTAGGTCCAGATCATCGCCTATGTAATGCAACTCTCCTGGTGAAAACTGCTCTAATGTTGCGATGCACCACAGAGAATTGGTTAAAGGATAATAGGCAAGGCATGATGGGAATGTAGGTGAAGTAAACACAGACCATCTCTCAGTTTTTATTCTCATTTCAATCCCCATTAGCCGACGCCTGAGTGACTGTTTGTCTTCCTGCCGCCGACACAAAACAAAACTTTACGACACAGTTGGTATCTGAGGACCGACTCCAAAGCGCTACATCAGCAGTAATAGATATTTGTACTGACGCCATAATCTTTATGAGAAAGGTACAAGAGCAAGGAGCTTCATTACTGTGATTTGCTGCTGACAGCATTCAACTGATAAAGACTTAAGAGAAAAAAGGAGACAAAGAAGAAGACATGACACATTTATCTCTATTTCTCTCCAACCTCGTCTCACAAATACTTTAACTATTGTACTTGCTGTCTCTTATCTGTTTGTTGAGCTCTTGTTTCCAATTCATTTTTGACTTTATCTGATTTACTTTTTGCACCTCTGGTACATTTCCTTATTAACCCCCCCACACCCCCATCACCTTCTTTTTCACGTCTATTTCCTTCATGTTTTGACATGCTGCTTTCCTTTTCTTCTCTCTTCAACTTTTGTGCCCTTGTAGCTTGTATTCATACTTCAGTTCTTCCCACTGTCCTCTTTATCATCTTTTCTAAGAAAAAATCATACTTTCCATCAGTTTTAATAACCTTGCCCCTGTCGTTCCTCCACTATGTTATATTTTAGCCGATACTGTATTGATCAGACTAATAGGCTACAGCGGAGCAGACGGTCAGACGGCGTTGGGTTATGAACACAGAGTAATGGATGGAGTGATAAGCCGATGAGGACGAGGCCCCCTGTGTCTCTGATTCTCTGCCGCTCATCAATACGCCACTTATTTACAGTAGTGTATCGGAATCTAATCCCATGTCGGACCAGATTGATCTGTGTTTGTGTGTGGTCGGACGTCATTTAACCTTGGAGAGGGAGAGAAATGGATTAAGATAGAAATGTTAGGATTATATTATTATTATATATATTATATCTACATTGTCAAATAATTAATTATATGTAACTTTTTCTCCTTCTCTGTTTCCATCTCTGTTTCTTTTACCCTGAGTTGAAGCTAATTAACATCCAAGAAATCTCTTTAAAATGCATCTGATCTAATTACTGCAGTCAGGTAATATAAATATGATAAAGTTTTGATTATGATCTGACTGATATATCCACTGAGATGGACGAAGACATAGAAAATATAAAATGGAAAGAATGAAAAGATAGAAATTATTTTAAAACCACGTGTCAAAGGTTAGATTCAAACTCATGCTGGGGATGTAGGATGGTGCAGAAAACTTAGCGAATTAAGTGAAACAGAAATATATTATATTTATCAGGCGTAGCATCATTAATGCCCCCTCAAACTTTAACTTTGACTCTGAGTATGTTCCTGACATCGACCAGAGAGTTTCAGACTCTTAAGTTGCAAAACCCAGGAAAGAGAAAAAGCGCCGGCGAGCCGGAGAGACAGAGGATAAATTTAATAATAAATAGTTTGGCAGCCGGGAACAGATAGAGCTGGATGATAAAAGGAAGAGACAGATGAATGGAGCTCAGTGGCTTCCCGTAGGCCAGCCATGCTATCACCTCTCCACCAGACTCTGCTCTCAGCAAGATGGCAGCTCCATAACAGTAAACAACCCCTGTGTGGATGTAACAGGAGGGGATGCAGGGGGGGTGGAGATAGGGCACATTTTGGACTGAAATTAAACATGAACAATATTTTTCTGATGTGTATGTTCAGATCTTCAAATTAGGCTGTTTTCAAGCACCATCGCAGTCAAAGAGAATCACATTAATCATGATGAAAGAGCGGTCGATAACCATTTCTGAAAGCAAAACTCCTGTTTCAGCAAACTTGTGTATTGTTCTTTATAATGAGGTCAAAGGTCAGGGTTAGATTACCCTGGCCATGTTAACAAACAGGATGGAAGAGAAGCAAGAGTGGGCTTCAGATAACAGCTGATTAAGTGTTGAATAGAGGAGGAAGATAGAGGAGAGGGGGATTCTGGGAGTGATTCAGCAAAGGTGGATTCACTCACTACTCCCTCTGTAGTCCACTATAGAGGGAGTTTGCCATTTTGTAGTTCTGTCTGAATGTATAGTGACAATGATTATACCCTGTAGTGGACTCAAATATCCCATAATGCATCATGAAGGTTAGGGATGAGCTCACTGTATAGTCCAAGTATTAAAGTATTTGTCCACGAATACTGAGTAGGGAGGAGTGAATTGATTTCGGACACAGCCAGAGTCCAAGTTTCCAACTGTCTCAGTGAGTCAAAACCAAGCATCAACCTCTGGGGCTTAGATTCGATTAGCTGGTAGTTAGGTGGAGTTGGGCAGTGCCAAGACGGCAATAACGAAGCAGCCCACTCTGAGCTTCAAAGTAGCTCCTCAGAAACCTGTGGGGGACGTCAGGGAGGCTTTATTTCTTTATTTACAGTCAATGCTCAAGATTAAATGGCCGTTATTTCACATCTGTGGATTGCACAGGGTCACACAGAAGATTTTAAAAATCTCTATTTGTCACGAGAGGTTTGTATCTGCTACACAAACCAATGCCCCAGTGATCTAAAACATCAACAGTTAATGTGAATAAATAACAGAGAGGGCTGCTTTAAATGGCCGATATTAAACAATCACACAGGAGGGAATAGACCAGAATGCAATGTGGCCAGTTATTTTAGGATATAAGTGGTTGTCATCATTCTTCAATGGAAAATCTCTTCTTTTATGGTCACAGCAGCTGAGAGAGAAAGAAGTAAATACTGCTTCATTTTAATGACCTTGAATAATGGGAAATGAAGGAATTCATGATGAACTTTCAATAAAAACCACTGAGTAGACTTTGTGATGAGACAGTTTCAGACTTTCCTTTGACCTGTACAGTCTCTGTGTTCTCACTCATGTTCTCGCTGTGCTTGACTCCCTGCAGATAGAAGAGGAGAATGCGGCTCTGCTTGCCGCCCTGACTGACAGTTTAGATGGCATGGTGGATGCCGAGGTGGGCGGGCTCTCCGTCTTCCCCGCCCTGGAAGAGGAGCCCGATCAGGAAGAGGAGGAAGAGGATAGTCTTCCTCTGAGTGCTGAGGACTTCAGCCAGTCCCTTGGGGCAGAGACAGAGGACCCATCACTAGTAAGAGCACCTCTATACTGTTGGTAGACTCACTCCCATCTCCCCTGGGGGGCTCCAACCTCATTCAAATAGCTGAACATTTACCCCTGGTGAAGAACTTGACATTCTCACCTCAAATACCCTCATGTTTCTTTTTGTCAGCGGTCTGCAAGTCTAAAAAAACACCGTCCATTAAAGTGGTGCCTTTAATAGTTGCTTCAAACACCACCCACTCCCATGCTCTACCTCTCCTTTCCCATGCTCCCTCTCTTCTTTTTCTCCCCAGTATCTTAATCTGTGTCGCGTTTGCTAACCTTGATGTTCCCCTTATTGGCCCACGAGGTTCAAAGTCCGCCTTTAACTCCAGGAAAGCAGAGGGGCGCTGAGGCACACAGTAACCTTTCATCCAGTCCCGTCCCGTGTGTGTGTGTGTTATATTTCAGTATTTCTAGGGAGCACGTGTCAAGTTTGAAACCCTTTCGTCTGAGGACGCGCTGCAGATGCTTTTTCTATAGTTTGGGGTAACAACCAGAATTGTGACTAGTTTTCAATTAAATTCATGTCAGCACTGAGTTGCAGCTAGTTATAGATGTAGCAATAGTAGTGAGCTTAGCTTAAGGTGGATTTTTTTATTTATTATTTTCACAAGGGAATAGCAATAAAGATTACTCCTTCTGTCTAAAAATATAACAAAAGAAATACCCATAATGTGAAAAATGGGTTTTGGCAAGAAACAAAACATAGCTTATGTTCAGAAACCAAAGAGAAAATTCACTTAATTAAAAATATTTAAAGCAGCAAATAAACTTCTGAAACACGGAAACATCTCTCACTTAAATTTTGGACTTTGTCGTAGTCATGTTGTTGTGTTCTCACATATCACATCAGCTAATACTAAGACTGCACTTTAGTAACTGATAAAACTTTGGGAATAAGACGTCCGTTGTAAAAAAAAAAAAAAAAAAAAAAAAGATTTTTCCTTTTCAAAACCAGATCAGGTTCAGGTTTGAGGATCAGAGTTGAAAGGCCTCACAAGTGTATGATTCCAAACGTGTGTGTGGTCTTCCAGCACGTGGTCAAGTTGATGTGAGTTTGCTTGTTTTCAACCCCCCCCACCTTTTCACACAGTGCTGCACAGATGCCTCTCTCTCTCTTTTCTCTCTCTGGGCCCCTCCATCGTTCCCTGAACCAGGCTTCTAGGAACAGGTCTTGTTTTTTTCTCAGCTCCTGCCTGCACCTGAACCCTGAACGTCCTCCGTAAAAATACTAAACCTCCATCTCATCACAGAGGAACAACAAATTGCCGTATCCCTCTGCAGTGAATCTTGTGCCCTACTTTCCCCCACGGTTCACCCTGCTGTCAGGAGAATGCCGGCTCTGGAGCTTAATTGAAGCAGGAAGCTATTTCACTGCAATAAATGACTTATGATTACTGCTGTAATGTGGCCTTATTGCACTTGTCAAGATGAATCCAGCCCGCTTCCTTAATTTGACTTAAATTTCACAGCAAAGGGGGCGTCTTACAGGGGTTTTTTTTGTGCGCTCTGATTTAGCGACGGCCTACAAAGATGCTATTGTTTGGCGGCCGTGAGTCATGTCGGATGGCTTGAATACCTACAGCGTAAATATTCACCGAGCTGCGCTGCCTTCCCATTTGCAATTACACACTGAATTCAACTATAAAACAAGTCTGTCAGTGAAGTCAGCAGAGATTTGTTAAGCTTTAAGGTTCAGGAGGAGTCAACAGTGAGCAACAGGACTCCTTGTTCAGCGAGGAGTTATCTTTAGGCGAGAGAAATGTGTTAGGGTGAAGGGAAAAACAACAAAAATAAATGCTTCTAGAGAAATTTTAACAACTGGAAGTTAAAGGATGGGTGGTTTAACAGTAACACAAATAGGAAAGAGTCAGGGTTTGGTTGTGTTTACCTAAAATCTGCTGAATTTTTTATCAGATCCCTCAGAAAACAGTCAGAGAGCGAGGTGCTGTCAGGTGATCATACAGGTTTTGGAGGATCAGCTTCCTCTCAACTTAAAGGTACAACCTCAAGTGAGTGCACCTGTAATCAGTGATTATTCTTCTTTACAGAGGGAAATCATCGCTGTGCACAGCTGCAGAAAGTATAATGCGCCAAGATTTCGGAAGGTGCCAACTGCTGAAGATACAAAATTAAAAATTAGAGCAGTAATGAACCAGAGTTTTTCTTTCAGACAGGACAGGATGACCACTGTTGGTAGCATTACAGGATCTGACCAGCATCAGAGAGAAAAATGACCAGGGGAAGTGGCATTCCTTCCAAATTGGTGGAAATGATAATGACTTCAATGACCTTAGATGGTCTAGTACAGTAATCAGGGTTGTTTGGCAATTGAAGAAGCCAAGAAATACCAAGCCTAGTGATAACCATTAGTGTGTGGCTTATTGTATGCTGGCATAGTAACAGCAAACAGTACACAGCCACACAGGACTGAGCTTTGTTGCTGCAGTCTGTTAAATGCCATGGAGGCATTGTTTAGCCCAAAACAACAGGTCGGCGATATTGAGAGGTCGAACCACCAGATGCCATCGTCTTCACTGTTGTGTTGAAAAACTTTGTTGCCCTCACACTCTCATTATCACCCTGCCCTTGTTTAACCTTGTTGACTCAGTCAACTTGTGTCAAAATAAGACAGAATGGAGGCTGGTTAATCAGTTACAGCGGCCGGTTTTCACCCCCGTGAAAAGACCCTGAAGGTCAAATAAGAATGACTGAGAACAGATTAAAGGCCCCTCCATCATTTCTGTTCTGTGTTGTGTTTTTTTTTTTTTTTTGGGTCCTTTTATTTTCAAATACAACCGGAATTGATTTTTCATGTAGCTTCAAGAAGCAGTTAGATGCTTAAAGGGCAGATTGGGAAGTCATGGTGTGGAGTTCAGGGACAGATGGGAGTGGACTTTCCCTTGAACTTTCCAGATAAACGCAGCTCCGTGCTGCAGGAGAAGTTCCAGTTTTCCTGACTGCACGTGAATCAAACCTGTTTGAGGTGTGGCGAAGGTTTCCAGTTATCAGTGATTTAGTGTGTCGTGATTTACAGTTGGTGCCCTGCATGTTACAGAAATGTAAATGCTAATAATTTATCCTGCATTTTATTGCTGCAGTGGTCACTCCAGAGGCCGCCATCTACCCCCACCTGCCCCCCACCTACCCCTACCCACCCAGCCGTGATTTATCATGCACCAGCAGTACGCGTCGCTCCGGCTTGTTTTTCCTCGAATGCTCCAACAGTTCAGCTGAAGAAGTCGTTTCTATCCCCCAGACACACAGCGCTCAGTCAACTGGCTGTTGCTTCATTCCTCTGACAGCTGGCAAGATAACACACTTTTCCCAAAGTTTCCCTGCACACACACACACACACACACACACAGGGCTCCCTTTTTCTGTCACACAACCTCATGCTACTACTACTACTACTACTACACCTCCTCCTCCTGCTGCTGCTGCCAGGCTACCACCACCTCTACCTCTACCTCTGATGTTGCTACTACAACTTCTGAGATCGTTTCCCTTGGGCACCATCTTGGTAGCGCCTCCAGGCAGTAAATTTGTGACTAGCACAGCAAGTCAGGATCCTATAGCTGTGGGGGAATATGTGAATTTAGGAAATGCATATCAGGAACACTGGTGAACAGGATGTTTTTCACAGAGCAGCACAAAACTTGTTTTTTCCACTTAGCATCCACTTTAAATAGTCATGCAACAACGTGTGAGTAGGGATGCAATTATAATGTCACTTTCAAAAGAAAATATTGCTGTTACATCCCACTTGGGCGGGTTTTTCCTGGATATACTAACATAGCATCGTGAGGAGTGTTTATTAGTGACGCAACAGCTTTGTATCGCTACTGTCTCTGTTAAAAGCTGCACTCGTATTATTAATATCTATTTGTATCAGCCATTGAACTGTAGTAAGACCAAACTTCTCATCATTTTAATCACTGTTTACTCTACATAGATGCCTATATTTTTATCAGAGCGCTGTGATGACAAAGTCTTTTCCTTTGCGTTTTCAGCCCCGTTTCCTCTTCGAAAATCTCTCCATGATTGAAACAAGACGGATAATAATTCTGACTCATTTATAATCATATTCCCTGAATGAGTCACTTGTCTCTAAATCCAGTGATGCTCCCAGGAAATCCAGGACAGATTCCAGGACCCATGACAGAGAGCAGCATATCTCACTTTACTGTGTATAAATCTCATCGCCCTGCGTCCTGGCCGTGTTTCCACTGTGTACACTATCAGTGGCAAAAAATAGCAGCCTGACATTCACGTCCACTCACACAGAAAAGCCTGGTGTAATAACATTATGCTGTTTACTCTACTGAAGCTGCAAGATGTGTGTGTGTGTGTGTGTGTGTGTGAGAGAGCGAGAGAGAGAGAGAGAGAGAGAGAGAGAGAGAGAGAGAGAGATCACCTATTTGCATCAATTTAGGCTTCACTGTCACATGACTGCTGTCACTCATGTGTTCAAGGCGAGTGTGGCGCTGCCCTCTACTGGTGCAGGCGGGTACTGTCCTGCCTCTGTGTGTGTGTGTGTGTGTGTGTGTGTGTGTGCGCTCATGTACAGGACACATATCAGTCTGTTTTAAATCTTATTAGCTTGATTGGCTTCTCATTAAAGATCCATATCCATATTTTATTTATGAGTCATCAACATATCATCAATATATGAACCAGTCATAATTCTAATTCAATCTAATTACATTTATTTACTGAGTTGCATGTAAATGAAGTATGTGGAGGCCCTATAAAAACTAGTCAAGCAGCAGTTACAGGTATCTCATAGATTAAATGTAGTTTAGACACATGAAATGTAAATGTGTGATAAAACAACCTGATTAAAAGGAAATTGGACAAATTTATGGAATTAAAGATTAATTTAAGGAAAAACATGAACTCTTTCTACAAACTGACTGACTGGCGGTGGAGAATGCCGTCTGACACCTTGATCCAAACTCTCACCCATGTGTCCAGTTGGGATGATGTAACTGTAACTGGCGCTACCTGTGAAGTTGTGCGAGTCACATTGTTTTCCTCTTTGCACTGCAGGTTATGCACAGACACAAATTGCCACGTGTGTGTTCATGTGCTTCCCAGCTGTGTGTGAGCACACATCAGTTGTTTGTCTCCATGTGTTTCCCTTTTTAAGTGCGACTGTCAGTGTTTATGTGAAGTTCTACCTCCTTGTTTTTATGAGTGTTGATGGGTCTGTGCTTTCTTTTGCTTTTGTCTCTGTCTGTCATTCATGCGTTATTGCAACATGGCAACTTTTTCAATGTGTGTGTGTGTGTGTGTGTGTGTGTGTCTCCCACCACAGAACAAGGCGTCCATTGATGCAGCCAGCTCAGCTCTGGAAGGCGTCCAGAGTAGAGTAGAGTAGAGCGGAGAAGAGTAGAGTAGAGCGTTTCAGGGGCCTGGACTCTGCCGGAGGGTTTTCAATGTTTCACACAGACACAAACCTTCAGTCTCCTCTTCATTTCCCTCAATGGGACTCTCAGAGGAACATCATCACACACTCTGAGCCAAGTTGGCTCGCCCACAAAGGGCCGCGGTGGCCCCATTAGTGATGCGGGCGATCAGCCCGTTCAGTCATTTGACCCAGATAGTATTCTGTGGTTACAGCCAGCTCTGTTGGGTGGTAATGTTGTATTCATTAAAGCATTACAGTAATAAACAATGATAGTGTTGCAAATAAAACGTGGTTAACTGTGACCTCCTGACAATGATCAATATCTTTATGACAAACCACAGCCACTATAAACAGCAATCTACTGGATCATTTCCTGCTTTTTCTCTTAAAAGGCTTTTACCTCATCACTTTGATTCATGATGACTTCTCTCTATAATAAAATAATATATAATAATAATTCTCAGAAAGTTCTTCTCAGATATATGTGGCTCTTCATGTAAAGTTGAGCTAGAGGTGGATCAGCAGGTTTAATGTATATTTGTAGATGTTCTTGCATCATCACTGAGTCCAAAGGACGAATAAATGTCACATGTAATGGCTGAATATACACGGATCAGCCACAACATTATGACCACTGTCAGGTGAAGTGAATGACATTATTACCTGGTTACCATGGTTACCTGTCAGCAGTGGATATATCAGGGAGCAGCAGAACATTTAGTCCTGAAGTTGATGTGTTGAAGCAGGAAAAATGGTCAAGTGTGAGGATGTGAGGGACTTTGACTTTGACCAGACTGTGATGTGACGACTGGGTCAGAGCTTCTCCAACACTGCAGCAAGGAGGGAAAACCACTGGACCACAGACAGGGTCAGGGGTCAAGGCTCATTGATGGTGGCGGGGAGTGAAGGCTGGACCCTGTGGTCTGATCCAACAGAAGAGCTGCTGGAGCTCAGACTGATGACGAAGTTCATGCTGGTTCTGATAGAAAGGTGTCAGAACACAGAGCATCACAGTTTGTTGTGTATGGGGCTGTGTAGCTGCAGATGTTGACGTGGCCCCAGTCTCTTCCCCAGATCTCAATCCAATCCAGCATCGGTGGGATGAGCTGGACCCACATGTCTGATCCATGGAGGCTCCACCTCACAACTTCAGGACTTAAAGGATCTGCTGCTAACGTCGTGGTCCAGATACCACAGCTCAGCTTCAGAGGTCTAGAGGAGTCCAGGCCTCTGTTTTACCAGTGTGTGTGTGTGTGTGTGTGTGTATATGCACAAGTCTTAGCCGCTGTTGCTATGGAGAAGAAGCGAGTCACAAGTGCTAAAGCAAATTCAAAATGCTTTGTTCTTGCAAATGGGAACAAAACACTGCTGCTGAATTCAGCCCGAATTGACCCAATTAAAATGATTTACACTGTACAAACATATTTTTTAATTTCAGTATTATAACAGTGTTATTTTAATGTTTCTCACAGCAATGCACCAAGGAAGATGTAGTTAACTTTTCTGATACTGACGATTCAGCCAGGAGAGTTTCAGTCCAGTCCATGAACCTCGTCCCTCATTTCCACTGAGACGACCAAATCACGTTCGTTTCACTTCAGTAACTTTATTCATCCCCAGCTGGGATGAATTTGTTTACAAACTGAGTCAGGTGATCACAGCCGCTGTGTCCCGAGAGATGAGGACGTCCAACATGGCTGCCAGAGAGTTTATTGCATTAAATGATGCCCTGTGTATGTGTGTCACTTGGGTGTAAATGGTTCAGGAAGTGCTGGTGTATCCGACCGCTCCAATCCTCATTCCGATCACATCTGTATTTTCCACAGCGTCGTCTCCCAGAGTGAACGCTGCGTAGCGAAGTGGGGGGATTTTCTCCCTAAGATGATTTATATCAGCTGATAGCCTTGTCATGAAGCTAGGTACTGGAATGAAAGGATGAATAGACAGATGAAAAAAAAAAAAAAACAATGAAAGGATAGTGGGGAATGAGGAGTGGAGCTGTGTTAATATCCATTTGAAAGCTAATACCCAGGAAGGGGATTCAGGAGGGTTTCTGCTCTGTTGCTTAACTGTGGCTTCCTGTTTGATCAGAACCAATGGGAGGATGGAAAGAACGAGGGATGGGTGAAGGCAAAAGCAAAACATTAGTAGGGATGGAGAGACAGAAGGAAGGGGACGTGAGAGGGAAGAAGCTTGAATGGAGATGGTTGTGAAAAATCGGACACGGAGATGGGAAAGGAAGAAGGGATCTGAAAAATAATAGATACTTTAGGGAAGGAAGAGAGGATGAGTATGAAGAGGTGATAGATCAAGAAAGGGAGAGAAAGATGGGGAGGAAGAAGAGGTGTTGGTATAAGGGCTAAAACTGAAGCTGAAATAGGAGCATTGATAGAAGATGGAAGGATGAAAGAAAAAGGGAGGAGCATAAGTCATGTGATGCGTTATTAGGGTGAAAGAAATGGTTGAATCCGACTCTTTAATGGGAAACGTGAATGTGCCATGTAGCTGTCAGCTTTACTGGTGTGATAAATGTACAGTATCACCACCTCTCGTCCTCCTCCACACACAATCCCCCTGTACAAACATCCATCTGCAGGAGGTCTGCAGCCCTCGAGTAAAGACTACAAACTGGAATCAAAGGAGCCAAATGTTGGACACTTTCATCTCACTATAAAATATATATTTTTCAGCTTTTCCTTTTTTTGATATTCTTGATAAAAATGCATAAAAACATGTGATACCTTCCCTCAGATGGATCTTTCAGACTTGAACATCTTTTAATTTCTACTTCCTTGCGCTTACATCCTCAAACATTCACATCCTTATTATGATCTTTGAAGTCATTGTTGTCAACCTGTCAACTCAACTGATTTTGATTTACAAACTGCAGCTTTATAACTTATCTCTCCCTCTTTCTCTCTTCTTCCTCAGCTGAAGAAGCTGCTGCTGACTCCTCCCAACGTTCCCGCGGGCATCGACGCACACAAAGATGGAGTCCACGGCCATCGCTATAGCAACAGAAGCCTGCAGCTACGGCCGGTCAGACCTCTGGTCAAGGTGAGGCACAAATTGTATTGAATACCTGATGATTAAAAGTGGATTTGTCTGGTTCACAGTAGAACTCTTCCCTTATCCTGCGGTAAAACTTGCAGCCGTAGAACCACAGACACACGCCCCTGTTTTCACCGGTTAACGTCTCAATCCGCTTCCTCTGAAGGCTGGAAAGATTAAAAAAAAAAAAAAAAAATTGGATTTTTTCAAATCACTTTCCCTCAGAGGCGGCCAGGTAAGGCAGAAGTAATTCAATGCTGCGTGCAGGGCCTGAAGTCGGCGTCCCTGCCTCTGCAGAAACTTCTTCAAACAGGTGTCTGCACTTATTTTTTTGCAGGCTAGAGTCAAACCAGCAGAACAGAACAGATATTGGTGCCTGATTATAAAGCATCAGTGAGCTCTCCAGACTTTTTAGACTGTCCTTACCACCAAAAAAAAAAAAAAAAAAAACAGTCCCTCTTCTGTCAAGATGCTTAAAAAGACATATTTATGTTTTCCTGACAGTCACTTCATATACATGGTTTGGTAAACTGTAGAGTCGGTTTAATTGTTTTAGTTCAATGAGGAGGAAATAATAAAATATGGTTAAAAGGAACAGACTTTGGTGCTTTGACCCACAGAGGGAGTGGATCACCGTGGAAAGCATAGCTCACAGGTTTAAGGTGACATGACAATGGGTTGATATGATAAGATAAGATAATGATAAGATAAGATAAGATAATACTTTACTAGTGCCACAGTGAAGAAATTTGCACTGTCACAGCAGGAAAGAGGACAGACAAGTAAAAAACCTGCAAAATGTTAGTATCAAAAAATGTAGATAAATAAAAGACTATAATATGATCTGTACAATTGGAAATATGATTGGAGCAGGAGCATCTTGGAAAGGCAAACGCACACCGACTCAGGAGATGCTACATCTTAAGAACCGTGTGTAGTTTTGACAGATTTTCTCCTACCTGTCTGATAAGTTCACCTTTTTGTGCATCAGTCTTGCGAGATGTGGTGAAACCTGCATGAGCCCGAATCCCACCTGAAGCAGTTTTGTTTGCCTGGCGCTCAGAGGGAGTTAAACGTCTTGTCAGGAATATATTATTGTGAAAATAGTGCAACTAAGGCTTTGGTACCAAAATAGTCTGGGATTCGCCTGTAAGAAAGACAGAACCTCACGAGTGGCAGGTCCAGCGGCTACAGTCCAGCTCGTACAACAACAAGTTTTTTTTTTATTTTCCAAATGACAGATATTTCATTTTCCAATATAAACTCTTTGGGCCTTCAAACTTGCAGAGGCCTTCAGCTGCTGCTGTGATAGATGCCGTGTTGGGGAAGAGAGGACATTTACAACGGCCACTGCTGTATGACTTAGCAGTAATTGGATAGCTGCTAGCATTGTGCTTCAAGTGGCCATTGATTACAAAACCAGTCATTTATCTTGTACAAGCAGAGGGCATGGTGAGCCTCCACACAGCCCCCTCTGCTCTGGCTCAAGAAAGGAGGATTCAAAATGCCCACAGGATGCAGCGCGGGGATAAGCCAAGCCTGTATCCATCACACACACTCCTAACCTTGCTGTTTCTGCCAGTCTGTGTGTGTTAGCTTTAGTTTTAGAGTAGTGTGGCTTTGCTGTGGCAGATGGCGGGACTATTGAGTGACAGGGCAAGAGGGCAACAGTGAATCTCTCTCTCTCTCTCTCTCTCTCTCTCTGAGTAATACAGAATCAGCCATTTCATTGCAGCTGCACACCGATTCATCCCTCACACAGGCAGAGGCAGAATTTACTGCTGTGTGCTCCTGTATCCAGGGCAGGAAACCGAGGACACACCTTCACGTACCTTCATGTGTCTGTTTTTATTGTTTTGTGGCTCATTTTTCTTGTTCGTACCAACAAACTGCAGACGGTGCGATGAGGTATTTCAGGAGCAGCAACAGTGGAGTTTGAAAAATGTTTAATCTCAAACATCGATGGGTAAATGTCAGGTTTTAGTTCCAGCTCCTCCGAGGGCCGATCGCTTCTTTCCAAGGTTTCTTTTTTCATATTGACAGAAGTCTGGATAGATCAGGGGCATGAAATTATTTTAATTTAAGATTAATTTAAAATTTAAGATTAAAACAAGGACAAGACAACTATAGAAACTAAGGAACAATAACAACAATTTATAATAGTAATAAAATACATCAAATAATAAATCTTACAACCTCTAAAGGAAAGGAGTCTAGTTTGAGGCAGTTCATTCATTTAGAAGGTGCATGGTATCTGAAACCAGCCCTGTAGTGGGAAACATTTATATACAGTTTCAGGTTAATTATATATAATTTTAATAACTGAAAAAGGATATTAGGGACTTATTTATTTTTAAGTGCAAGTTCTTTTGCATTTTATTTTTCAAAATAAATGTTACACTTCAAAAATGGCAAAAACACTTTATTATATAATCTATAATTACTTTTTTAAATGACTCTGAAGCATAACTAGCAGTTAATTTGGATGTTGTCCCTATTGTTCTCCTCTATGTCTGTTGGTGGAAGCTTTTTCTGAGATTACAAAAAGACCTTTTGTATTATGAACAGCTGTGAGAGGTGTCCTCTGCAAATCAAATTTCCCTTTAGGGATTATTAAGTTAATCATGCAAACTCTTGCAATTGGAAAAAAAAATGGGGGATTGCAAGTGGAAATAAAATCTTTTTAAAAATTCATGCATGTTTGGTGGAAAAGAACCCAATGAGCTTTACTAACATATATTCTTGTGAATCTACCAGAGGATGGAAAACCAGCAAATTATCACAGATATGGTTAGATGTCTGGGTGCCGATAAAACAAATTGAAATTGGCTGGTTCTCAGTGGCAATTTCGCTCCCAGACTCTGTCATTGACTCACTATTGCAGCATTAAATTCTAGCAGTCTAATCTCCACTATACAGACAAGTTGAACGAGATCAGGGTCACAGGTCTAGATTCTCTCAGTCTGACGACCTCTTTTCATTTATCTGTTTATATATTAATCTGTGGTTCTTTATTGTCTTAACACCAAGCAAGAAGGAGAAAAACTGACATTTCTCTTCATTCAATATTAATGTTTTTCTGTTGATGTGTGACTGATTCTGCCATTGGTATTCATGTTTGTGTGTCTCCACCCTCAGAGTGACCACCCTCAGGAGCGGAAGCCCCGGGCAGTGCGTCCGGCGGGGCGCCTCTGCACCGAGCTCCACCGCCACCTCACCACCGCCCAGGACACAGAGGACTTCCCAGCCCCCGACACAGAGGAGGACGAAGAGGAAGGGGAGGACGAGGACAGTGAGTCAGAGGAGGATGAGGAGGAGGAAGGGGAGGAAGAAGAGGAGGAATCTTCCAGCAGCGAGGTGGAGGGTGGGGCCGTGGTGGCTGCCGTCCCCGCCGAGCCTCCCAAGCCTCAGTTCAGCTCAGAGAAAGAACTGCACTCAGTGGTGGAGCTGATCACGTACATGCACACCTACTGCCTGCCCATGCGCAAGCAGCAGGCCTGGGAGCGCAAAGACCGGGATCTGCCGAGGGCCCGGGCCCGACCTGAGGCCTCCCGCCCGGCCACCACAAACTCTAACAGTAGAGTTGTCCTAGTGGCTGCTCCTGGGACAAGCAGGGGCTTGACTGGGACAGGCAGTGGTGCCCCTAAGAGGCTCCCCTTTGCAAGGCAGAGGGAGATGAAGGCGAACTCCCTCCTCCGTGAGCTCCTGCAGCAGAGCAGCTCTTTTGACGTGAGCAAGCCTTACAGACTGCACAGCCCGCCCTACTCCCACAGCCCCAACAGAGGAGTATCTGCTCCCTCTGTCCTGGCTAAATCAGCCCAAGCCCAGTCCCCCAGCTCCACCACCCTTAAACCAGAGCTTCGTAAAGACTCTTCCTCCCCTGAGAGAAGAAGCTACTCCTCTGAGGCACCTCAGAGACAAGAGGAGACCGCAGAAGACGGCGGCTCCTTCTCTGTTCGGCGTTCCCGGCGTCTGGCCTCTTTCCCCAGCCGCTTCGCCAAGAGGCTTCGGCCTGGACGGGCGAGGGAAGAAGAGGGGAGGGACAAGCAGGAGAGAGAGGAGGGACGAGCAGGGGTCAAACTCCTGCCAACCCAAGCAGGAGGGGGAACCACAACGGAGGCTCAGCCAGAGCCGCTAACGTCCAACGATGGCAGCATCAGTACCACGGAGCCGACCAAACCCTGCTGCCACAACGGTGAGACGGACAGAAAAGACAAAGGCTTTTAGTCTTTGTTTTTTCAGAGTTCAGATTTTATTAGGACTGTACTTCTAATCCATGATTTAGTAAATGGAGGCATTTGTGTTGGTCTGGTACCTGTTTGAGTCTGAAACTACCTAAGTCAAGCTACTGTAGGAAAATAATGATAAATATAACAAAAAAAAAAAAAAATTTCCTTGAAGATGTGAAAATGTGACTACAGTGATTATTAAGATCAGATCTGAGTCACATAAGAGGTGAGAAAATACAAGAGTGAAAGTGTTTTCAGTTGCAGTGTGAGTTTAGCCAAAGCTGCAGGAAGAAATCGAAGCGACACTGATTTTCTATTTACGCATTTAGTGTGATCCACGGTTGTAACAGTTTTTTTTTGTTTTTTTGTTTTTTTTTTTTACCCTGATTGCAGAAAAGCGAGCCTGCCTCTGCCTGCCTCTGAACCACAAATCCACAGGGTGAGTGTCTATGTGGAAAGTACTGCACCTGCCGCGTTTCATCACACACTGGGGCTTGGTTAAAGTGCTCAGCATCTCACCTGCATTAGCACCGTATGTGATGGAAACCACTCAGATCTTTATGTTATATAGAGCAATCAAAGAAAACACTGTGGAAAAATAACTTCTCGTTCATTTTGTGCGATAAAACACCAACAGTGTGTGTTTTTCTCAACAATTCCCTTTGAAGACGGAGACAAAATGCAGCAGTATCTTACCAAGCTAGCTCTCTGAACAGATATCAGCTCAAGCTAAACCACCAAACTATACATTAAAAATACAACAGCTGCTCTGGCCTCTGCAGTGCAGCCAAGTAAGAGGCACCTCCTCCTGGGAAATCCTGCAATGCCAAACATGTTATTATAATTTATTATAATGAAATGCTCCATCCAGACCTTGACTTAAACTACCTTTGTAAATGCATATAGCACTGTGCATATAGTACTATACAACCACTGCTGGGCAACAGGCGTCAACAGCACATAGCATCTGCTTATTATTATCTCAGATCTCCTCATTGTCAGAACTTAAGCATACATTGAATCAAGAAATTAACATTTTTAATTCAGGCTCCCTGGTGACTCTGCTAAAAGCATTAAGTGGATTTTTAAAGGATCAACAACAACAAGAACAACAATAATAATAATAACAATAACAGAGTTGGATTTACGGAGGGAAAACGGGATATACTTCAAAATAAATGACAGGGAGCAGACACTACACAAGCAGACACAATAAAAGGGCAATACTGAGAAGAACACACACACAAAAAAAAAAAGAGTAAGAAGAGTGAAAACACATTCAGATAAAAGCAGGTTTATACAATGAGTTTTAAGAAGCGATTTAAAAGAAGTCACTGATTCTGCTCTGCGCTGTAACAGTGGCACGGCTGGGCTCCTTCCAGAAAGTCTCCCCACCGACTGTCTAAATGTAAAATGCTTTCAGTTGAGAGCTGCTGTTCCACATTGCTGAGGAAATGCATTCGACATCATGGGAGTTGTTTGTTTATGAGACAGATTCCATTAAGGAGCATGATTGTTTCAGATTTACTAATCTATTGCCTGTAAACACGCAAATTACTGAATTAATCACATTTGCTGCAATTTTTTTTTTTTCATTTGAGCACTAATTGATTTGATCCTATATGGGTCTTTATTTTATTGTCTCAGTTATATAATCAGTTGCCTCATATTCTGGCATTAGTCCATAATTCATAGAATTGTAAAAAGAGAAAAGTTATTGGCTCTGAATTAAAAAGCAGTGAGTGATGCTATGACACACTCGAGTGAGACAAACCTTCCTACATTACTAATGTAATGTAGGAAGGTTTGACAGCACTGTCTGAACTAGACTGGAGACTAACAATATGGAGAAAGAGACTGAAAATGTCTTCATGCTCACTTCCTTCATGAGCAAGGATCCGTTTTTAATACATATCAGTGTAGACTTGTCATGTATAATCTCCTAAGACTTTATTATATTCTGAACTAATACAAGATAAACCAGCCCCAGATTCAGCAGTTTTATTCCAGCATCCTTAATGAAGCAGGACCCCTGGCAGTCTTAGGCAGATTTTAATCTGTACCAGACAGAGTGCCCTCACTGCTCTTACTTTTCTAAATTAACCTCCCCACCCATCCAGCCTCAAACGCTGGAACTTCTCCAGCTCCACCCAGTCAAAAAGTAGGATTGAGTTCCTGTACAAACCCCTGGCGTCCGTCCATCTTCTAAATGAATCTGTCTTCTGAAGCACTCACCAAAAAAAAAAAAAAAAAAAAGTTTGTTTGGTTTGTTTTTTTATTTTTATTTTATTTTATTCTGCTGTTCTCTGCGGAGGGTAAGTAATATCCCGCCTGAAGCCAATACACTCGGCACTGCTCCTGCCTTTCACAGCAAGCGGAGAAACAGAAACAGACAGCCAGAAATAGAAAGCAGAAGAAGAATAGGGGAGAGGACAGCGGAGTACATATGGTTGTTGTGATAAGAAATAAGGAGCACAGAGAAATGCCAGTAGCATTTACAGGGAGAAACATCATTCAAATTTAGCAGACATCAGCTGAAACTGTGCAGTTTTTATTTTAAGTGGGTGGAGGAGCTTTTACTGAGCCTTTTAAGGACGTTATTGGATTCCTGTTGATGTGAACGTTTGAAAAGTGCAGATCCCGACATGACACAGCAGTCTTTAATTTTTCTCTCTCTCTCTCTCTTCTTTTATTGCTGGTATCTCTCCACCACCAACACCAGAGAGTCCCAGTACAGCACCAAGCCTTTTGAGCAGACGCTCAGTGTGGATCTATGTGGAACGGCAGGTAAACACACCTCATGTTTACGCATGTGTTTATCTGGATATACGCTGATGTCAGCTGCTTACACCTGTAATGTTATAAGGGACACAATCTTATTTTGTTTGGGATTAGAAGTAAAACACAGCCATTTGCCAACATCGCACACAGCTCCAGATGCTCAACGTGTCTGAAAGGAAAAGTTTGTGATTTTGGAAAAGATGCCGATTCTTGCAGATGGTTAGATGAGAAAGTCAATACCACTCTCAGATCTGTACAATAAATATAAAGGTGGAGCCAGTGGCTGGTTCTAAGCTAGTTAGCTTAGCATAAAGACTGAGAACATAGGCAGACAGCTGGCCTGGATCAGCTCAGAAGTGACAGCAGTCAACAAATGCTGGACTGTTCTTTGTATCATGCGTGTATCGCTTCCCTCCCCCTCAGGACTCACCCCTCCCACCACCCCACCTCACAAGCCAGTGGAGGATGAGCTCTTCAAGCCGGCAGAGGGAGGAAAGAGCGGTGGAGGAGCGGGCAGCGGCAGCAGTGGCGATGGTGGAGGAGGCGGCAGCGAGTCCATTCATCCGGCTTCAAACACCAACAACACGAAGGGCTCATCTTGGCTGAGCCGCGCCCACCACCAACGGAAGCTTCCTGAGCAGACAGAGCTGTACGCCCAGCTGCGGCGCATGGGCCAGGCCGGTGACAGCGAAATCCATCACAGCTTTGGTGACCATGACTACTGCGCACTGAGCCTCGGGGAGAGCCGCAAGCGTAGCGCTGCTATGCTTGGCGCCATTTTACAGGCACAAAGAGGGGGGGGTGGAGTGGCACCCAAAGCGGCTGATGATCAGGTATCGGATGGGAAGGATAAGGGCGAGAGGCTGGTGACGTCTGAGGTTGCAGAACCCAAGGAACAACAGACAACCGTGGTGATATCATCATCGCCGCCATCAGACTGCCAGTCTGCAGCCTCAGAGGAAGAGGCGGAGCGCTCGCTGGCTTCTCGCTCACCCTCGCCCATCCTTCACCCGTGTCCTGACTCCCCCGCCAGCAAGACAGACTCCAGGTGAGACAGAGAGACAATAACTGTGAGAGGAAGTAAAGGGGAGGGACGAAGATGTGGGTCAAGGAGATTAGATCAACAGCGAAGAATCAGATGGAGGAAAAAGACAAAAGCACAAATATGGAAGCACAAGAGACACAAAAAGAGATGAAAATAGAGACTGAATGAGACTCTTTATGGCTAGAAGTGACCTTTGTGTAGTAGAATATACATGTGCAAGAAAAAGGTGTTTTAAATCTTATCTTTGGGCAAAGTCAATACACTTTTAAGCAGTTTTTTTAGATTTGACCACTGATGGTTAAGTTAAAGCTTATTTCGATAGAGGTCTGGTCATGTTAGCCTGATATTTCGGCCGGAGGACGAGGCTAAGATGGCTGAGACTTGCCTATAGGAACTTTGCTGCAGTTGGTGAAAGAAAGTCTCCTTTTTTGCTCCAGTTCACCTATTTCCTTGTGTCTGACATTTCAGTTTCACCTTGTGTATGT
Source organism: Rachycentron canadum (assembly GCA_038496675.1). Classification (NCBI taxonomy): domain Eukaryota; kingdom Metazoa; phylum Chordata; class Actinopteri; order Carangiformes; family Rachycentridae; genus Rachycentron; species Rachycentron canadum. The sequence goes on along the minus strand of CM076655.1, from coordinate 23,672,803 downwards.
CCTTATCTCACTCACCATCTCTCTGTCTCTCTCTCCCCTTTTCTTCCTCGTCCGCCTTTAGTGAGAACTCAGAGATCTGTCCCGATGACAAGCAGAGGAACAAAGCCAAGTCTGACGAGGTACAGAGAACATTCACTAACTGCAATACTACAGAGTTAAAGACAATGGCAAACTTAACTTAACCCCCGCGCTCACCACCAATGAAACACGCACCTAAAGCAAAAGGTTTATGCCCCAAAACATCCAAAAAGTTGATTTAGGTGCAGAGGTTTTGGACATGTAGTGTGTCTTTACCTGAATACTGCAGCTGCAGGATCAGAATAACAAACTGCACATAGGTGAACACGGGAACATCTGAAGTGTTGAGTCTCAGGATGCCGCCCTACACTCAGCCCTCCTGCTTCACTTCTCACGTCTATCTGTATTCTGCATTGTCCTTTGTCCTGACTGTTGCCACGGTTTCCCTGTTGCCAGGACAACTGCCAGGTGTTTTACATCCACAACCTGCCGAGCAGCGTGACCCAGAACATGCTGAGGAAACGCTTCCAGGTTTTCGGCAAAGCAGAGGACTGCAAAGTCATCATCTGCAACGAGTAAGTGTCCTGATCTGGATCTGAAGTGAGGAGACGGGAGAGGAACTTTTTTTTTTTTTTAGGAGACAGTAAACCTAGTTTTTGTGCCACGGGTCGCAGTTAAAAATGCAGCCCTTATACTAAAGTATTGCCATCAGACAATGTTGCAGGATCACCAATTTACTCTAGATTAAAGTGTTAAAGTGGCAGAAAAACTGAGCTATTGCTTATTTCAGTTCCCATGAAGCACTTTGTCAACCTGTGGGAAACCGTTAAGAGACAACAAGCACAACAGAAGATAATGAAAAAAACAAATTAAAAATCTTATTTCAGGGAGTCAATTCTATGAATTAAGGACTAATGCCAGGACTGAAAATCACAAACCTTGACAATGTCTTGGAACAAAACCTTCAGGCTGCTTCAGTATCCATTCAGGCCTCGTGGTGTGTGTAGATAGATACTAGAAATAATGACACTATTGCTCTTAACCAAGGCACTGAACCAGAATTGGTCCCAGGACTTTGTGCTGTTGCTGACCACTGCTCCGAAATATTATGGTTAGGTCAGTTACAGAGGATAAATGTCCCCATGGGGACTAATTAAATCCGACTTTAAGAAGTTGGCGTGAGTAAGGGTGACCTCTTTTTGTTGCAGACAAACTCTTTAAACTCTTTTTACATTTAAACACATTTAAGGCATTGGCTGTTTGTGTCCTTCCTGTTTGTCCTTTTAAAATGGACACAGTGATGAAATAAACTTTGTGTAGCATACAAAACAGGAATCAGTCCGGGGACAGATCTGACATTTAAGGTGGTGTTTTTGGCTTCATGTCTCCTCCTGTATTTCTTTCCAGTTATCCTTTAAAGAATGAACACGATTGGTTTAACACAACATCTTTGTGTACGTACCCGTTTCGTGAATGTAATGTGTGTCTGCGTCTTCCTCTCTTCCTCTGTGTTTGCAGGGAGCGCTGTGGGGTGATAAAGATTCGCCAGTCAGGGGTTCAAAGGCACTGGAGAGAACGGGAGACAGTTTTCCAGAATGGACCTGCGGGCCTGAGGAGGCTGACAAGAAAACGCTACATAGACCTTGGTAATGAACACACACACACAATATAAGGGTTAAATGGGCTCAAAAGCTAAACCAGCATGACCTGAAAAACAGGTACCCTCAGCAGCCGCTAGAGGCTGTACTGCAGTTTTCTGTTGCCTGTTTACTTTGAGCAAATCCAAACTTTTTTGTGTTCAGATCTCTGAGATGTTGCATTGCTAGAATATTTGCCACCAAAAATGAAGGTTTTACTATTATTTATTATTTTATTATTTTTTAATTCGTAGCCCTGGAAGCTTGGCTAAGTTTTGACCACCATGGTTAAAATTTGTAGCAGCTATTTTTTTTTTTTTTCCTATCAAAGTGGAAGTGTATGCAGCCATGCAAGTTTACTTCGCGTTTAAGTGCACAGTCCATCTGAAGTAAATTGTCCTTCAGGCTCAGAGGAATGTACTTTTCGTTGACTTTATCATTTGACAATGACCTTGTTTCCCTCTCTTTCAGATGAGGCAGGTCCAGGCCCCGTCAAGAGCAAGTACGATGCACTGGACTTTGACACTCTGCTGAAGGAGGCCCAGAAGTCCCTGCACCGCTGACAGCACAGGGCTTCTGACTGGCCAGCCTTAGTAAAAAAAACAGCAACACCCCTCCGACTACACGGCTCTGCCCTCAGACAGGCCTCTCAGTACCTCCATGCAAGGCAACCTCGCAAAATGTTTACATTTTTACCATTGGAACAAAGTAATGCTAAGGACCTTGTTGTTTTTTAAGTTTCTTTCACCGGAGGATACTGCTTAAAAACGAGGAAGCCGCTGGGAGTCTGGATGAGTTGTGAGACAATGGAGGAAATAGGACTTTATAACAGCAATGGTACAACAACTACACGTGATAATGATACAATTCTCTGCTGAACAACAATAACAACAAGCTGCTTCCTGTCTGTGTTGGTGACATCATCGCCCCGCCTTGGAAGCACAGGTGTGAGAGACCCCTGTAGCAAATACTTGCTATCCCTGCGTTGCGTTGGTCGTCGTGGTGTGTGTTTCTGCGTGTGCGTGTTCTTTGTTCTGTTTGTTTTGTAAAAAAAAAAAAAAAAAAATGAAAAAAAGAAAAAGAAAAGCCCTCCCTCTTTCCGGCCAGGGGTGGTGAACCTGCAAGCTGTGTTCGCCATGAAGTTGTGTGGTTGTGTAACCAGAAAAAAAAAAACCCTGCTTTGTTTTAGCGAAAAATTGTGGATGTTATTAAATTTTAAAATCTATCGTGTGTGTGTTATGGACAAAGAATATAACAAAAACACATTTAACGTAATCATTTGATGACTGATAAAGTTTACAAATCTAAAATGAAGAAGAAAAAAATCATGTTTTCTTTTTTGTAATTGTAGTGCTTCCTTGATTTGATCTATGCACTGTAAGGAGGTAAATGTCTCCGCTGTCCTCCACTTTCCCCCTTTGACTCTAATCTAACTCTGCCATGCTGACTATATTGGTTTCTGCTACTGGCTGCTGCAGGCTCTGTTTGATAGGCGCTTTGTTCATCGAGATCCCAACTTGGATTTGGGAAAATTTTTACCTCAAAATTGTTTCCAACCAATTTAAACTAAAGTGGTTACTAGGAAAGCACTTATCTTGAATGTTGCACATGTGGTGAATTGACCAAAATAAGCTAAAATGAGTCTGCTGTCAATATCAGATGTACTACTACAAAGTTTTAATAAAAAAAAAAATAATAATAAAAAAAAAAAAAAAAAAATCTTTTCACTGCTTCAGTCAAAGAAAATCTTTACATTTTGGCTTGTGTTAGAAATTAGGGTCAGGAGAATTAAATTGGAATAAAGTCAGAATTACAATTAAAGGAAAGGTCTAAAGGTACCAAGCTGGTGATTGAACGCCAATGCTGCACTAACTAGTAACACTATCAACATAGTCGCCAGCAGCAAATTTCGTCTGTTCTCCAGTCGTTGAAGCATTGACGAATGTGCAGTTGGCTGATACCAGGTAAATTTCTTCCTCATCTAGATGGGTCTTGCTCTATCATTGATAGGGTCCCACTGAACATGTGTCCAATAAAGGCTGCAGCCTAATGACATCCCTCCCCCTGAATGCCACAGCCAATGCAACAGTTACTGTTTACATTTGGACTACAGCAAGCAGTATTATATAAATGGGGAAATGAAGATGGTAGCCGTTGGCGCTTGTACCGTACTCGGTATGACTTCATCATACCTTCACTTTGTTCAGACCATCCCAGTCTAACTTGTTTCACAAAAACTAAATTATTAATGGGATTCACCGGTTTGGATTGTCCACAAATCCTTTTTTCAGTGACATTGGGTTTCAAAAGTACAAACCAATTTGCTGTCCACTCATGGACCATCGCCATAGCTAGACATAGATGAATCAGTTGGTTCAAAAGGAATGTATTTAAGAATCTGAATGTAATCACGTTTCCCCATTTCTGCTTGCCCAAAGATTGTGGAGCTTTTTGGTGCTTTAAAGATAGACTCGCTTAGTCATCCAGTTGACTGCATGCGACCAACTCTACCTTGAGGTGCAGTCTGGGTAGCGCCTACTTTACATTCCTGACACAGCCAGTAGCACCCACTGTCCACAGGGAGAGAGCCTCCACGCCTGCCAATCCGGTGGCACCAAACCACCTACAATACAGCCAGGGAGCGAGCAAGGTATGGGCTTGAAAGTAATGAAAAGAGCAATCGGCTAAGAATCCGATTTCTCGTCCAGGAGGTACTGTATCAGCTGAGCATCTCTACCTCACACCTATCCATCCTTGCTCCCCCTGTCTTTTTATTTCTTTGATCTACTGGATGCTCTCCCCCTCCTTTTTTATGTCTCTCACTCTTTGTTTCGTCGTTTGTCAGAAGCGTTCTCTAAGTGAGGTTTTCCCCAACTGATGGGCGATTATAGGTAGTATGGGGGGTTTGTGTTGGATTTTTTTTTTTTATACTATGACTCCTCTACCACTAAGTCCCTTGTAAGGGGAATAATCTATCTAACTGTATCCTTCGCTTGCCTCATAACGGTTTCGAGCGTGTCCGTTTCTTGGAGTCTCAATTGTGTGTCCTTGTGAGTGTTTTGTCTTTGTCTCGTGTTTGAGTCGGACACTGCTGGCGCTTGCAGGTTGGTGAGGAAGGGTCAGGAGGGGTAGAACGGCGGCTTGGTGGTTGGTTGGTTCTTGAGTGCGCTTGGAGGGGGAAGATTCCCAATTCTCTCTCCTCGCCCTCATTTTCTTGTTTTCTTAAGGAACACGCCATTCCTCCCGGTTTCCCTGTTCCTCCTCTCTTTGACTAGGAACTTCAATAAAACGCAGCCCGACTCTTCCTCTATCTCTATCTTTAGCTCTGTCACTTTCCGGCTCTGTGGGTACAAGGCCTTGTTTCCAGGTCTTCTCCAAACCTTGGTAAACTCCCCGCTTTTTAACAAATAATCCCTATCGCCCCTCTTCCTTGTTCTTTCTCTATCTAATCAACTCCTTGGTAACACACACAAAAAATTGAATGTTTACATCACTCGATTCTCCTTTGACTTTATTAGGAACGCACACTAAGTACAAAGGCGCCTTATTCAGTGTTTTAATAAAAAATAAAATAAAATAACAGCAAGTCAAGTGGCCTAGAAGGACGGACCCTCTCCAGGCTCACAGATATCCAAAACTAACAAACAATTTAGTGCTATACATACTGATTAAGAAACAAGGTGTCAGGAAAAAAAATGAAATTGTAACAAAACTAATTGCGAACAACTGAATGAGTATTTGTGCTTAGTATGTATACTACTAAAAAGTGAGAGAATGTGCTGGTTTACATATAAAAAAAGAAAATATATGAATATATAATGTGTATATAGCACTATGCCTCGTTGTAAACATAAAATGTATTGTGTGTTTTTGTTTTTTTTTTGTTTGTTTTTTATTTCATTTTTTTTAACGGTGGCGGGTCACAGTTGATTGCTAATCAGACAGGCGACGGTCAGGTCGGTTTTGTTCCACTGAGTTGTGTTTGTTCAGTGCAGGGAGGAAAGGAAGGGAAAAAAAAAATATATTTACATTGAAATGACTTCACCCAAAGTCCAACACTGTTGTAAAAGACAAAAGATACAAGAATCCCTTTAGACTATCACACTCGAAGGTTCTATTTCTTTGCTGTTTTGAAATGATGAAATATTTTTGATGTTTTTTTTTTTTTTTTTTCTGTTTCCTTAAAAAGCAATTTGAGATGCAATACATAATAATCTTATCCTTAAGACAGCCTTTCCGAAAAACTGAGGTAATAATGTACAGTGTGTGGTTGGTTGTTGAACTACAACACGGGCAATGTTTGAGCTGCAGATTCAATAGGCTACTGTACTGTATGTAGACTGCTGTTAAATACAAAAAAGTCATAAAAACTAAATACAGGAAGAATGTGATCAGTCACGTCGTAAACACATATACAAAACAAATTGTACTAATATATTCTTGCACAAATAACGTCCCAAGTAGTGAAATAACTTTGCAATGTTTTCTTCTCATTGAAAGGAAGCTGTTGTAACTATGTTATTACCACATTTTGATGGCACACAGGTTTGTTCAAATCTGAGATGCAGTGGACATTTGTATTACAGTATCAGCTAATAACTATACATGTATGACTCCAGTAATGTCGGAGGGAGGAAAAAAAAAAAAAAGGAAAGTTGTTGCTGGTTTGACCCCGTTAAATAATTTCAGACTACTTGATACAGACGAGGTGGAAACTGTAGAAATCCCAATTTCACTGCTGCACCTTTACTTCATCCCAAAAGGGAAGAATTTTGATTAAATCAAGATCTTCGCAGCACTAAAGCAGAAAAGATGCAAAATGCCGCAAGTTTCTTGAGCACCTGAAGGGGACATGCCTCGAGACAGGAAGTAGTTTTACACTGTTATAATGTAAAAGGAAATTAAAGTGTGGGGTGTGAACAAGAGCAGAAGTTTGCCTTCCAACCCATGTGGAAAGTTTTCCAATTTTGTTTTTCTTACTGATAACCAAAATTTTACCTTAAAGATGCTTTTAGTTCGCAAGTTAGTTTGCTAACCTTTTATGTGGGTAAAGCTAGTTCCTGTTTGATCTGTTGCTTTGTCCATTTTGTGGAGGATCCAAAATTACGATTTCCTCTTTGAGACATCAGCGTGTGGTGGGATTTCTACAGTGGCTGCCGCTGTGGCTGTGAGGGTGCCTCCATTGTCGTAGAGGTCAATGACATCCAAACGACCCCATTTTTCATCATGGCAAGCCTTAAAAATCAATCGGGGGGAAAACGAAGCTACCACTAGCTTTTAGTATTACCGTTTCAACTCCTTTCCAATCCATTTATTATTAAATAATTACTGACGTAATTAAAACTTTTTTCAATAGCCATATTATAAAAAGGTATATACATATATATGAATATATATTTGTGTGTTTGTGTAGATATCTAGATGATTATATACTTTCTTATAGAAAACTTTGATGTTGACCATTCTCCTCGGTGTTTTGAGAACACGTTGACACATTTCAACATAATACCGCTGTCCGCTTGGTCTAGGTCCTAGGTCGATGGGCAACGAATCCAAATAAAATAAAAAAATGTTTAAAAAAAAAATTTAAAAAATTTTAAAAAAAATTAAAAAAAAAAAAAACTTCCAAAGGGAATTACCCTCATCAGAATGCAATACCTTTCTTTCCACTATTCATTTCAGAAAAATGGAAAATGGCAAGAAAACCATAAAACTTGATAGATGAGTTGACCAAAAAGAAAAAAAAACAGACAACGACGACAATAAAGAGCGTGGCTCGTGACGGCCCACAAAGAAAACGTGACGTTTTCGGCAGCCGCGTCAGATTCAGTTTTATAGATTTCGTGTTTCCAACGCCATGGCCCACAAAAACACTTCCCTCTTTTTTTTTTTTTTTTTTTAATGTCACTCACTGTTTCTTCAGTTCAGAAAACAATGTATCTGTCAGCTAGCTAACACCATGAAATTAGCCCCTAACAGGACAGGAGTGCTTGCAATACCGGCCCGATTCCGGCCTCAGATTTCACTTCCGTCATTTGATCTGTAAATGGTTGTGTCACATTTCCGCATCAACAGTTGTACAATACACAAAACTAATGGGTAATCTGTCAAACTTGATGGCAACAGTGATGTCAAATAGGCACTTAATAGGGAATGCAAACTGTCAAATCTGCTAAATGTGAGTGGGTGTTTTTGTTTTTTGTTCTTTTGGTGGAAGAAAATATTTTGACATAAGGGCATACATTGTTTTTGTTGTTTTTCATTACTATTGATTTCATTGTCTATTTACATCTAATGACTATCAAATTCACAAATGATTTTTTTCTTTTTTTAACTTAGTTTTTGGTAAAACAAAAAGGTAAATACTGCTAGTGAGATTTTATATTTTTACATATGTTGGTTTTATTTTGCGTTTCTTTTTTTTTTTATTTATACGCCACTTAGTTTAGATGTCTTTAAATGGTTTTTTTTTTCTTTGTTTTGTGTGATTTCATATGTCTTGAGAATGTGGAGACAAAGGCATTTCAGTATTTTTGAATTGTTAAAATCTAGTTTCATAGAAGCGGAAGTATCTGATGTTATAAATTATATTTTAATTCATGTAAATAGTTTAAAACAGAAGACTATGGCTTCCTTTTAAACTGAATACATTTCTCTTCAGAGATTGTTTACATTATGAAACTGTAGAGATGTGCTCCTCATATACTGTATAAAGTACATATATTCATTGATTTGCCTCCAAAAAATAAAATCCTAATGAACAGCATTCTTTGAATTTACAAAATTATTTAAGAATAAGATTTTTAGAGATGCACGTGTTGATTGATTTTGTTTCAGCTCACTGTATTTACTGTTGACCAATCTTATTTCAAAACTCACTGGACATTTTGGGGTTTCTTCCTCAAGGTGCAGAGGCCACTGCTACAAGTCATCCAGGTCTTGTAAAACCAAAGAAAGTTCATAATCTCCAAACAACGTCAAATATACCTGTTGCTTCATCTGGGTGAGTGTCCTCTTTGGGAACCTCAGAATGGCATCTCTGCTATTTGTGGATGATGTTGTTGTCTTCATGGCTGTGACCCTCACTGTGCACTCAGGCAATTTGAAGCCAAGTGTGAAGCAGCTGGGATGAGGGTCAGCACCTCGAAGTCTGAGGCCATGGTTCTCTGCCAGAAAACAGTTGATTGGTCCCTGAGTGAATCGCTGCCCCAAGCGAAGCTGCTAAAGTATCTTGGGATCTTGTTCACAAGTGACAGTAAAATGGAGAGCTGAGATCGCAGATACAAGCAGCTGAAATGAGTTTCCTGCGAAGGGTGTCTGGGCTCAGCCTTGGAAGATAAGTTAAAGAGTCAAGAGTAGCTGCTCCTTTGCATCACAAGGAGACAGCTGAGGTGGTTCAGGCATCTGATCAGGATGACTCCTCACCTCCTTCCTTTGGAGGTTTTCTAAGTACTGACATTTCACTAATGTCAGCCTTTGTCTTAAACACATCACTTTCTGGTCTTGAAATACTCCTGGGCTATGAGTTATTACATACTAGAATAATAGTTGTTAAGGTCAGCGAAATCTCATGAGTGGCCAAGTGATCCTCAAAGCATCATAGATACATTTTCCTGAAGGCAGTATTGACCAACTAAAGAGCTGCTGAAGTTTCAAAAGACATTTGTTCTATAGTTGGCAGCAAAACAGTAAAACTGTACTCACTCTGCATTTTACTCTCTTATTTGTATAAACCATCTCGCTCACAAAAACATGTTCTTTTCTGGGGGCAGTTACTCATCTGTAGACAGTTTGAAAACTGTCACATCTTGCGCCTACATGAGAGTTATTTATGTGTGTTTGTATACAGCTGGGTGTTGAGATGCTTACACAAGACGACCTATCCTCACAGTGCAGCGGTTCAGCTTCACAAAGCTGTATGCTCTGCTGCCTGTGCTCACACATTAATGGGCTCTCCTGTTCCTAGTCTTCCCCTGGTTAAACAGCACCCTATTAAGAGGCCGCTGGCAATTTTCCGCCTGGCTAGACTGTGATTCACATGTCAGTGACTGCACTGATGATGTCTGTACATGGGACATCACTTTATGAGCACGGGTGTACTGATGGTTTCTCTCCCCTTGTCACATCCACACCAGCCAAAAAAAAAAAAAAACACATGGAAGCATTTACGTAGCCCCGAGGCTATGAGGGGGAAAAAAAACCCAAAAACCTAAATGTACCAAACCAAATATCAATTATGTTTTCTCTGCAAGTCAAAGTCACACCAAGCAGTTTATTAGTTTGACTAATGCACTCATATTTAGCTCAAGCTGTTTAATTTGACCTGATGCAAACAGTCCTTTCAATCTGACAAGGCTTTCACGCCATCGTTGTGCAGGTCCATTATTTCCAATGACGATAGCGGCTGCACTATCTTGGTCAGCTACTGGGGGCCATAGCAGTGTGCATCATGTTGATTTTCTGCCATGTTTGGCAACCAAAGTTCAACTATATTTCTCTATGAACCTAAACAGGATGTTGCCAACACACCAAGCACAAGAAAAAAGTGTCTCTAAACTCAGATATCGTCAATGACAATGATACTTGGTTCTATTCCATCTTTCATGTTCGGTCTGAAACCAGCACAAGATCGTCTAAAAAGCTCCAACCAGATTCAAACTAACTACAAGAAATGATGACAAAACATTAAACCACATAAGGCAAGGGAAGGGTCTTTAGTATGCTGAAAACAGGTTAATTAGACCACTTCAAACTCCACACAACAGAAACAAACCAAAACAAGCAGCTGAAAGTTGTTAACCCTAACCCTAACCTAATGTTTAGATCTATACTCTCAATGCTAACTCTTAGTTGGTTTGGAACAACAAAAACCCATTTTAACACAACACAGGGCAGCTTGAATCAGCTCAGCTTCTTGTATCTGAAATCTCAGTACTTGACCACGACCCAGAGCTCATGACCACAGGTGACAGTTGGAGCATTTGCATTCTGGCTCCAGCTTCTGTCCTTCAACCATGACAGTCTGGTGCAATGCAATCTCAGGCTACAATCTTCCCCTTTACCAGGAGCAAGACTCCAAAACACTTAACACTATCACTTGGGGCAGAAACTCCCTCCTTATTCCAAGGGGGCAATCTATTGGACCATGGCCTCCCAAACTGCTTCCTTTTCTGACTATCCACCAACACAGTGTACACTATGGGGTCGCCGTCCAGTGAAGCCAGCAGAACTACATCATTTGCAAAAAGCAGAGATACAACCGGAGGTCACGAAACCATGAACCCTCTCCGCTCCTCGGCTGAGATGGTAGAGATTCTGTCCACGAATATCACAAACACAATCTGTGACAAGGAAGAGCCTTAGCGGAGCCTGGTCATCACTGTGAACGCGCTCAACTTACACTAAAATACACACACAGCTCTTGCATTTTTATAGACGGACCAGCAACAAACCCAAGAATCTATAAATCTCTTGTGTCCCCAAAACACCAATACTATAAATATCATAAAAACCTGTCAAACAGCAGCTTCCAGAATTACTGTAAAGTTGAATCCATGTCTCAGTCATGTCATCCATCTCTTTGCTCTATGTAACATCAGGAAAATCAGGCCTCACCTGACTCCAAGTCTTCAGAATGACTTGAACTCAATCATTCAGCCCAATGCTCCTCCTCGACCTCTGCTTTCCACCCAGAAATGCATCACCATCCCTGCAGTGCAGACTGATCCGGTCTGTGGTTCCCCGATGGTGGAACAAGCTCCTGAATCATATCAGAGAAGGGACGTCCCTCTGCCTTCAAGAAGCTCTTGAAAACTCATCTCATCTCTTCTCCTAAAAACCCTAACAAGCCTAACTGGCACTGTGGTTGAACTTTCCTATTGTTTGTTGCACTGCCTCATATGATCTCCTGCACTTATTTAATCGGTGGACTACTTGATACTTAAGGCCATTTACTGCACTGAGGCTTCACTGATGTCCCTCATTGTAAGTCACTTTGAATAAAAGCATCTGCCAAATGAGTAAATGTAATGTAATGAATCAGGGCCATCAGGACCTTCATGATACAATGTAAGGCTGTTGTTTTAGCAGTAATCAGAGCTTGGTGTCTCTAATAAGTTCTTAGCTAACTCATATTATAAACTTTTAACTCCAGCCAGATAAGCATTACATTTATCCATGTGGTTTAAGATGTTTCTAGTTAATGCAGCCAATTTGTAAAAAGCATCAACTTTGCTGATTAATTGTTCAGCTCAAAGCCAGAGGAGAAAGCAGACGATTAGAAATCATCCTGTCAGCCATTTCCTGTCCTGCTGTCCTCTGTTTGGTTGTTTCTGTGGGGCAGTCGTGACTGCAGCAAAAAAGAACGGCTCTGCAGTGCAGTGTTACAACACACAGTGTCGTCCCCATGAGCTTCAGCTTCACTCTGACAGGGACAGCAGGACAAGACACGACCGCCCACCATGAACCTCATAACTTCTATTCATTTGCTCCAGTCGCTCATGTTGAGCTTCAGTCAGTTTGTTTATCTGTTTTATGTAAATCGCAGTATGGCTTAAGTTGAGACATTTTCCAAATTGCACTGATCAGCATGTGTTGTTGAAAAATGCGCTTCATTATTTTACACTACACAAGTTTCTGCACAGCAAGAACTTTTATGGTCAGACTGCAAAGATCACAGGACGTGGGGGATCTCAACAAACATCAACATGGAGTCAACAGCTGAATGTGGCCAGTGACAATTCCAATAAAGTTTATTCAAACAAGAAAACCACATCCTCAAGTGTTGATGCAAAATGCAAAAGTGTATAGCTCAATACAATTCAGCCCAAATATCACGATGTACAATTTTATCGCAATTATATCGTTGCATTTAATATTTCTGGTCATTTTTTTTTATAATACACAATTATGTTGCATTTTAAATTTCCTGTGTTTTTAATTAAATAATTGTACTACTGTAATTTATGTATAGTCATTGTTTTTTATAATATGATTATATTGTATTTTATATCTGTTATTTAGAATAGTTTTCATTTGTCAAATGCCAAACTACAAAGTACAGTAAGCAAAGCAGTGGAATAAGAGTCAGTGAGTCAGGACAGATGGTACAAAACAACTTAAAATATTACTACACGTATATAAATATTGCATATGGTGGCGATATTATTAAATATCAGGCCATGCCCAGTTCACAACAAGTGTGTGAGGCAGAATTACTTGGTGCAAAGTTACTGATTGGGAAGTAAAAAGAAACAAATAACAATATGGAGCCACAGATGTCTGGTGGATGTCGACCGTATGTTCTGTTTGTTCTGCAACGTAAATCATTTTTACATCACAGCAGTCTCAGCCAAGACTTTTAGCCATAACATGTCAGATACAACTCCAGTAATATTAAAACAAGCTCTCAGCAGCCAGCTGAGAAATTGAACCATCGAACCAATCAAACGGCAGAAAATTTACAGAAATCCAACCAGTTGCCAAATCACTGCTCAGTGGAGTCAGACATCGTGACGACCCCCCCCCCCCCCGCTCCCAAATTTAAAAATTAAGAGGAACAGCTGATTGGGAGAAACGTGGGAGCCTGAATGGATTTCAGCAATTGAGAAAAAAATCTGCTGCTTGGTTGAATAAATATCATTTGTTTTTGTTTTGTTTTTTTTTAAATCTGCATCTGATTTGTCTTCATTTCTGCTACATGGTAAATAATTTCCTTCTGTTCTTGGCACAGGCCAGTGAGTCGAAGGTCTGGGTGTGAAAGTAAAAACTGGAAAACATCTTTCTAATCAAAAAAAATAAAAGATAAAATAAAAAAAAATCACCACCATCACTTTGAGATTCTGGAGTAAGTTTGACTATTGATCATTCTACACACTATTTTAACAGATGGACTCAAACCCTCAGAGCCAATTAATCAAGCTTTAAATATGCATTGTATTAAAATCATCTTAGAAATGGGGTCGTGCTGCTCAGCCACTGAGATCATCAGCTGAGCTCAGACAGCAAAAAGACACTACAGAGAGCAGCGTTCAGGTCAAAGGTCACCTTGTGCAACACTGATAACTTGCATTACGTGGATGCTGAGCCCCTGTGACACACGGAAACCTGGATGATTAACAACCACTGAACTCACTTAAGGAGCAGGTCTACTTCGAGTCTATATTTCTGCTGTTCATTGTTCAACACACATTTTAATTCTACTGTTGGATATTGTTGAGAACAGTTTTCACTGATACAACAGTTTGTTGTATCAGTAAAAAAAAAAAAAAAAAACCTAGAAAACTTTTTGGAAAATATGTCTGAAATGTTCCCATGTAATTATGATTCATTGTTTCAATCAGTGTTTATCAATAAAGAGTTAGGTACAGAATATATACTATATGACAGATCTAGATGACAAAGAAAATAGCTATTTAAAGACAAACAAAAGGGGGAAACTGGATGTCAGGAGGTCACCAACAAAGAGAAACTGGTGGAAATAAGCCTGGTTATGTCTGAATGCTGATCTACTGTAAGAGTTTCATGTGAACACAGCAGCAGCTAAACGTTGCATTGCTCCAGTGATGCTGATGAGAGAGCATTTCTGGGACAACAAAGCCTGAGCACACACTAGTCAAGTGACTTCCTCTGCTTAGAAACTGCAGCCGTCGCATGCATACCCGTCTATAAATAGTCCTGCATCGTTCTCTCTCTCTCTCTTTCTCTCTGCTGTGGCTCGCAGGCTGGCAGCTCTGCAGTCACGACTGCCCCCGATGCCTGCTAGAATGAGGCTAAAGCTCCCTTCCTGCAGGCTCTCTGGGTGTACTGCAGCTGCCTCTCTGCCTCTCCCTCTCTCTGCAGTCACGGGTTGTCCCTGCGTCAGAGCCAAGCTGCACAAGCTCTGCTGATCATCACAACCGTATACGGCAATCCTTTGAGCTCCCAACATGCCCTTACGTCACGGGGATTTACGTCACACACCGGTGACGACACACTTAGATTATGTATCCATGGCTATTATTATATTACTACAGCAAGTGAGGGAGGAGGGAGGGGTGGTGTATATAGCTGCCCCCCACTGAGACTCCAGTGGCCATCACTTTTCATTATCCCTGCTCTGGCGTCATGTTGTGTTTTGTAACAGTATTATATACGGTTCTAGGTGGGAGAATTCATTAGTGTGTCCACACACAAACACATTTAAATGGAATGTGCAGATGATGGATATTTATAAATCGTCAGCTGTTGTTTATGCACCAGTCCTGCATTGGCGCTGCAGACAGTGCTCTCCCATTCACACTAATTCTAGTGAGTCTCATACAGCCAGTTTCCATGAAATAGACGTGAAATGAAAAAGACATGTACACAGCAAGAAGTTTGCACCCTCTTGGTCAAAACCAGGACCAACACTGCTCCACTCTGGAGATTTCCCAATGCTATAATGCTAAATACCATAGAAATCATGTGCTGGGACTAAGTGGAGCCAGGATTCGTTTCTCCTCACTGTGTGTGTCCTACTTCTGTCCTCAGAGCGAGCTGCTCTCAGTAAACATGCATTTCATAATTAGCAGACTAGAAGAAACAGCTAAATGTGGTTGAACAACTTCAAAAGTTTTGCAGACATCAGCGTTTCATCTAACAATCACTTAGTCGTCATATTACATCTTAAATATAACAATTTAACTTATGTTGCAACAATAATCAAATAACTTTTAAAGCATTTTCCTCGACTACTTTTGACCCATAAATCCTAGTTGTCTGGGTTTTGTACAGCAACTTGAGAAAAACCCTTAATACCCATAGATTAATGAAGAGCCTGAAACCAGTGTTGAATCAAACATCTGCGGTTTGAGGAGGAAAGATTTTAATTTTAACTTCTTCCCCCTGGTGTGAGACTGATGTTTACCACCAGCAGGGGGATACCCATTTTGGGGAAATAAATAAAACTTGTCCAGCTCCACCACGGCCCTGTCAGTCAAATGTTCGCTGGCTTATAAATCCACATGGTTGAAAAAAGTGAAAACTCTTCTCTGGAGAATCAAATCAGAGTGCAGCAAGAGACGAGGAAGCATGCAGAGAAAATAACAATTGTGCGTCTTAGAAATGAAATGATTGCAAAAATTGCAATCAAATGTGCTATTTATGTAGAAACACCTTACACTAACATGAGTGTTTATGCTGAAATACACACTTCTATTCTCCAGAATAATAATAATGGATGCAGATGTAGGTGGAGTTCACAAAGAGCAGCGGCAGATTGAAATTGTACTTCCAGCTCAGTACTATAAGAAACCACATACACCAATCAGCCATAACATTAAGACACTGTCAGGTGAAGTGAATAACATTATTATCTGGTTACCATGGTTACCTGTCAGTGGTGGATATATCAGGCAGCAGCTGAACATTTAGTCCTGAAGTTGATGTGTTGAAGCAGGAAAAATGGTCAAGTGTGAGGATGTGAGGGACTTTGACTTTGACCAAACTGTGATGTGACGACTGGTCAGAGCTTCTCCAACACTGCAGCAAGGAGGGAAAACCACTGGACCACAGACAGGGTCAGGGGTCAAGGCTCAGTGATGGTGGTGGGGAACGAAGGCTGGACCCTGTGGTCTGATCCAACAGAAGAGCTGCTGGAGCTCAGACTGATGAAGAAGTTCATGCTGGTTCTGATAGAAAGGTGTCAGAACACAGAGCATCACAGTTTGTTGTGTATGGGGCCTCAGACCGGTCAGGGTGTCCATGCTGACCCCTGTCCACCACCAGAGGCTCCTACAATGGACCCAAGAGCATCAGAACTGGACCATGGCGCAATGGAGGAAGGTGGTTTGGTCTGATGGATCAGGTTCTCTTTTACATCATGTGGATGGTTGGATGTGTGTGTGTTTCTTGCCTGGGGAAGACATGGCACCAGGATGCATTATGGGACATAAAGGATCTGCTGCTAACGTCTTGGTCCAGATACCACAGCTCAGTTTCAGAGGTCTAGAGGAGTCCAGGCCTCGACAGGTCAGGGGGACCTACACAATATTAGGCAGGTGGTTATGATGTTATGGCTGATCGGTGTAGTCTCTGACTAGCCTGAGCGCACAAAAAGACACCAGACAGCAACAACTAACACACTCAAACTAACCTGCCACACACACACACAAACACACAGAGCTCAGTAAAAACACAGACACCAGTGTCAGTCAGTACGAAAACAGCATCTTTACTAATCTCTGCAAAATGACTTGTAAGCTTTCACATTTCCTCATTACTAACTACAGCAAAAGTGACACAGCGTGTGTGTTTGTGTGAGAAATTAGTTCATATGAACAGTTTCCTCTCCACTGATCTGCATTTGTTTTCTGCACAAGAATCTACATTGACATTAAATTTCACATGGTTGAAGCTGAAACACTAAAAAGGAACAGGGCGACCTATTATCTTGTCACATGTTTGGATACAGAGTCCAGTAAAACCAATGCAGCAGAGAAGAAAAGCTGTTTTAATCAACCAATAACTAAAACAGTGTACATGGGGTATTTTCAGCGTCTATTGCATCTATGTCCTTCTGCATTTGCGTTTGTGAATTTATGAATTTTGAACCTTTGACAGCACAAACTGAGAAAAACATGTCACACACAGCTAATGTCACAAGAGCTAAAAATATAGAGTAGCTGTTGACTCACAGACACTAATGCCCAGTGATGACTGTCATTAACCACAGAGTCTTTTCCCTCTTGGTTTTTCTTCAACTGCATCATTAAGGAACCACAACCACAAAATCCATCAAACCATCAGAGTCATGCTGGAGCTAATTTCTTGATTGTCTCAGATCTTTTTTTGTCTTTATTTTCCTTATAGCTCATAACAATAGCATTAAATGACAAGTGTTAATAACCTTTTCAATGTTAGAAACTTTGACATCCTCAGACTGACCCAGACGGGACATTTTAACCACATTGAAGTATGAAGTTTAACCAGGCGATACTGGCATCTACAAGGTTAAACCTGTGTAGGTCAGTGGTTCCCAACCTTTTTTCAACTTATTTTGAAAGTCTTAATGTTGTCGGCCCACATCCGACCCTGTAACAATATTGAGTCCAAATAATCCCACAGATTGAACGTTCAGGGACTGAAAGCAGGGGAGGCTCAATTTTTGAGGAGATTCAGTTGATTCACCAACTGTTTCACGACTCTTTCCTTTAATTCTTCCCGTTGCCTAACCACTTATGCATTTAATGCTCCAGTTTCTGTCGTGGATGGAGTTGTTTAGCGCACAGTCGGACAGAGAGAGTTCCTATCTTTGCCTGATCAGTTATATGAGAAAAAAGAAATTGTTTCTCAATATTTTTTTATGTTTTAAAGATTATTCTGATTTTTTTTAATATAAATGCATCTTTTCACCAAAATTGTACTGTTTTACAGGTTGGGAACCTCTGGTGCAGATGATTAAAGGCGGGTGTAGGTCATATCTGCAGATAACACACCGGGCCGTCAGCACAGACACTTAAAGGGACAAACTGATGGTTTGCATGTTATAGCCCATTAGCTCCTCAACAGCCTGTGTACTGTGACATTTCTGCTGATTATTTTCTATAGTACACATTTCTAGGCAGCTGCTGCTTTCAGTTAATGCCAGTAGAGCATCACAGGCTTGTAAGGAGCTGACATTTAACACTTGAGTTGCCATTTGAACATTTAACACCAAGAAGGTCCATGTCCAGACAACACACATAGTTTGCTGCATGTATGTTGGAGCTTTAAATACTTGAATGCACCATCAAGCCCAGTGCATCTAATGAGGAATACAGTATGAGAGCACAGACAGAAGGAAGCAGTGCAGAAGGAGATTTCAGTAAATGCAGCTGCAGGAGAAGAGAAGTGTGAGACGTCCTCTCAGTAAACTGGTTTTACGAAAAAAAAAAAAAAAAAGGAAAAAATCTTTTGGGGAAATCCAGTGTTGGACCACAACCATGTAGCAAGCAAGGTGGTGCTACTGTGTCCTCTCTAGCTGACAATACAAGTCTTTGATTGTGACTGGGCTGCACTTGCTGCAGGAGGAAGGTAGGAAGGAAGGGAGGAAGGGAGGGAAAAACAAAGAGGAAATTAGTTTATATCATTTAAAATGACATCAAGAAAAATGCATTCAATCAAAACCACTTCTTTCTCCTACTGTGTGTGTGTGTGTGTGATTGTAGCAGTTTTGGCATTAAATTTCTCACCACAGAACTGGCACATCATTGTTTAGGCTCAGAGGCATTTGCTTCCTACATGCAAAGAGGCAGAGTAAGGCATTGTCTGTGTGTGTTCACATGTGTGAGAGCCACCTACCTTGTCTGGCTGCTGCAGTTTTCTGAGCCTCCTCCTCCTTGGCTTTCTTGGCTTCCTCGATAGCAGCCATTTTGGCCTCGTGCACCTCCTTCAGGGCGTTCCACTCCTTCCTGTTGTTCAACAGGCGGTCCAGCATGGGGGTGATCTGCACGTGGAAGCGGCTGAACTCCTGGGGAGCAGGAGAGGAGGAAGAGTCGACACAAATCGAATCACGTCAAATCAATGCTGCTTTGTTAGATCCAAACTAAAATGAATTTATTAAATCTAGCATATAACACAAACAAATCTGGTTCACCTGGTGCAAACAAAGTCGATTATGATAATCCGTGATGAAGTCCAAAATAAAGTCAATATGAAGTTTATTTAAGCTACTGGCAGGTGTTGTGTTAAAGGGACTCAGTAGTGAGTGTTAGCGTGTATTTTTGTGATGTCTGACCTTGTACACAAAAGCGCAGACGAAGTCGATGAAACCACACTGCAGCTTCGGCAGGTCATCAGCTTTGTTTCTGTCCATCATGGGCTGGAGGAGGAAGAGAGAGGGAGAGAGTTTCAGCAACACTACCGCGAGGCTCTCGCTTTTTATTATCATTACTTATAATACAATGCAACAATAACACAAATGTACTGTAATTTGCAGCTGAGCCATTTTTGCATTAAAAACACCTCCAGGTATTGTAGCTTTAATGGAGCGTTTACAGAAACTGCCTCACCAACTGATTTCCTGTTCTGCCAAAAGCCTTGAATTCATCAACTTCAGAGCTTAGCAAAGGCTAAACCTACTTATTGTATCAGGTTTAAACTGTACACAGGCAGTGGACACCAGAACACTTAAACATATCAATATAAGGTGGTCATGATCACATTGGACTGAAATATGAGTGTAGGGAGAACTGATAAGCAAAAGATCCACGGGGTCTAACGGCTGCCATCACCATATTAGTAGTAGTATAACAGCACATATTTCTTTTTTTTATATTATATTGTGACATGCAATCCAACAGGTCCCTGTGTCTTTTAGGTCTGTGTTTCGAGGCTGCAGTTTCTGTTGTATCTTGTTGTACACTTAAAATAAGTTGTACAGCAATAGTATAAGGCTTTTTTAAAAAAAAAAAAAAACTGAGAAACTAGTGTGAAATGTATTGACTGGTTGATGTGATACTCTTTAGTTACAAAGAAGGAACCAACCTGGAGTCTGGAGCATTAAGCACTTCAACCCATGTTAAAAACCTTAGTGTGATCGTGGATGGGGATTTTAGTTTCAGAGACCATATCAAAGCTATAACTAAATCTGCATTCTGGCTTCTGAAAAAAATAGCTAGGGTCAGAGACCTTGTGTCTTATTCATGCCTACATATAAATAATATTATATATATATTTAGATGCTGCTAAGATCTGCAGGAGCTGGTCAGTTAGTGGAGCCTAGAGTTGAATCTAAACAGGGTGAAACGTCTTTCAGCCACTGTGCTGCTCATTGATCATGGATTTAATCAGCCCGAACCATGACTGGTTTTAAGAAGAAGCTAAAAACTTCTGTTCTCGGCTGTTCATTTAACCTTCTGATATAGCTCTTGCTTATTATGCTTTTTATTCTTCTTTTATTATTTCTGTTAAGCACATCGAGTGACCTCTGTGTTTGATAATGTGCTATACAAATAAACTTTACGTCTATGTACACCTGTTTCATCAGCTGCAACACAATCACAAAGAAAGAGAGCGAAAAGTGTAGAAACAGACAAATAGTCTCCTTTAGAAGTCTAAACTCTGCTTGTAAATGAGAGCTGTAGTTCTTCGGCGTGTCCTTCATGGGTGTAAATAAAGCTTTGGATGAAACATGTACACTTGCATTATAACAATGCTAATTAAAAATGAACTCGGTTCTGTTCTGTCTTAGGACCTTAACATGAGCAGCACGCTGGACTCTAAAAGGCTCTAAGGGCTGTGAGAAGGTCCATAGTGACTGTGATTTCCAGCAAAATTGGACACCTACATTTCCTGACAAAACTGATCAAGTGTTGCAAACTTTTTTTTTTTTTCTTGTCAGACCACAGTGACTCACTAAATCGACTGGTGGGAAAATACAAACTGATCAAAATGAGAAGTTTTCCCTGCTGACTGATGCTATTAAATTCAAAGCAGTGTGAGGTGAGAGAGTGTGGGATGGTGCTTCTCACACTTCAAGTGTCTCAAGGACACGAGGGAATGAAACAGCGAGGAGCGACAGAGAGAGAAAGACAGTGGCAGAGAGAGCCAGGGGAGTGTACGGTCGGCTGGGCTGGGGCCACAGTCACCGCTCTTTCTGTATCAGTGCTCCATATAATGGCCCCGACATTGCTCAACACGGCCGCCACAGGGAACTAAATCTGTCTTTTCATTTCGTCTTCCAGCTGCGTTTCTGTCTCTTGTTGTCCTGCTCTCTCATCCCATCCTTCCCGCTCTCCATCCTAAAATGAAACCCAGAGGAGAGCCCCCGTCTTGCCATAATTCCCATGAATCCCGTCCACCCACCAAATCCTCTTTCTCTCAAACTTTAGCTCACTCGCACACAGCAATTTTAAAAAAAGGGAAAGAATTATTCAGGTGTACAGATTTGCATAATTATCTAATTAAAACTACAGCATCATGTGCAGATTTGTCCAGGTTATAGATACAAAAGATCATATGATTGAGCTCATCATGAAGCATCCCACTGCAGAAAAACCTGAGGTCGTAGGTCCATTTAGTTGCTTTTCTGAAAATCTGCCTTAACTGATAAGTAAGTTTCAGAGAAAAATAAATGTTGCATGCGATCCTCAAAGTTTTTATCAGCTTTTTCACACCACGGATAAATTATACCATAATTAAAGAAGATTTTCATTTAAAATACAGACATGTCCACATTAACAGTATTTTTTCAGAGAACTAAACCAAACATTTAATAGAAAATTACATCAGCCTAAAAGTTTAGAAAATCCCATCAGTCTTCAGAACTCAGGATAGTTTCATCTTATCTAATCATCATCATGAAACGGATGCCCTCCTTTTGGGGTCAGAGTTCATAGGTTACCCCTCTAAACCTTGTGTCCACTTGCCCCTCTCTTAATCCCCCAAATCAGACTGTGTCCTTACAATGGGCTGCTGCTCCAGGACAGTCCTCTCCAGGTCTCCCTGCTCCCAGAACTCTGCAGCCACAGACAGCGCCACCTAGAGGGTCCGACAAAGTTTGGTCAATTTACACATCTGCAAATGGTTCCTCATACTGATAATGTGTCTGACTAACAGTCCAAAGCGGTTTTTCTCTGACTAATCATTTCAGCACAATGTAGAATATTTGGGGGTAAATCTCCTTTAAAGGGCCAAACTTCCGCTGTGCTTTATTTGAAGTGTTGATATTCATAAGAAGATACATTTGTGATTTCAGGTAAACACTCAGAAACCATGACATGCCATGAAATGAAATCATGTCAGGTTGGATGTTGGTTCCAGGTGGGCGGGGGTTAAGCATTTCTGAGGGTGGTAACTGCTTTGTTGTGACATCACAAAGTAACAGAAGTCCTGACGGCTCAGTTTCTGAATATAGGCTGTGTGCATTTCTCTGTGGACTGAGCACGTTGATACTTTCACAGTATTAATACAGAACCTAGACCTGCTTAATAATCAAAATAGACATGAGAATCTCACTTTATACAATATGGGACCTTTGAGGCGCAGGCAGTCATAAATTGAGGCAGGAGCATGATTTCCATAGTCCTGATTTGAGGAGCATTTTATCGAGTAGGAAAAGCTCCCGTACATGTTCTTACAATCATCCTGTAAAAGCTTTTACAATGTCCCATAAATGAGAATCTTGTTCACTGCTCACGAGGTAGTTTCAGGCTTTTGTGCCTTGATGAGATGAAAGCCTATTTCGTCTTGCCCCTCACAAACCTAAAATGGAGCCACACGAGATCTGATGAATAATGCGAATTCTGCATTTGGGATTAAAAAAAATAAAATTAAAAAAAAAAACCAAAAAAAAAACCAAAAACCTCATTTTAGAAAGAGCGAGTCATCAAGCCAGTTTTGAGGGAACAACTGCCATGAGGCTGCGGCAGGATGTAGACAGATATTCTGTGTGCGTGGGAAGCAGAACTGAGTGGGGAAAAAAAGTATCAGCTATAAAAATGTCAGCGGAATATTTTAGAAAGAATGGAGCCTTTGTCTCTTCACAACATGTCAGGGAGGACTGTCTATCATCAATGAAAATCTGAGTGACTTCAGTCAGTCTGTACTTCAGATGATTTTTATGTAAGAACGCGACCATCTTATCAGTTAAATCGCAATTGAAGCTGTAACAGAGACTCATTTCACACGACCAGAGATTCCCTTTGCTTAAATTGAGAGCTGGTATGAAGTATCTGTGAGTCTCTGATGAAAACTTGAGTTTGGAGGGCTTCATTTGACAGCTACAATATGTAGCCGTTGTATTCAGGGTGGAATTCACCTTTTAGGAGAGGAGTTAGTCATCAAACTACTTTTAGAGCACAATTCACAGGAGGGCGGCCGCTGCTGTAGATAGATTTCCTGACAGTGTGTGTAGGATGTGGAGCTGACTCACTAGGTGCAGACAAAGGTGAAATCGAACCAGAAAAAAAAAAAAAAAAAAAAAATCCGCCAAAAAACGAAGGTGGAATATCTTAATTGGCAGTGGCTGTGCAGAGGCAGCAACAACACTGAAGTCACGTAAAGACTGAAAACTCTGTTTTCATTGCAGTTTATCGGAGGGTTAGGGTTAGTCAATTAATCATAACAACAGGATGGTTGTAATTATTATTTGGATTTGATATGAGATGTTTATCAGCGTGCAGACAATGTATAAAATGAAACTCATAATGTAGCTGAGAGACAGTAGATTTATCCAAATGTCAACCCACTGTAACGTCGCCTGTTGGTTTGTGAACTGTTTTGAAACCTTCAGTACGTAATTTGGCCGTCGCCATCTTGGTTTTTTGAAACCAGAAACCACATTTGGAGGAGAAGGTGGAGCTGAGGAGGAGTGAGGGGTGGATCTGACCTGCTCTGTCCTCTATCCTGATTGGGCGGTACAGTCTGTCAATCACACAGTAGCCCCGCCCCAATTCATCCCGATATATGGTCTATTTTCCTCTAAATGGACCATTATTTAAAAAAATGAACATCATGTTGTATTGAAGACTTGAAACTAGAGACTGAGACCATAAACTCATTGGGAAAACGTTTACTGAGCTAATAAATCAAGGGAGAAGTGGGGACATTTTCACATAGACTTCAATACAATCTGACTTCTTTTAGCAACCAGTGAAGTCGCCCCCTGATGGTCATTAGATACAATGAAGGCTTAAGGTTCTTCAGCATTGGCTTCACTTTACAGACCTGAAAAGTAGTTTCAATCCTAAAATGAAGAAACATTTTGATGTAAAACATTTAGCGATGTGCTTGACAGATTTATATAGGATGCATCACAATATTAGTACTTGAGAGGAAAACAATTAGCCTGTGAGTGGAGGGCTTTTCTAAGTTGGACGATCCATCTGACCCATGTCAGACCCTCAGTAAACTAGACTATTGTTCTAAATTAGCTTGCCGTGCTGGGGGCAGTCATAAAAAGCAAACATCTGAAAGGTGATATGCAGAGCTAAGAGGTTGATGAAAACATCAAAGATTCAGGTCAGGTATTTGCTGACTTGTGGAGTTATTTTGTGCTCCATTTATGGCTGAAAGAGAGCGGATAAGCCTGAGAAACGAAAGAAAAAAATATCTTCTTTACTGATGCAAGCTGAAGCAGCTCAGTGCTCTCTCTCATTTTCTGAATCAGTGGTTCAAACATTTTTTGCCTTTGACCCTTGAAAATGAAGCTATGTCCACTTGGGACCCTCATTACAGGTTGAGCATGACTCTTATAATTAGCATGGGACCAGTTCAGCTGGTGATTTTCTTTCCGTGTCTTCATTTTCTCTAAATACGTCTCAGGTCTTTGCACTTGGGTTGCAGTTGGATACAGAACTGAATTCAAGTTTTGCTTATTGTCTACAAGTAATAAATGGTCTGGGCTCTAAATATAGGCCTAATAAATGTATTTGAGCCAAATAGGTTTCTAAGATCTGCAGGAGCTGGTCAGTTGGTGGAGCCTCAAGTTCAATCTAAACAGGGTGAAATGTCACTGCTCCTAATGGACCAAATCAAATCTGCCCAAATTGTAACTGACTTTAAGAGGAAGCTAAAAACTGCTCTGTTCTCCACCGTGTTCATTTAACCTTTAATCTCTTTCTTGTTCTTTAATTAGATATTATCTGTTTTATAATTTGTGTTTTATTATACCTTTTATCTCTTTTTATGTTTTTTTATTTCTCTTCAGCGCACTGAATGACCTCTGTGTACGATAATGTACTATACAAATCAACTTGCCTTGTTTTGTCTTTAGAGGCTAAGAGATAAAATGTGACTCAGATTTCTCTTCTATAATAGACCATCTATATTTTTGAATTTTATCAACAAGGACACAACTATCTGTGCTTTAATTTAACATTAGTGGTTTTACTATGGGTACAGTGGAATTACTATGGGTTTCCATCTTACGTGTGCCTATGAGAATGCGAAGCAGGCATTTGCTGACAAAGAGCTCATGTTCCCAGTCAATTGCAAACAAATAACGGTAAAAAAATTACCCTCCAGCAGCGCCTGTTGAGCAGCCAGTGATACTTCCTGCTCATATTGATGTGCCTGTGTGTGCAGGCGCGATGGCAATGTGTATATTGCATACTTTACTGAAATAAAACGCTGAGCCTGCCACACCGTAATGAGGGGAATGAAAAGCAGCAGGTTGCTTTTGATGCATGAGGCCGTCAGGAATCACTGCTGAACGCCGCTGAGAGAAATGGCAGCGCTGACAAAATGTCATTCTCTGTCTACTTTATCACCGGCTCCCCGCTCTCGCAGAGACTCTCCTGGAGCCTGTGTACAAGTGTGTGTCTTATTACAGCGAACGGCTGGATGTTAGTGAGGCTGGAGTGCCATTTTACAGCTGCTGCTGAGAAGTATGAAAAGGACCTGGCGTGGAGATCACACAGGTAAGTACCTTGCTCTGAATCTCCCACGGTTTGGCGATAGCTGACAGGTCACAGGCCGTCATCATCATGGCCCTGGAGAAACATTACACATGTTGACATACGACTGTCTGTATGTGCCTGTATTTGTACCAGTGTGTATGTGTGTGTGTCTGTGCCTACATGACGATCTCTTTACGCGTGGTCTCCAGCATCATGTACTTGGTCCAGTCGTTCCAGTTCTCGTAGGTCTTGGACTGGTCCACAATCTTCTGGAACATTGTCCTCTTCCTGCACAGAAACAAAATAGAGCTCCACTACCTCATGTGTGTTTGTCATGAGCTTCATCAGGTTTTCAAAATCACAGTCAGCTATGACACATTTCCTTCCTTGAGTGAAGCTGCATCACTGACTCTGACCTTGTTTTGCTGGGATTAATTTAGAGAAGATGGTGGGACAAAATTTATCAGCACCACTTCTATATGAATGTACAGTTGAGAGTGTGTATGTGTATCAGCTATGGATAATGAGAGACGGAGCAGAGGGCTTTACAGGAGGGCATGTGCCTTAGGCCTTAGGCCACATCCAAACCACCATGTTTTCGTTTTAAATTGATCTCTGTCCAGACGAGCATTTTAGCTCCATATCGGAAACAATCTTTGACCTGAAACCACATACAGGTGCATCTCGTCATGGAAAAGTACACTTTTTTTCATAATTTAATCCAAAAAGTGAAACATTCATGTATTCTATTCTTCATTACAGGCCCTTTGTTTTTGTTTTTAATTTTGTTTCGTTTCTAATGATCATGGCTTACAGCCACGAAAATCAGAACTGCGATATCTCAAAATACCAAATTACCATTCATACAGTATAAATACTGGGTATTTCTTGGCGTAGTACAGCACACGCAACTGCAATCATGAGGAAGACTGCTGACTTGACAGTTGGCCAGAAGACAATCATTGACACCCTCGGTAAGCCGCACAAGGTCATTGCTGAAAGGGCTGGCTGCTCGGAGAGCGCTGTATCGAAGTATATTCAAGGAACTACTAGCGTTTAAAATGCATAATTTAACCCCACCACAGCTGCTAGCAAAGACAACAAGGTCAGTAACACTTTGTTTTCATTACTTACACTATTACTATGTATGCTACACTGCTGTTGCTTTCACCACCAGTAGCTGAGGCTGATGAGTCAGTCACCGGATCAGTGATGACATTGTTTCCAAAGGACTCAAAGGAGTTTTTGTCAGTCCAGGCTACAATACAAACTAAAACAAAGCCAGCAGTGTTTCCAAAATACTCAGAGCTTGAAAACCCTGGAAAAATGTGGACGTGACAAGATAATGTAGTAAAACGTAGGAGTGTGGACGTGGCCTTGTTCCCCGATTCAGTTTTGGTCACATCAACACAAAAACTTATCTGCAGCAACCCTGTCTGCTTCTGTAGTAGTCCTTCAAATAAAAAAAGTAATTTCTTGTATTTTCATTTAAATTATGCAACAAAGAATTCATGATCAAATGAGCCACCCAATTAAGTAAAGTTAATAATCTGTACTTTAATGCTGGCTAAGGAGCGTTTAAGGCATTAAAACAATGACTGGAATTAATCACTGCATTGATAGATTAGCACGCTCTTTGCACTGACTTGAAGTAGAGAGCCAGGTCGGTGGCGATAATGGCGATGTCCATGAGGTGGATGACGAGGTCGTGCTGACGGCGGTTCAGATTCTGATAAATATTCAGCGCCTGGAAACACGAGAGAAAGTCAAGACAGCCACAACAGGAACACAGGGGTGTGTGATGGGGTTAGGCCATCGTGACCCTGACTGGACATCCACACGGTTCAGGTTATGATGTTTCAAACAGTAAATCTAACCCTTTAGCTGCGAGGGTGCCGAACATACAGAGCAGCAGAAGACTTGAACTGGCCGCAAATCACGTGTGACAAAAATGATGAATTAGGATAAACGTAGAAATCAGAGTTTTTCTTTCTATGCTGAAAACTAAATGGGTATCTAATACTGAACTGGACCGGATTTGAGAAGTTTTCCATTGATCAATCAACATTTTCTTTTAGCATGAGAAATGAAAGAATAATTATTCTAATTTAATTACATTTTTCATAAACATAGAAGCAAAAGGAGCTGAGGCTAATGGAGGCGAGGGGCGTCAGTTCTTCATATCCATTGCTTTCCATTGTACAGATGTTTAGGTGTTAATGTATCCTCCCTGTGTTTGTATGTACGTGTGTGTGTGCATAAACTGCAACGTACTTCATCTCTCAGCAGAGTCTTGCCAAACTCCAGATGGTGTCTTTCCAAGATGGAGGAGCCGTGAAGCTTTGCCAGAGGATTACCAGACCTGGAATCACACACACACCCAGAATGAGGGGAGGTTACACTGTGATACATCATGCATGTGAAAATACAGGGTGGGCCTGGCCCGTTGCGTCCGCAGCTAATGGCGGCCCTCAGTAGCTCATCCATCAGCAGGTGGAGCAGAGTAGCTGGAGGTGTACCTGGTCAATATCAGCACATTGATGTTCTCCGTGTGGTTGTGACGCTACCTTCGCCTAAAGAGCTGAGGTCAGCTCGTCTCTTACACGGGGAGGAGTGGCTGCTGTCACGTTGAGTCAATTAAACGCCCACAGAATAACCAAACAGTCTGATTTACAGAACGAGACAAGTTTTCAATGAATAACTGAAAGTCATGAAGAAATGGGGTCATGGTGGAAATAAGTAATTAAGGAAACCATATATTTATCATTCTATATGATTTGACCTCAGTTCAGTTCATACTTTCAAAGAGAAGTTACTTGTGGCTGATTATGAAAAACATGTTGTGTTTTGTGTCTTTGTTTAAAGCACTGGTGGCTCAGCTGGTCTCAACCTCATCATCGAACCCTGAAGCTTGTTGTCATAAATGCCTCAGTTTTCACACATTTATTCAGTTCCTTTCAATTTAATTTCTTATTATTACTCATTTAAATATAACCAACAAGAAATTTTAGTTTAGTTTATTTAGTTAAGCTTCTTTTACCTTTATAACTGAAAAGATTTTTTAAAAAAAGCACAAAGAACCAATACCTCAACATGGTTAGGCAGGTGGTCATAATGTTATGGCTGATCGGTGTATGTTTCAGTGGAGTTGTACTGTGCTTCATTATATTCAGAAATACATATCTAATTAAACACTTGTGGAGTGTTAAGTGAATTTTAATTTCAAACAAGCAGCTACTTCTAAAATGACCTTAATGATCTTAAGTAGTGTGTAAGGAACCTTTCCAGAAACACAACTCTAATGAAGTTTTACTCATTTTGTACGCACACACACAAACACACACACAAACACACTCTGGTTGGGGATCAAACACGTTCTATGATTTACTGAGATTCACTGATATGGTGAAACACCCCCAACCCGTCTCCCCCTTACTTCATCTGGTAGAGGTTGTTGGTTCCTCTGTGGTCAATATCGTGGCAGAGGCCGGCGGTCACCATGGCCATACACTCCAGGTCTGTGTAGTAACGCTTCAGATCACCTGTCTGACAACATAAACACAATAACACAAACAGACAGACAGAGAGGGGAGACACAGTTTATTGACAGGGTAAATTAGACACACAGGGTGGCTTGCGCACACAGACACTCATTTTATCATTTACAGACACTCTTCATTATCTCTCGTTTACTCCCCCTCTCTCACATCTAAACACGCCTCAGACATGCATGCTCACATGCAGACAACATCTCAGGCGATGAGATGGGGAGGAGAATAGAGGGATGAGGAACAGGACAGATGAAAGATGAGTGGCGACATGGAGGAGGAGGAGAGGGGTGGATTTACTGGAGAGAGGAGGTGCAGGAAGAAATGATGGAGAGCAGGAGGCGAGGGATTGATGAGTGATTAAGGAGAAGGGGAGGATGGAGGGGGAGAGGCTGCGTGTCGGACCATCAGCAGGGTGAACATGGTCTGTCCCACGTTGAATCCATGCCTCCAGTTGTGGTAGGTGATACTCCTGTAGCCTTTACTCACAGAGTAAACGAACCTCACCAGGGCCTGCAGGTCACACACAACACACAACAGTTGACACAACAGATGACACCGCACCTTTGTGTTCAGCTATAACACTGATCCAGCTAAAGATACCAAATATAAGCGAGTGGTAGCTTATAATAATCAGCTTTACTCATATAGCACATTTCAAAACACAGTTACAAAATGTTTTACAGGACAAGATCAAACTGTGGGACGAACAATAAAAATGATCAAAAAACTGTTTTGAAACAGATTTAAACAGTTTTTATGAGATTTATGAGGGTTAGTGTGATAATGAGATATAGAAAAATTAGATAAAACATTATAAGAATCAAATTAGTCAAGTTAAGTGTTAAAGAGAAAAGAGGTGACTTCACTAACTTCCAGCAGATGCAGGGATTTCTCTCACTGATCCACTTCATCTTTAATGATAATGATACTATGACCTTCTGTACAAATTCTGAGTGAGCTCTAATTAAAGAAGAGTATGAATATGAAGAGTTTGGACACAGTTAACTCCTTGTGACATCAATGTGATGCTGCACGTCTTTACTACATGATGATATGTATAGATTTTGGAATAACATTATTTTCAGTCTTGTAAAACCCTTAGGACCAAACGTGCCGCCTGAGAACCTCAAGCTAAACTCTGCTAACTGTCTCTGCTACAACCAAAGATGACTGCATTTGACCCCAGACTCCCCTGTTATACTTGCCTTGCTAACTGACTTTGTGTTTTATTGTCTTGTTTTTAGGATGAGCAGAATCCGGGACTTCTCCTGCTCTGATTTGTGTGTCAAATCACCGTCTAACTCACCCACCTTCGTCAAGACAAGTTGGTTATATAATAGTTCATGTTTCTGTCCTTCACTGAGACATGACTGGATCAACACACCTGCCCTGCACTGATGGCTCCTTTCCTTCTTGTTTCCTTTCCTTCTTCCTCTTACATGTTCTCATCTGAATGCTGATTTGTCTAAATCTGCAGCTGTTTGGCATTTTTCTTTTTTTTTTATAAAAGCCCCAGTTCAGTGCAGAGGAGTTTCTAACTTTATTAATCTCCTCTGAAATGCAAAAATTAAAAAAAATGGGAGTATTATACAGCTCAAATACTAATTCATTAACCAGCTCACCTCTCTGGGGATGTGAAACTTGTCCACCACTTTCAGCTCGTAGTACATCTGGATGCCACACTTCACAAGGTCCAGTTCACTGTGCTCAAAGTCACAGAAG
This sequence comes from Rachycentron canadum, assembly GCA_038496675.1. Classification (NCBI taxonomy): domain Eukaryota; kingdom Metazoa; phylum Chordata; class Actinopteri; order Carangiformes; family Rachycentridae; genus Rachycentron; species Rachycentron canadum. The sequence continues at coordinate 23,641,537 of CM076655.1, read as the reverse complement.
TGAAACTCCAGGATCTCAGATTTCTTAGCATTCGGCAAAACCTCTGACTGTGGACACAAAAGAATAAATATTTTATTTCATATTGCGGATTTTTACAATCATTGTTGCCACAGCTTAGTGTGGAGGCCACTGTGAATTATGTCACAACACCACCTCACAGGATGGTGGAAAAATGAGAAATGTTAAAAACAAAAGGTCACGAGTTTGATCTGTTGAGTCGATATAATAAATGTCACAAACTCATTTTCCTGTCACTTTTCCACCTGTTTCTTCACAGAACTGTGGTGCATCAGGGGAAATTCATTTCTTAGTCTGCACTGAGGATATTTCTGAAAGCAGGAGCAGGATGTTTTGTTGTTTACCAGAATCTCCTGGAGCTCCTCCTCCTCGCACTCATCCGGCTCCTTCCCCCATCTCTCCCTGGTGTTCTGGGGAAACACACATCATCTACGTTCACCTTGGATCGGACGCTTTAGCATCAATCATCTGACTCCTGATCTGAGGTCATGCCAGGTCACCCCTCTCTGCTCTTGTCCCCCCCGTCTTTTTGTCTATCTACTGACAAATCACCTCATACAAAATCTGACAGCCTATTTCACCTTATAAACAACACTCGCATCCCATTTCTATCGTCCACATCAACCAACTGGTTTTGTTCTCTGTGGTGCAAATATCAAAGGATAAAGCAAATCACCAACTCTGCAGGGTTAGTTATATCTTCTGTTTCCCTCTTTTTTGGGTCTATTTATTCAAAAACACAATCTGCATCATGGTCCAGCTGTTTTCTGCTGCTGATTTCTATCTAATATCAACAAAGTGCTGCAGCTGCTAGTTTCAACAGTGTTGGAAAATATTAAATGTACTTGTTCAGCTCTTACATTTTCATTTCTTCTGCTCATTTCCATGAGTTAAATTCATGTGGGAATTCTGAAATATGACTTATATCAGCGTGGCCATTTTTACAAACTAAAACTCAAAGGGCCAATTATAGAGAAAAAAAAAATGAAAGAACTAAATTTGTCTTTTCATGAAAACAGGCTTTAAGAAACTGTCAAACACTGAAATGCTTCATTAACATTACAGCACAATATTATCCATAAAAGTACATTTTGGTAAATTCATAGTGATCTATTTAGAGATGAACCAGGTCTCTTTTTTCCACATTAACTTACTAACCAGAACGTTCTGGATCTCATCCTTGCGACACTTGACGTGGTACATCACCATGTCCTGGAAAATGTCCTTCCTGTTCTCCAGCTTGTTCATCTTGTCGTAGGTGTCAGGGTTCAGCACCGACCAGCCCAGGAACTGGGTCAGAGACTGGACAGAGAGGTGTGAGCGTTAAGAGTCTGTTCGTGACGGTGAATGTGCCAAAAAAAACAAGCAAAAAAAACCAAAACAAACAAACACATGAATCGATAAAATAATTTCCAAATCTTTGCACAGATTCAATTAGTTTTTGTAATCAGTCTTTTCATTCACAGCTCAAACAAAATGCCTGAAAATAAAAATATATGTGGTGGAACTCACTGATTCTTAATTTAAGTAAAAGCAGGAAGTCGTCCATTTGAAATTCAACTCAAACATGTTGCACAATCTAAAGTTCAAATGCACTATAATATCAAAAAGTAAGTCATTAGGAAGAACGAGCCATTTCAAACTGTTATATAGGAGCATATAAAATATATTATTTGTGCCATGTAAGCATTTTCACTGCGCAAACAAATCAAAGTGGTTTTTATTCATATTCTGATCATATGGGATTCAACTTCAAAGAGGCAGAACCTTCAACTTTTTCCTGTGCTCTTATCTTGTTAATCAAATTAGATTTGAGTTTTCAGATGAGGCTGAGGGATTTGCTCATTATTTCTATCTATGTTCAATAAAAATAGTGCAAGTCATTTTCATCGAGACTTGTTCCTACAGCTGTCTGAGCCTCTGGGGCTGGAACGAGTCTAAGGGTGTTTTTAGTTATTCCTCCATCCACATGCGTTAATGTGGGTGCATGAAAAAAACATAACCAGCAACTATAGGTTTTAAGAAGAGGAGCAAAGAGTCTAATATGAAATATAGTGGTTATACCAATCAAGGTAAATGTCATGTTTATTTGCTGTGTTAAAGTACAACACCTCAAATGGGACTTAAGTAAAGATACTTTTACAGTCCATCTCTGTAACCAGCCTGTGGTTTGTTTAGCAAACATTACAACACACCACTAAACACGCTGAAGTGAATGTCGGTCAAATCAGTTTTCACAAAAACAAATCATATTCATTTGAAAATGTCAAAGACAACTGATTTTACAGAGGAGCTGAGGATCAAACCGCCACGTTGTGGATTTTGACTGAGCAGAGGCAGATAGAGAGACTTCAGTAAAAAGCCTCCAGGCCCAGTGATAAATAATGCAGATGCTCTGAATGGCCTGAGTGTATTTATAAACTCAGTGACTCAGTGCTGACACACACACACACACACACACACTTTACCTCCATCAGTGTTTCATCCATTTCATCAAAGGGTTTCCCATCCTTCCTGTTATAGAACGTGGCCACACCCACTATCTCCTCTTTCTTGTTGACAATTGGCAACGACAGGACATTTTTAATGGTCCAGCCGGAGTCATCCAGAGGCTCTTTCTGTGCACACACACACACAAACACACACACAGTTCAACATGCATTATTTCTGTGGCTCTACATATGTCTAACAAAGTAATATTATCATTTTTAAATCTGGTATCACTTTTGTTTTGCTGATATTTTGCTCATCATGAACACAGGAACGTGACAGAAATGTCACGCGAGCTTCTGCATTCAGAGGAAAAGTGAAGAGAATCAATAATTCACCTGCTCACTGCCCCTAAAATCTGAAGCTGCAGTTCGTCTGAACTAATGTTTCCCTTTGGCTTCGTCACAGAGTGGAAATGTTTTGTTTTTTTTTTTTTTTTTCAAAAGAGGACAGTCTTATTTCAGAACATAAATAGTAGTTCATTGCACTGAATGAACGCCTGGCAAATCATAATGTGATGATCTTAAACTGAGTTATTTACAGCAGTTAAATGGAGTTTGAAGATGGGAAATGGTTTAATTTGTGTCGCACCATTTGATTCAAATGTAGTTTAAAGTGCTTTATAGAGTCTCTTTAAAAAAATAGAAAAAAACCCTAAGCATAAAATGACTGGAAAAACATTAAAAAAAAAAAATGTAGAAGCAGTAAAAAGTGTAATTTTGTACCAACTTTTAAAAATCCATACAGGAAGAAAAACTGATTTTTTTTTTTTTCAGAGATAAAACAGTTTTTTCCCCCCATTTTTAATTTTTTTTTATTAAGGGATGACCCTTTCTCTCCAAGTGCCAACCCACTGTGACGCCACCCAGTGGTTTGTGAGCTGCCATTTGAAGTCTCCAGTTTGTAATTTTGGACGTCACCATCTTGGTTTTTTAAACCAGTAGAAACCATATTTGGAGGAGAAGGTGGCGCTGAGGAGGAGTGAGGGGTGGAGCTGACCTGCTCTGTACTCTGTCCTGATTGTGTGGTTCAGTCTGTTTAATTCATCCCCTGCTTTATGGACTATTTTCCTCTTCATCATGTTGTACTGAAGACTTGAAACTAGAGACTGAGACCATAAACTCATTAGGAAACATTTACTGAGCTAAAAACCTCAAAGTGTTTAAAAGATGTTATGATGGTGGGTCGGCCCCTGAACACTCAGACACCCAGTGTCAGCAGTTTTGAAACGGGGTGAATGTATGTAGCACTGTATCAGAAACCAAGTACAATGAGGATAAATAGTTCGGGGGCTCAGCAGCTTTTAGGAAACTAATTTAAAGTGAAGAGGTTCAGAGAATGTGGGAGATATCATTTATTCACTAAGGACATTACAATTGTTCCTACAATTGTTCTCTCGTGGTCTTTTATGGTACGGCAGGGGCCATTACATACATAGCTCATTTTCATATATACTCTCAGCTCCATTTTATTCACATTACTCGAGAGCAAATGAAGTCACTGATCTGACTGAAAAAGGTCATTTCTTTGCATATAGCTCTGGTACAGACAAGTCAAACTCCTCTCTCAAAGCAAATACAGGTGTTAAATATATGAATACGTATATGAATGTACCGCTGGTGGGCACTGAGTGTTGTCTTTCCTGGATAAATAAATGTGTAATAAATAATATGAATCAAAACAATGCAATACATCTGGATGGTAATTTTTCTACTTTTCTTTGCATCAAGTGGATAAAATGTATAGTATATTCAAACTAGACATGTTTATATTTATCTACATTCATTCAAGTGTCATTAAATTTGGACACAACGTACCAAGAGTAGTTTGAATTAATTAGCAAACCAACCTTTTATATGCACGTCTATGGAAAATGGAGACATATTGACTGTGTCAGGAAGCTTAAAAATACGCTGTAAACACAATCAGCTCTGATGCCTCTGTACAAGACTGACTTCTTTAATGTACAAGTTAAGTGGAAAGTAGCCAACTACTTAAAAATACTTCAGTTTTTAAATCATTATCAAGCAAATGAAGCTAATGAACTTTAGTCCTTTGTTTTTAGGGGAAACTGCTGAAAATAGTGCAACTGTTGTCGTGTTTTGCACCTGAGCTGTTCATCCCTTTTCCAGGCATCGGCTCAACTCTAATATATATAGCTTTGTGCGTGGTCACTATATTTATGGCGCCACGTTGAGAGGAAAAAGTTCCTAAAAGAAAAAGAAAAAAAAACTAATTTCCAGTCAGTCATCTTACCTGGAACTCAAAAAACTCATCCTCTGCTGTGTTCATTATGTTACAGATCTGGAGGAAAAGAAGAGAAAATGATACTGAGGATGACAGACATTATGAAGCAAGGGAGAGGGGTTAGTCTATGTATCTAAAATGAATTTCCAGCATATCTGTGAAGTTAGTTGTTAGATATGAAGTCAGAACAAAGATAAAATAAACCTTTGATCTCATGTCCTTAATAGGCCTGAAGCCACATGTTCATGTGTTACTCTCAGAAGCTCAGAAGTTTTAAAGCTCCACAGTTTCATCGATGTGCATCCAAAAGCATTAGTGTCAATCTAACATGTCTTTTTCACACGGGGTATGAAAAGGTGACTGCGGAAGAATGAAGCGTTCACCTTTGTACAAAGAAGAGGAGGAAAGGAGGAGCCGAGCGAGGGGAGATGAAAAATGATGAGCAGCAAAGACAATGGAAGGACGGGAAGAGAACAGACGGGATGAAGCAGGAGGAGGGATAGACAGACGAGCGGCGGCAGCGGGCTCAGTGGTTTGGGAAAAGTGTGGTGTAATTAATTACATTGGCTGCAGAAATTACAATTATACATCACAGCAGCGTGTCACTGAGCACTTTTCATTTCCACAACGGTGTGCACACAGACAAGTGTGTAATAAGGCCTAATGGCGTTCTGCTCGTCTGACCACAGCTTCCCATGAAGATATCCTGAAATAAAAGACACCGGTTTTTGTCCGGCACAGCATAGGACCAAGTTGTTCTCTTAAAATCTGAGGTTTTGTTGTGAACTACGAGTTTTGGTTGAGCAAACAGCGATTCTGAAAACTTGCCATTAACAGACTGGACTAAATCTGACGATGTACAAACTTTGCTACTAACTAGTCCCTCGGGTTCACAGCAGAATATCTGAATTTGCTACAGCTGATAATACATACAAGTGAGCTGAGATTTAAAACTGCAGTTAAAGTAACACTAATAATCATAATATGAGTAAAACACTGCAGTGACGGTAAAAGCGATTTAGTAGGTTTGATCTGTGCAGTTACCTAGTTGGTATTTATCAAAGCTTTAAGCTAAACTTAGTACCTCCTAAAATATTGCATGATGTATGTACTGATATATATATATTACAGTTAATTATTTCTTTTAATTAATCAGTCCAAAGATTTTGGGGAAAAAAAATTGAAACGTGCAAGTTTGTATGAAATCATCTCAATGGCCACCACAGGTAGTTTGAGAAACTTGGGGTAAGAACTTGTTTGTTCAGTGTGGACTCATTTTTACTCAATTCAGTCTCTTCGTTGAGATTACACCGTAACTTGTCTTATTGTGGCTCATGAAATGTTTCAACATTGGTTTGTGTTCATGCACAAAACTCCAGTATTAAGTAATATTTGAAAGAACTTTTCCAGAAGTTTTTGCAGAGGAAATATATCAAGTTTTTCCAATTATGTGGTTTAATGTCTTATAAGTGATTGATTCTTGACATGATTCCTAAAAGACTAAAAAAAAAAAAAAAAAAATCTCACAGCCTTTGATTTAAAGGACCTGAACTAGTACTGTCAATATTGTTGTTATTAAGACTTTTTTTCATTGTTAGCCTAAATCATCTTTAACTGTTGGCTGGGTGTTGTGCGCCTCCACACTCGAGACTCAAATTCCCTGCAAATGTCACAGGCTGTAACTGAGTGTGCTGCATATTGTGCTCCGTGATTCTGATTAAATCTGTAAATTCCTCACGCTGACATCTGAAGTCCCAAAAAGACGTCGTGTTGGGATTTCTACTCCACTGCTGCTCCACTTTGATCAAATCTGCTGTAAATTGGACCAAAGGAAACTTTTATATCATCATCCAGCTTGTTGTTATTACGTTTAAAGTACATCTCCCCCTTCTGAACAGAGCTGCCACTGTTTGTATTCAACCTGCTCCCTGTCCATTCATTCATTATTCATTTGCTGTTTAATTCATGCATGTTTTGGCTCCGGGGTGGCAGAGCACTTGCAGAAAGGTCACATGTTCAATACCTTCAACAATCGTTGTATGTCCATGTGACCTGCTGAAGTGTCCTTCAGTAACTCATTGTAAGTTAATAATGTAAATGTGACACCAAAAAGTTTTAAATTTAAATCCGATTATCCGTCTCGGCCTTATCTGGTTTGATTTAGGGCCTTTCCTCTCAGTAACCTTAGAAAACCTGCCTGGCAGACAGAAGTTATACATATACAAGATTGAGGTGGGAGAATGATGAAATGTGCTGCCACAGCTTGAAGCGGCTCACGAAGCCATTAACACAAACGTAAGGATGACACGTGGAACCTTCCTTTTAATTTAAGCAGGAAACCAAGTCAACAGCATTGAATTTTACAATTCATATCTCTGCAGTCTGAATTTTCCTATGTGAGCCTCTTTCTGTGCAGCAGCACGACATATCTGAACTAAAATGTCAAGATATCAAACAGAAATATTTAGTTTGCTGGGCTGCACGTTATGATCAAGTGCCAACCCAACATGACGTCACCCTGTGAACTGCCCTTTTGAAGCTTCCGATTTGTAATTTGGCCATCGCCATCTTGGTTTTTTGAATCCAGACGAAACCTGGCTGAGGAACAATGAGTGGTGGATCTGCATTGTACTGTCCTCTCTAATGTCTGTAGGTTCTCAGTCATCCAGGTTATTGTAGTCTTAAGTGCTTGAGTCAAAGGCAAATGGAAGGCAGAACAGAAGAAGCCTTTCGGATGAGAGGTAACACGTATTCCAGGTTTTGACTCAAACACTTAAGAGTATTCCCTAATCGATATCCTGCTTTATGGTCCATCTTCCTCTAAATTAAAAAAACATAAAAAATAGACTGGACTAAAAACTAGAGACTGAGACCATAAACTCATTAGGAAAATGTTTACTGAGCTAATAAATCAAGGGAGAAGTAGGGACATTTTCCCATAGACTTCAATACAATCCGACTTATTTGTACAACCAGCAGAGTCGCCCCCTGATGCTCATTAAATAGAATGAAGGTTTAAGGCTCTTCAGCATTAGCTTCACTTTTCAGCCCTACGCCCTTACGCCTACTTTTATATCCAGTCTGTGGTCACGAACACAGTTGGCAGTACGGTCGTGGGGTTCAGTTTTCATACTCAACACCCAGACCTTTTTTGGGGTTTTACTCGATATTGGGTGACATTAGTTTGAAATCTCAGAGCAAACTTCAAACAAAGGATGAGGGCAGGAGTTGCAGGGAAAGATGGACACTGACCAGTCCATTCTCAGCGACGTAGGTGGGTAAACCGCTGACCAGGGCCCAGTGATCAGCTGGAGGACTCCTGAGGGTGGGGGGGAAAAAAAAAAAAAAAAAAAAGTCACAACAGTACCATCATCTATTTCAACAACAGGAAAAACTAATCATGCCATTTAGTTTTGTATACTGTCGGTATTAATATGATGCTGACAGGGTTTAATAAATATGAAAAATTTAAATGTACCACAACTTTTAGTTTACAGATATGAGATTTCCAGGATTATTCTGCAGAAATGTTTGGATGTTTATTAATGTTTAAACCAGCAGTAATGTTTGATAATAGAAAAATTAAATGGCTCTATGCAATATTAGGGCAGATGTCTGAAAGTCTTTTTTTTTTTTTTTTTTTTTTAAACCTTCATTTGCCATAATGTAGCTCATGTCTGGTAGATTAGCTGATATTAGAATCTGTTTTAACTCTGTGTCCCTGGTTATCTTTAATGACTGCCTTAAACTAGACCAGTGCTGCGACTCACGGTATGACTTTGATGTCCTCTTTGCCATGGAGGATGTAGTCGATCACTTTGTAGAAGATAATTTCCTTTAGAAGAAACACAACATAAGATATTAAACATGAAAGATCAGTCTCACAAGGCCAGCAGTCATGAAGAATGACGATACTGACTCATGATAAAGGGAGAACAGTTATTTATGTCACTATGTGAGACTCAGACTCTACTGAATGATGACAAAAGATCCAGTTGTGAAATTGATACTGGGTCCACATTAGATCCATATTATTTTGATCTGCACCAAACTGTAAAATTCATAGATCTCAATACCATAAATATTGTTGGGTGTTGTTTAGGTTTGGTACAAATCTGATCAGGACATCTTTCATAGTCCTGCTGACAAACAAACGACCAAACCAGACAAGGGTGAACACCTCCGAGGCGGAGGTAACTACAAGTCAAAAAGCCTCACTTAATAGCCCGTTGGTGGCGCCAGAGGAAAGGTCAAAGAGCCACAGGTTTCATCCTCCGTAGGACCAAAATACTTACTGCACATTTTGTGTAAATTCAGCCTTAAATCTCAGTTATCTCCTTGTGGATAAGTGATAGCCAGAGGGACATTTTACCCGGAGGTGGCACCAGTGTAAATATCAGGCGATATTTACTCTAGAATACTGATGACAGGAGAACTGCTGGGTTTAGCAGCAGTGAGAGGAGCAGATGTAGTCCTACAGCTACATCTGTAGCTGTAGGACTGGTGAACTGGTGACTGGTGAACTCACCCTGCCGTCAGGAGTTTTGGGTCCATCGTATGGTGCAACTTCTCCCATCAAAACGGGCCACAGGTCGAAGAACTCCTACAAACACAGGGAGAGAGAAAAACAGAAGATTTACAGTGGAACGACACGGCTGACACGGCTACTTCTGTTTCATTATTTAGATGCACTTACTTTATATTGTATCTTACATCCAACAGATCCATTCTGCCTGAAAAAGCTAATTGCCAGTAGCCTCTTAAGAGTATAATGATTTTTCCTCTGTCTTCACAAAGTGCACAGTTTCCAGAACTAGGGGCTCAAAGCTGAGCTACTAGTTTTATTTATTCTTAAGTGCTTTATTCATGAAACCCAGCATTGTTACTAGACAGCCATCTGTGCAGGCAGACATGTGTTTGTTCGCTCATAGCAGGTGTTAGGAATCAACTGGCAGCTGCTTGTAATTAGGTGACAGCTACAGCCAATAAGTAGGAATTATGACAACGTGTTGGTTACCACAAATACACGGGGACGGTACGACACTGATCAGAAGTTGGTTCAAAGTGTTATTCCTTTCACTCGCACAAAAAGCACAAGAAAATGAAATTGACACAAAGAAATGGTGGAGATTAGACAATGAAACCCCCAGAGGAAAAAATCTTGTAAGATTAGCAGGAGAAAAAGTGCTACAAAAACAGCCGTGTATAACAGATATGCAATGGGTGCATTTAGTTTAAGATTAGAATGAATCTTTGAATCTTGATCTTGAATCTATTCATACGAGTTTGTTTTTATTCCAGGATTTCAAGTGTATTTCTGTTTAGTTTTTACATTTTGTGAAACCAAACACAGTTTAAAGCTCCATAAGAGCAAAACTAAGCCCCAAATGTTGCTTGTTGCTTTCCAATCTGCTTTTAAATGAAGTGCTTTGACTATTTAAGCTCAAGCTTTATTCAAGTGAGATGGTCCATAACCTGGAAGTGGATGTAAATTTGAGGGACCAGATTCTTTGAGAAACACTAAATGGCCTAGGAGAGGATTTTATTCGTTCTTTTGTTGGATTTCCAGCTTTATCCCCGACTCTCGGCATGTATCTACGGTAACCCACCTTAGTCTTGGTCATGTCCAGCAGACCCACAGAGTAGCGGTCACAGTTGAGGAAAGCTCTGACTGTGTACAGGGCCTTGTGGAACTGCCTCTCTATGTCTGTCAGCTCCTCAAACACCTTGCTGGCCGACCACAGCAGCACCTGCACCGCAGAAGAGAAGACAGCTTCCTCAGGTTTCCTGCAGGTCTGGGCTGTTTGCACAAGTTAAATCTTTAAAGGGACAAGGCTAATTAAGATCCTAAAGGAGGGAGTATATGGGGTCCTGTATGCTCTGTAGCCTCACCTGTCCCCTCCTGGTCTCACAGTTGTGCAAGTAGCTCAGGTGGAAAACCCTCAGGACCAGATTGGCAAAGTTCAGGTACTTGTTTAGAGTCTAAAACAAAGAGAAATGCATGAGATTTACATCTTGTTAATGGCTTTTACCTTTGTGTCATCAGTCAGAGCAAACAGTGGATTTTTCTCATTTTCAAGTTTGCAGTTTAAGAAAACTGAAATACATTTCATATCATGTTTTCATGGCTTTGACAGGAATTCACTTAAAGTTATTTTTCAGTTTGTCCTTGTGACTCTTTCATCACAGTGGTCTGGCCCTTTGCAGCCACTGGAGATCTCTCTCTCTCTCTCTCTCTAAATGTTCCCTGACAGGCCTCTCTTGACTGAAAAATTTTCTCCTTTCAGCTTTCATAAAATGTGAGGATTATTCCTGTTACTTCTGATTTCAAAGACTTTAAATTTGTATTCTGAGGCTACAGACAGGTGACAAATTAAAGGAAAAGTGTCTTATTAAGGTTGTGGGGCCTCCACAAGCTGCCAAAACAGCTTCAATGCTTCTTAGATTTGATTCTACGAGTCTCAGAACTCTGGGGGCATCAGCACCGTTCTTCCCTGCTGCTTAACATGTGCATACAAAATCTCCCATAGGTGTTCAACTGGGCTGAGATCTGGTGACTGTGAAGGTCAGAGTGTACTGTGTGATTCAGTGGCAACATTACGTCGTATTGAAGAAGACTTGATAGTAGAGACAGAGACCATAAACTCATTAGGAAAACGTTTACTGAGGTAATAAATCAATCAACAAATAGGGCCATTTTCCCATAAACATTAATATAATCTGACTTCTTTTTACAACCTGATGGTCATTAAATAGAATTCAGGTTTAAGGCACTTCAGCATTGGTTTCAGTGTGCAGCCCCGGAGTCTATGTCCATTTTTATACACGTCCATGGATTTGTACATCTATGGAATCACATCATCATCATACTGCAACCGTTGAGTGACCCTCATACACTGTTCACTGTCACTCTGGAAGAACCCACTCTCTTCAGGATAGAAATATTTCTTCATAGGATGAAGGCGATCACTCAGAACAACTCTGCATTGATCTGCTGTGGCCCCTCCCTCTAAGGAGGCAAGAGGACCCAAATCTATGCCACCTGATCCCCTCACTGTAGGGGTGTGTACGCCAAACATGTACTCGTCCACTTGTGAAGAACATGGTGAAGGATGACTCATCTGCCCATGTCACTTTTCCCACCACATGTGTTGCTTTTGCATGACTGAACTTCATGCACTGCAGCCTTTCTATAACATCTCTCTCCGTGTAACCGTTGTTCTTGAAAGTCTGATCAAATACCACATTGACCTTATCAGTCACCTGAGGAAGAGTTGCTCCTCTCTTTTTCCTTATATATCACATTATGCACAAGCATTACTAATGTACAATGGGGTCATTGGTGGCATTTCCAATTTAACAAGACATCTTAAAAACTACTGATTATTTTTAGGTGTAGACAGCACCTATTTGGCTCATAATTCCTGAAGCAAAGTTCTTTTTTGGTTGGATTGCTTGGTTAAAGATGAATCTATCAGAACCAAACCACACCCATTTCTGAAAGGTCAGTCATCTTCATTTTCAAATTCATTCGTTCAGTGCATTTGGATGAGCCAAAGCTATGCAGCATTCCAGGTCAGTTTGTGTACCAATGCACTGGAAATGCAGCAGATGAGCTGCAGGAGTGTGGGCGTAGGCACAAAACTCTCAGTACAGAACTCAGAAGCTGCACCTATGGTGAATGGTTTTATGTGGCTTTTATAACAGACTGCATTGTCAGCAATTATTGTGAAGTTCGACAGACTGAGTTTCATTGTGTTAGTTCACTGTCTGGTCAGGGAGCCAGTTACTGATAAAAAAAAAAAAAAAAAGAAAAGTTTGGAGAGGTGACATAAAGGCTTGTTTTTTTTTTTTTTTTTTGTTTTTTTTTTTACATTTAATCGCATATAACAAAAACAAGGCAAAAATAATGACAAAAACATAGAGATATTTAGGTGTGGGGATTGGGTGGGGGGGTGATCAGGGACTAGGACGCTAAGGTTCAGAGTCCAGCACAATCCTCCCTGTAACCAGAGTGTGCAAAGTAAAACCTATATGATACTGACATTTTAGCTTGTTACCAGCTGTAACAACAAAAAACTATATCATTTCAACATTCAAACCTAATTTCTGTGATGTCAATCCTCAACTTAAAATTTGAGCTAGGTCAAAATGTTCAAAATTGTATGAAGACACACACTCTTGAATGTGTGCCCAAATGATATGCAGTGTGTTCAGCAGCGATGTGACTGAAGTCCAAGGTCTTTCCAGTTCATGAGTACTTCTGAAGGAGTATTTACTCCTGGGCAGTGCCACAACTACTGCATTAATGTACCTGTGTCACCACAGCCATGCCAATATATGTTTGAAACACTTGAAACACTAAGCAATTTGAATGCAGCATAATCTTTTCCCATTGTCCTACAGTGAAAGATATTTCAAGATCTTTTCCCACCGTGACTTAATGATTGAGCTGAAAACGTAATTTCATCCAGGTGATTAAATCTCTCAACTAAAGTGTGCTGAGTTTCCAGTACAGTGGTAGATGTTACCTCTTCATCCTTGGCTGTGAAGCTCGGCCCGTCCAACTTGTTGATTGCCATCATGACTGCCACCATGTCTTTACCGTTCATGATTGGGATGGCAAGGACACTCTTGGTCTGATACTCTGTCAGCTCATCCACAAAGTCACTGAAATGAGGGCTCTATGAAGAAAATGAAGAGAGACGGCTTTGATTGTATTCAGCATCATGCTCTTTGCCCCTGCACCCTTCACAGCTTCTAGAAATGGCTCTGATGAACACACCACCTCTTTCCATGAATGCTGCTAGCAAAGGCTTTTCATTATCCACAACTCAAGGCCCTCTCTGCTGCACTCCACCTACTGCTCCTCCTGTACAGCAGGGGTCATCAATTGTGTTCCTCTGGGGGTGAGACAGAGGAACGCAGCAGCTCATTAGCTGCCAAGAAGGAACAAAAACGAGCAAAGAACGACCCTTGAGGGAATAGGTCTTGATTTAGGTAAGGCAAAGTTTTTGTTTAGACCTTATTCTTATTCTTGGTTTGCGTAAGACTGAAAACAAAAGACACACAAGTTAGGTGCAGGTAAGTCAGTAAGTCAGGGCAATTTGCCAGAGTAACACAATTTATAGTCTTTTATATAGATTTCATGATACAGAGCAACTTTGAGGGGAAATTATTATCTCCACTATTTTATCTGCCTCTTTACAAACCTCACTCACACCCAGAGGAGAAAACTCCTCAAAATCAAGATATTTGCATCGTCTCCAACAACTCAACTCCACCCTCAGAGATTTTAATGCTGCTGCTGTGACATGCAAAGCAAGAAAACCTGAACAGCATCTCTACTTAATCGACCCAGCTGCAGATATATATCTTTGGCGTGCAAAAAACAGTTTTTGTGGGTCCCTATGTGTAAGACAAAGAGTAAAAAGTACAACACTTTCCTGTGAATTACAGATCCACTACCTTTTCATTTCATTTTATCATCTTATATTTTTAATTTGTGCATCAGTAATGAGATTTGTGCAGCTCTCAGTCTGCACCTCAAGTCATAATATCATTAGGTTGTGTATTTTTCTCTCTACATGATGGGTGGTAATAGTGCAGGACACATAAGAGAAAATCAGGATGAGAAGGACCAGGCTGATCCTGGATCAGCATGTACAGAAGCTGCTTCAACTGCAGCCTGAAAGAGCTTACAAACAAACTTGCTCCAAAGATCTGGGCAGTTTGACAGCTTATTATTGGGTGACCTTTGACCCCCTAAAGCCCAGAGCGAGGTCTTCATCCTGCTTGTTATCCTCAGCCAACCTTTGCAGTGACCTTTACACAGCAGCTCTACACTTTGGAAGCACAAGTTTTAGTTTGGGAAACTATAGAAAAACACAAATTATATATTTATATGAACTATTCATCTATGCTGTTCTTGATTATTTAACATTTCCTGCTGGGTTTTGCTGGGAAAAAGTCATATGACCTCATATTTCAAAATACAAACCCTACTATCCCTGGTTAGACCCGTAATATTAGTCCTTGTAGGATGGTGTCACGGTGTCTCAAATTTAGATTGAGATTCAGATGTCAAATCTGTACTTATCAATTTGTTAAATCTATAATACATGCAAATACGTGTATCAAAATAAATGCATATATAATAGATATGAAAATAATTTAATACAATTCATGGGTATTATAGCCTCTGGGATTATTACACATTAAGTTGTTAAGTAGATTTTAGAAAAAAAGTTTTTGAAAAAAAATATAAATAAATAAAGCGAAACAACAGTGTAACAGAATAGATTAAAGGTGTGTTATTGTGCTGAGTCTGTGAAAATGGCTCAGGGCCTGCCCGACCTCTGGGAGTAATCTGGGATCGCTCTAATTCAGGACAGATTATCGGCTTCATCCGCAAAAACATCCTCCGCACGACACTCTCCACCTTCCTCACACGCAAACGTACAGAGGAACCACACCTCAAATAACAGCCAAAGTCATTACACTGTAGAGTATGTGATTAATAAATTCACTTTGAAGGAGGAAAGGATGGATGAAGTAGGAGAAATGAGGCCAGCTGTTGCTCACTACATAATCCCAGTGAAACATAATCCCTACTTTATACCTACAAGAATCCTGACTGGATGACCGGCCTGCACTGGATTGGACTGGGATGGAAATAGAGCACAGAGAGACAGAGATTCCCAGTCTCACCACTACTCCGAAAGACCATTCACAGTGCATTAGCTTCATAAAGTCAACCAATTATATGGAAACATTAGCTGTTCCTCCACTCTGACTAGGGAGACTGAGGCTTGGAGGCTTTGATATCGTTCCAGTTGCCACATTTCCCATCAAGCTTTCATGTATTTGTGTGAGACTGCGGCGTGACGGACGGAGGTTTGAACAGCACAGCTCACAGTAAAGGCACACCAGACCGGCCTGGCAGCAGAACCAACAGATAAAAACCAAACAGGAACAATCAAAAACGGGTCTGTTTTGTTTGTACATCAGCAGCTGAGCTTTCTAATCTCCCATGAAAAGATGTGACTGAACTGATACAGAGGAGGGCTTGTAATCCATCAGTCATGTGGAGTGGGCTGCTGCCTGACTTAGTGTTAATGGTACAATAACAATCACTGGTATGGGGGGGGCTTGTGAAGGTAGTGGATCTGCAGTAGTCCGACAAACTTGAAGTGTACATGGGAATAAGCTTGCCAGCCATTTTCAAATGTCAAAGGTATTGGTTATAATGAGATTGAGATGGCTTTGGTTGGAGGGAATTAACAGCAGTGACAATGTGGTGTCAAGTCTCCCTCTGGTGGTCAAACACAGGCAGAGCATCAGGACTGTTTCTGACACAACAGCAAACTGGGATTAAAACGTTTCCTGAGCAATAAACCAGTTTGATACAGAAATGGCTTCTAGCACTTTGTGTTACAATTTATGCATGAATCAGGGCATATAAAGCTGATAAAATTCATTATTATAATCATAACACACAGGATGACAGTGTTTCACTCTCATATCAAAAAATATATATATCCATTTAAGAAATAAAGGTACACTTTAAAAGTGAGGGCCAGCTGTATGTCCTTAATAACCTGGTTTATTTCCAGCAACAGATGGTGCTGACTGTTGCAAGAACCAACCATTGTTGTCTTTATAACACATAACGTTATAATATGTCTTCTGAGCAGCTATGTCCTCAAAGGAGACAGAGAGTTGCTATTGGAAAATAAAAAAGACAGGCTGGAGCTAGCTGGTTATCGTGCTAACCTCAGCAAAAGAAAAGACAAGATTAAGACAAGAGTCAACACTTTGGTTTTCCGCCTCTGGAGATAGATGTTGGTGAGTAAAGGATGGAAATCTCATACTGAACTTGCAACGATTCTTCTGGACTGCTCAGTGAGCCACTGTTAATGATGATGTTACTTATGTAGCAATAACCAAACATACAAATAGCTCTTTTAATCAATATCAAAAGACTTTTGAGGGATGACATACGATACTAAAAATAGAGAGATGAATTCACTAAATCTTTGGCTTGTTTGTGTCTTGATTTAGTTCTTCGTCGTTTTATTGCTGACATGTTTTGTATATATTGTTTATATTATATATATTGTATCATATTCGTGGATGTTTTTCTTTGATTTTCTTTTAACATGCAACAGGCAAGGCAAGGCCAAACAGGATTTCAAAGTAAACAAAATTAATTGGGAAGATGTTTGTCCCGTTCCTCTCCTTTTATGGCAAATAAATGTGTGTGGGGGAAAGTTTTTTAATGACTATCTGAACTAGTATCATGGCACTGATGCCCACATCAGTGTCAGATGTAGGCGTCAGTACTACATACCTGGTAAACACTAAACACAAACAAGGTGACCGTGTTTATCTACCTCAGACACATTAGGAATGTTGACCATCTTCTTGCTGGAGGCCACGTGACCCACGATGCCCATATCCAACGGGTAAACAATCTCACTGTCGGGTGGCACCAGGCAGTCATCAAATGCTGCATCTTTATGGACGTTAAATAACCTGCAGGTGAAGATAACGACAATAAAATCTTAATGTGCTGTTGAACTGAAGTATTTTTATTTTGTATTTTTATTTCCAACCCAAACAGGTAATCTGCCATTCAGAAAAAATTCAATCACTGCAGATGTTCCTTAACACTTATCAGTGTGCCCGTGAGCAAGACAACTACATTCAACATCACCAATGGAGCTGCTAACAGGTGTGTTTGTAGTGGGCTCTTTCATGGGCATGAAAATGTGAACAAATCTGGAATACACTGAACTAACATCCTCTGATTTAATTAAGCTGGAACTGTCTGAATGTGAAGCAGCATGCTGGTGAAAAACAGCATCTGTGTTCATTAAATATGGTTCCCTGAAGATTTTCCTGAAAATGTAGGCAATGTGCTTCATGCTGGCAAAGTTACAGAAGCATTTCCTCACCAGGTAATTGTGAGGTAGAGGGAATGTAAAAAGTAGGGGGAATCAGTGCAACTTTAACAAAACAGTACGAGAGACTGTAAGCTTGTGGAGTTCTGCAAGGTTTGTGGATTTAAATTTAACTCTGACCACCAACTTTTAAACTTGTGATAAATAATGTTTTTAAAATGCCCAGTCACCTTGTTGCCAGCTCAGCCACACCGTTCCTCTGCCGGTACATGAAGAGGCTCATGCGGTCGGCCCTCATCATGAAGCTGAGGTGTCTCATGAGGTTGAAGACAGACTTCTCCATCTGCAGGTTGTCCTGGATGTCCCGTATCAGGTCAAAGAGGACTTCGCTCTCCTCCACTGTTGACAGCTCATGAAACTTGCCAACGTCCACCGCCGCCTTACGGTTGTTGTCCAGCAGATCTGAGATGACCTTTGGCCGAAAGTTGATATCATAGTACTGCTTGGCGAATTGCGGGTTTGCATCCAGGAACTGCTCCGCTGCTGCTGCATCCACCATGGCTGTGCTGACAGTTTAAAACAGATACAGAACAGGTAGTAATCATTTGTCCTGTTCGTTTCCCAGTTTAAATCCAGAATAATACTCCAATATATATGGCCACATGGGGACTAAACAAATCCAAAACAAGTAAAACATGAATGCAAGTTCAATATTCACTCTTCTTTTAGCTCTGGTTTGGTCTCCTAAGAAAAAAAATGTAATGTCTGGCTCTGTCTTCACGAGTTAGCTACTAGCTTTGTCTAACGTAGTTTGATGCTGGGCAGGTATTTTACATTGGGTTTTTCAGTTATTTGTGAAAACTGCTGCCTACCACAGCTGGAAAAGAGGCTGATGTGAGTCCTGACCCTGGACCAGTACAGTGCATCTGCTGTAAAACCAAAACAATGAGCTAAAACTGTGGGTTTGTTACTACACATGAACCCTGTGTATGACTGGCTCAGGGTCCCCAATTATTCCCATCAGTGGTGGGTGTCATCATATCAGGACAAATAGTAGTACTTTCAATTTTTTCCTATGATTATCCACTATGGAACATGTTTTATTGTGGCTAGGTCCAAAGTCATTTATATAATATATATATATATATATAGTTGTGTTATGGTGTAATATGCAGATCTACTAGATTTAAATATAAAAAAGTAAACAGTCCTACCTGTTAAAGTCCTTGTATTGTCTTCAGTAAAGTGTATAATCCCGCTCTCTGGCTATCCACCTCTGTAGGTGTCTGAGAAAAGAAAAGGGATTACTAGGATGGTTTTAAATGGTCATGTGTGAACATAAGCCTGCATCCAATTACAACATTGGGATTACGATACTTTACGGAGTATATTGACAACCTGGGATTCTTTTCTCTGTCTCACTACATGACACTCAGGGCTCAGATACCCCATTGAACTGAAACATACTGTTTGTTTGCCATTTATCAGCCACTTGTATGAATGTTTTTTGGAAGATGCGTGCACCAAAAATGCTTATTAGAATCAAATAAGACATTTTTAACATAGGTGCAGTTTTAATAATAAACAGATTTGGTCAAACATTCATGAACTGATCCAAACAGTTTGCAGACTGGAGAGGGAAATGTTGAAGTTGAATTCATGTCAGGTTCCCAATGGTAGAAGGTTTTCTTGAGGTACATTTTAGTTTAGTTGATGTCCAGTCCTATGCAGATGTAAGCACCTCATCATAACAGTAGTTCAAGGATAATCATTAAAAATGCCCCAAAGAACATAAAAATAATTATTTTTCCATTCTCCTCAATAACAATCTACCTTTTCTATTGTTTTCTGACGATGCAAATTTGCTATATAAATTAGTGTTGTAATGTTTTTATTCAGTCCTATTCAATTATTTTGCAGTTGTTATGTAGGATATCACCAAAACTGTGAGTGTGTTACCTGTTGCACATATCCTCCGATTTAGTGTTCGTGGTTATGTTAAGGTAATACATAGTATAACACTAACTTGTATCCCACATTACTAATGATATATGTCTTCACCACAAACATCCCCCTACAGTTTGTAACTAGGTAAATTAGCAAAAATACATTTGATTGGGAGTTAAAAGAAACCTCCCTTCCTGACCTCTATGGCTCTGACACTCACTGATATGCATGTTACATCTATTATGGGATTCAATGTTGTTGGTTATGTCATTGTAAAGAGATAGTATTACACTTACTTCTCTCCTACAGCTCATACTGTATCATGTCGCTTGACTCACTGGTGACGGACCATTAATGTCTTCACACCCTTTCTGAGAGACAGAAGTCATATTATTGGTGATATTATTATTATTATTATTATTGTTGGTGATAACAAAAAATAAAGTTTTTCAAAACTGTGCAGCTGGTTTGACATGTGTGCTGTCAATCAAGGGAGAGAGCTGCAGAGCAAAATGAGCACTCGCTATTTTTAGATGCTCCATAACAGAGGTCAGCATGATGCAGCTGGATGTTGACATTTCTCTTTTCTGGAGAACTGTTCAATCATCTGGGTGAAGAAAAGTTCACAACGACCAACTTCATTCACTGTGTAATATTTCTACATTTTCTGCTGGATTAAAATGGACGTTTCTGGAAACTTTGTACCATTATATAACAGAATAAACAACTTCCTTGTTATTTCGTGAAAACAACCAAATGAAGTAAATTATTTTTAGCATTTTTCTTAATTCTTACATGGGGGTGATATCTTATTTTTCTCTAAGTGACTCATCTTGAGACACAGACTATCTTTGTCTCAGCAGGTCACGTGACGTTGCCCACGCGCCCCATGAAACGTCATTACGCACGCAGCTGCCGAGCAGCGTAAAATGAAGTTGAGGCGGAATGAAAGTCAAAGACATAAACACAACCTCAGATTAACTTCGTAGAAGCGACCGACTCGAGCTCAGGTGAGTAACTTTTACACATTTCTGACACTTCGTTGTTCCCGTAGAAGCGGCCGCAAACTGTCACGTCACTCGACGTCAGTTTGTCTGAAAGTTTCAAACAGGGTCCACGTTGACAACTTGTTTACAATGGAGCCCATTCATGGCTCTTAACGCAGCGTTGGCAGCTGCAGGCCGGAGACACACGTGGACTAAACTCATTTTAACGTCAGATAAAGCCGCGGTAAACGCTGCTGGTTTGTTTGTTTGTTTTTTAAATTAGCTGCTCCCAGCATTGACCGTCAACACAGCCATAATCCCATTAAAGGCCACCACACACGCCTGCGCAGCTTTACCTGACTGTTATTAACGTTATCGTGTAGAGAAAGCTTCAAAAAGCATAAATAAAGAGTACAATGGTGGTATAGACACTGTCAAAGACACTTCATATGGTATAGACACTGTCAAAGACACTTCATATGGTATAGAGACTATCAAAGTTTGCATTGTCTATTTAAGACTTTAAAGTATTAGAAAATGTAAATTTGGGGTTTTGAGAATAGAAAGTGTATCTTCTGAGTATGTATCCCACTTTTTAATTTTATTTTTTATTTAGCATTGTAAAAGACTGATCAATTGGGTTGAAAGGTGAAATTCATTATATAACCCATTGATTCTCCAGTGTCCAGTTCAGTTCGACCACGGGCTCAGCTTTAAGCTTCACATCAAGATTTTTGCTTCTTAAATTTACCAAAATGAAAGTTAATAAAAGCACCATTAAGTATGAGCAGTTGAAATGGGGAAAAAAAAAAAAAAAAACGGGCAGTGATCAGTCAGTCACTATCTGCAAAGGTCCCCTCACTAACCTGGTCAAAGCTGTACAGGGGGGATAATGTACGCAACATTAAGCTGTTGCAGCATTTTTTTCTTAGATTCCTGCTGACTTTGACAAGAGTTTGTCAAATATCAATACTGGCTCTGGCCAGTGAGGTTATTTTTCTCTCTAAGGGCCACTGAAAGTGTAAGCTGAACTGTATAAACAAAGGGAAGTGTCCTATTTATATTGTGATGTAACAGTAAGGAGGAAACGTTTTTCAGCTTCAGCAAAATGTCAGAAATACGAAGTCAGGCCCACAGGAACTGGCCTGACATTTGATAGTGCCCTCACTCTACACCTCATTGTTAAAGCCAGGGCCAAACTGTACAATGTGCATTAGAACTGATGAGTTGGTGGCACTCGTTCACCGCGGTGGCATCTGGTCCTTGCGGCAGAGGTCCCGGTTCAAATCTGGCCCGGGCCCATCTCTCTCTTCCCCCAAATTTCCTGTCTCAACTTAGCAACTCCAAAAAAAACAGATTTTAAAAGAAAAACAAACAAACAATCGAGTCGTTTTCGTAAAGTCACAACCTTTCTCTAAATCTTTTTGTCGTGTCTGTTTGGGGGAGGGGGTAACCAAAATGCTCCTACACTGGGGTTGGGTGGGATTGTGGTTCTGTCCTCCTGTGTTGTGATGGAAGATTGTGGACTGCAGTCTCTGTTTCAGAACACCCCACGTTCCAGTTTAGATTATTAATGTGTTTTTATTAATGTTTCCCCCCCCACACACACACACACCAGGCGCTCGATCATGACTCATGGCAGTGACTGCTGTGCAGCAGCAGAAGATGGAGCAGAGAGTGACCAGCATCAGCCTCTCGCTCTGGAAAGGGTGGAGAAAGAGGCGGGAAAAACCTGTGGAACGGTTGTGTTGCATCGCCTGAAGAAACACTGCTCGTGCACCCCAAAGAAGGCTAAATCCAAAATACTGGGCTTTTTCCCAATTCTGAAATGGCTGCCACGCTACAAGCTCAGAGACTGGATTCTGGGTGATGCCATGTCAG
Source organism: Rachycentron canadum (assembly GCA_038496675.1). NCBI lineage: Eukaryota > Metazoa > Chordata > Actinopteri > Carangiformes > Rachycentridae > Rachycentron > Rachycentron canadum. The sequence goes on along the minus strand of CM076655.1, from coordinate 23,619,063 downwards.
GACTAATTGTTGGAATATTGTTGGTCCCTCAGTCCATAGCTTACTCTTTATTGGCCAGTCAGGACCCTATATATGGTCTCTACACTTCCTTCTTCTCCGCCATCATCTACACCCTCTTAGGCACTTCCAGACACATCTCAGTGGGGATTTTTGGGGTGCTCTGCCTTCTCGTGGGCCAGGTTGTGGACAGGGAGTTGGCTCTGGCAGGATACCTCACAGAGAGCGGCAGCGTCAGTAGTAACAACAGCGCCGTCCTGCTGGCCGGGAATGGCAGCGAATGTGACAGAAGCTGCTACGCGATCACAGTGGGAGCCACAGTTACTTTTACTGCTGGGGTTTACCAGGTAAGTGAGCAGGGGCAATCTCACGGACTAGACAAGAAATGATCATATGCTAATGTTGACAAATGCCTCAGGTGCTCTCTGCGGACACGTGTTATGAGTATATGATATCAAAAATGTCTGCGGTTCAGTTAATGTAAATTCCTCCAGTTTGGTACCTGCCCATTTACTCCTGCTCAACTTTCTCTCAGGTGCTCATGGGCATTTTCCAGGTAGGCTTCGTCTCCGTCTACCTCTCTGACTCCCTCCTTAGTGGCTTCGCAACAGGAGCCTCCCTGACCATCCTCACCTCTCAGTTCAAGTACCTTCTTGGTCTGAAGATCCCCAGGCCCCAGGGCTGGTTCACTCTATTCAAGACCTGGTACAGCCTCCTCACCAACCTGGGGAACACAAATATTTGTGACCTGATAACCAGCTTGGTGTGTTTGCTGATACTGATACCTACCAAGGAGCTCAATGATCGCTTCAAAGCCAAACTCAAGGTGAAGACAAACGGAAAGTTTCTTTTTAGTAGTGTTATAAATGTATAATAAAATAGAACAAAACTAGTCTACAAGTGTGAATGTAAAATTTTAGTCTTGTCTACCATTTTTCTTTTCCTACCCAGGCCCCAATTCCCTTTGAGCTCTTTGTGGTGATAATTGCAACACTGGCTTCCCACTTCGGCCACTTCAACACAGACTATGGGTCAGGTGTGGCCGGCGACATCCCTACAGGCTTCCTCCCTCCCCAGTTGCCCTCATGGTCTCTCATTCCCAACGTGGCTGTTGATGCCTTCTCCATCGCCATCGTGGGATTCGCCATCACTGTCTCACTCTCTGAAATGTTTGCCAAGAAGCACGGCTACACGGTGGACGCCAACCAGGAGATGTACGCCATCGGCTTCTGCAACATCCTGCCATCATTTTTTCGCTGCTTCACCACCAGCGCTGCTTTGACCAAGACCCTTGTCAAGGAGTCCACAGGGTGCCAGACTCAAATATCGGGGCTGGTCAGCGCCCTCGTCCTGCTGCTGGTGCTTCTAGTTATTGCACCGCTCTTCTATTCCCTTCAGAAGTAAGCAAACCAAAATCAGAAGAAAAAAAAAAAGACAACCCTCATGCTCTTATCATGGACAGGGTTTTTCACATTACTCAGATTTTTACTTGTTAATGTTGCCGTTGAATTTAATAGTCTTCTCCTGTTTGATAGTCCTGTCTAGTCTGGTTAAAAAAAAAAAAAAAAAAGGGAACCCACTCTGTCGTCGGCCTGCGAGCTGTAACCCTCTCCTAAAAATAGCTCCTACAACAAAAGCGGGTCAGAGCCGTCATGGCTGCTTGACTCACCCCAGTAATTTCACTCTCCAACAGTCAGACAAGTCATGTTGACGAGATCATTACAGAGCATACATCACCAGCCATATGCAACTGAGACCCATTCACACTTTGGATTCAGAGCCAACATGCAGTTAAAAAAAAAACAAAAAACTTTAATAGACTATTTTTGACATAAAATCGACTTTTTAAAATGGTTATTAAAATGCTCTAAGTGAAATTAAATTGCATGCAACATGATAGACATAACTTTCAAGTTGACAGACTTCTACAGCTTTAACACGTTAGAAATCAGATTTTATTGAAAGTAAAATCTGCTTCAGACTTCAAATTTAGTTTCACACATTCCAATGAGGGATTCATGTTCGTGCATACTCCAACATTTGCTTGCGGCTCCTTTTCTTAAAACCATGAAAAGAGGTTTCAAGGGTAGACAAATACTGATAACCTGTGGTTTTAGGTGAGGGTTAGTGCTGACTGCGGATGCCATGCTAGTTCAAATATCTTTAGGCTACAACATTTAAATGAAGATACAGATTGTTGAAAAAAAGCTTTAACGCCAATTCAAATACAAGACATGGTTATGCAATAGTTGGAAGCAAGGAACAGAAACATTTATTCAAAATAAAATAAATATTAGGGAATTAGCTTGTGTGAGCATTGATATAGTGAGGAAGGCTGATGGCTGGTAAAGGTTGGCTTCTTGGCTGGTATGTGACACGCAGACACGTCCATAGACAAACACATTCACAGCTTCACTAATCATATGGAATGTGATTGTCAAACATGTGCTGAGGACAAATAGCTTTCTCTTTGTTCCTTCGCTTTTATCATCCCTCCTCTTTGTCTCTGTCCCTCTCTTTCTATTTGTATAGCTCGTCAGTCTCTTCAGCTGATTCTGTCTTGACCTTTGCTTTAAAGATAAAAAAAAAAAAAAAAGAAAATTGAATGGCGAAAGACTTAAGTCACAGTTAATTAAAAGAATCTCAAATCTAACTGAAAATGTGAAATCAGGATATTCCTTAAATATCCTACATTAATCGGTTGCTTTATTCCTCAAACACAACTAAGTGACACTCCTTACCTTTGCTCTTTTGTTCATCCGCCCAGATGTGTACTCGCTGTCATCATCGTGGTCAACCTCCGTGGTGCTCTACGAAAGTTCACAGACATTCCCCGCATGTGGCGTGCCAATCGTGTCGATGCCTCCATTTGGCTGATCACCATGCTGACCTCGTCGCTGGTCAACACAGAGCTGGGTCTCCTCGTGGGGGTTTTGGTCTCTGCCTTCTGCGTCCTGGGCCGAACCCAGCAAGTTCAGGTCCTGGAGCTGGGCCGGGCTGCAACCAGGGAGCATTATGAGGACCTGTCGTCTTACCATGGCCTTCAGACACATCCGGGAGTGGCTGTTTTCAGATACGAGGCTCCGATCTATTATGCCAACCAGAGCTTGTTCAAAAAATCTCTTTACAAGTGTGTGGGGCTGGACCCTGTGCGGGAGAAAACGCGGCTCTTAAAGTTGAAGAAGAAGCACAAACAGCAGCAAGAGGTCGCAAAAGATCCAAATATAAAGTCTGAGAAGGAAGGTACCTGTAGAGGGGTGGACAATGAAGCTAATGCAAATGTAACGGTGATGCTTGATGAGAAATCTCGCCATAACTTGCACAGCCTGGTGATAGACTGCAGCGCCGTTTTGTTCCTCGATACAGCTGGAGTGAATGCTCTGAAAGAGGTCCGCAACGATTATGGAGAACTTGGGGTCAAGGTTGTCCTGGCCCAGTGTAAAACCTCAGTACTGGACACTCTGGAAAGAGGGGGGTACTACCCCGACAAAAAAGGAGGAGATGGAGGGGAGAACATCATCGTATTCTTTACCATCGCCGACGCCGTCCGCTACGCCCAAAGCCTCTCTGTTCCTAATGGAGACTATGACACCAAGTGCTAAGAAGATGATCTGTCCAAATATCTATGTTTACATGTATGCAGTGAACATCTCATGATATAAAAAAAAAAAGGTTTATTGTTGTCTATGTGCCTTACAATGCTACAGTGGTAGCAGCAGTTACGAAAAATAGATGCAGGATAGTTACAAGGAATTTTTGTCGACAGTGCTTTATTTAATATTTGCTTCGCCATGTTAAACGTAAATGCACAAGTCTGCCTTATAGGCATGGAGGATGAAATGCATAGTAGTTAAAACTGAAACTTGATTTTTGCTAATTATTTCCTCTTTTTTCAACAGTCACCCAGCAATAGAACATACACGAGGTTATTAAGAATTACGTCCTAACTCAATGTGGAAATAATGACCCTAAAACTGAAAAATGTTCCTACAGCTGCGTACGGGCCATAGTGAGCTAAGGTTAAAGGTCAACATAATGCCATGTGTGTTGTAGGGTGTGCTGTGTGCTTTTCAGGGGAACTTTGAAAATCATAATTCATTAAAGTTTCAGTTTGCGTTATGACTAATCATTTGAAAGGTCTTGCTGTTAAAATCAATATAGACAATCTTTCTTTTTGTTGCAATAATCACATGTGACGTTACTTTAAAATATTTATTTTGTAAGAAGGAGCCAGACTGTACCTGAACATGAATGTACCTATCATGCAGTTTTCTCTCATACCAGCAATAATCAAGGGAAGGGTTTTGTTGTCTTTTCCAGTGGGAACGACTTGCCCATGTTTACAAAGCCATTATGCAGTAAATTAATCTTGACCTTGAAAAGGAATTGGAGACAAACACTTTGCTGTTACTTTGCATTTTGCAGCCTTTCTATATTTAAACTGCAGCGCCTTTACTGATGCCTGTGCAAATGTTTCTTGTCAGGTCATTTTATACGCGACTGTCAACTCTACTGTTATAACTGGACAATTTAAGTATGTATTTTTCTTGCAGCGAGCACAATTAGTTCATGACCCACAACCTTGTCACCAAATGTTTTTTAGTTGTCTCATAAATAACCTTGTGAGCCTGGACTGAATGTGGAACGTTGATGTACTGCTTTATAATGTTTGTTCCATGTTTGCTGAGGGTGATGAAGCTTTAGCTCATGTTATTATAGCCTGGTAAATACAGTTGTCAGCTGGGTGATGAATGGGTTCAAAGTTTGAAGAACTTCTGTGACGAATACCATGTGAGATTTACATCAAAGCAAACTTATTGAGTTTGTTCTGTTGAAAACATCTAATCAAACCAACAAGCTAATCTATAAAGTTATTGCACTGTTGATCTGCCAAACAAACCTAAAGATCAGAAAGCTCAAGGTTGGCTGAGGTGTGTATATATATATGACGATATACAAGAGTTAAAGGTGTTAAAAATTGAACAATGTTCCTAACATTACAGCAGGAAGCACAGGATGTTTGACAGCCGGTATACACCTGAACAAACAGCCGCTCTTTCTGAAGATGGGGGGAATTTAGTCTTAAAGGCTTAAGGATCTGTGCCACAGGGGACTGAATCGGGACATCTGAGCCAAGGGCAATCCAGACTGATGATACACTCCTCATGAAAGCTTTTTATGAAGACTTCTTTTAAAAATAAGTCATATTCAAATGAAGACTGGCTTCAAGTTTGAACGTCTCTTTTGCATAGAAAGGCAGAATTATGCACGTTGGAGAACTCAATCGATACTGTGTTGTTTACATTTGTGTTGGTAGTTTCAGCTGTTTGTGAAACCAAACTTTAGTGCATTAAACTGCCTACTAACACTGTTTTCATAGCACTTACGAAAAGTTTCAAAGTCTTAATAATTCAGTTATTTCATTAAGTAGTGTCATGTTAAAATACTGTAACTGAAATTAATTAACTATTATAACCTTTGTAGCTTTGTGCAGTATATAGTAGATTTTTTATTTTTATTTTTTACCAAAGATATAATTATGCACAAAAACTGTATTTAAGGTTTCAGGGTTACAACTTTAATCTGCTTTTTATCCTGAAACTAAACTGAATGTAGACGTTTAATCCAGATTCAGGTCTATTTCTCATCATTTCCTATATATGTTCATGACACTGCGGCTGTACAATTAATTCCAAGGTTCACCTATCATATACCCTATAATTAAGATATTGAATTAAGATATTGTAATGCATGGACATTAAAAGATATGCAAAATGGTATTTTCTTCTTTACTGCTCAAATATATATTTTGACATTCATAATGTACTTTATTAAGTTAGATGTGGATAAGGATACGTGCCTAACCAGCACAGAGTAAAATGGATTTCTGTGCATGGTATGTCCAGGTATTCTTGCTTGAACAGCGACTGTTTATTTGATTCTGTGGGTGAGTATCAAAGCCCCATTGTTGGTCCTAAAGCACCGGGTCTACACATGCAGCTATGTGTATTTACAGAACACTTACAAACTGTTGTGCAGGAATGTTGTTGTATGGAGCAGAAAGGTTACGACTTGCACTACCTTTCATTCTTTTGTTTTACAACCCTTAAACTCCGCCCTCTTAAATAACTGCCTTCACAATCTGGCTGAACAGACTCCCTGAACCGGAGCTCAGGGAAACTGCCGCACCCCGTCCTACTGCAATGTCCATGTTTTTGTGTAAAATGCGCTCGTTGTTTCCTCATTTGAACTTGAGCGATCTTCACGCTGTCAATCAACAGCATCACCTTCAGCTGTCATCTCAATCTGGGGCTTTGTTAGTACATTTTTCAGACCCGTCTCCTCTTTCCTGTCACCAATTCACAATGAAACTGTCACCAGGTTTGATACCCAGGTACAAAGGTAGCTGGAGAGTTTCTGAGTGTGAACATTGTGTACTGCTGAACAAACTAGTTCAGCTGGGATGTTGCTTTGTTTTGTATTTACACACTAAATTGAAAGTTGAAACTGATATGAGCGGGTTTCCTAAATTGACTCAGTTGATCAAAGGAATGAGGAAGGACAACGGATTGTTTGTTCGCTTTATTTGTTCATATTTTAGAAATGTTCGGTTCTGTCTGATTGTCATGAACGAGTTGACGTGATGTATTTTTCTAAGACTGGAACACCACAGAACTTGTTTGGGTTTTTTAAAATATTTTTTCTTTTCTTCTTTTGTCCAATATTTTTGCTGATTTAAAATGGAAGGTGCATATTTTACATTGCAAAGTGCGTAGATCTCCTAAAATATATAAATACC
>CM076655.1:23545040-23607272 GCA_038496675.1 Rachycentron canadum | reverse complement strand
TATATATATATATATATATATATATATATATAATTTCTATAATAATATTGTTATATATAATTTTTGTGTTTTTCATCTCAAACATTTGAAGTATTGATGGTGTCTCCCTGGATTCAGTTCTCATTACTATGGAGAATCTTCTGAAAGCGATTCAAAGAGTGGCTTCAGAGCAGTGGATTTAACCGAATCATACTAAATGGATGAAATTGCTGTCACTCTATCTTGAATAATCACTGCAGTGTGCAAAAAGTGACTAATCACATTGGCTTATGTAGTTGTTGTCAGGAAGAGAGTCTCTTCGCTTGTTGAGTTTTTAAGTAGTACGACTTGTACTTCTTCATTTAAACTCCATATTTTATCCTTTTCTTCTGTCACTTCACCCAGACGACAGATCTACCAGCCAAGCTAAAGAGAATTCAAACTATTGATGAGCGTTTCATGATGAATGAGGATCCCTGTTCCCTGATGCTTTAATCAATGGCCCGTCTGGCTGTTCGTGAACTTGTGGACAAAGTAAGAGTTTAGTGATTGGAAGGTTTCGGCACTTTCCTTTATCTCTTGGTCTTATCTTCTTCCTCCCCTCCATTCTCCTCTTCCTCATTTATCACATTCACAGAGGGAGGTACAAAGAAAAAATGGTTGGGTTTCAGCAGGGATATGAATTACTGAGAGTTTAGGACGTCTTACAGAGACGACAGTCACTCCATGAGATTGTGTGCACAGTGTTAATGTGTTTTTAACTGATCAATAGATTTGTATTATATCATGAAGCTGCTTCTGTAAGGAGAGCTCCACGGTGAGGAACGAAGGTTTGAGAAATCTTGCTAATAACAAAATGAGTAAACTTTATACAACACTTTTCAAATCATCAGTAGCAACATAATTTAACAAAGAGGATGCAGAAAACTTCAGATGTACTTTTTTCATGTTATATACGACAGTGTTGGAATATTGTGCTGTGCACAGCAAGGACTTTATTTTGCCACCAGGGGGCAGCATTGAACAGGAAACTGGAAAAAATGTGAAGACTAAAATGACACTGAATACCAGTGAGTATTGTGATTTCTATTCAGATAAATACATTTTAGTTATACTTTCAATATTAAACATTTATGACTGAAAAATTATATTTTTATGCATTTCATTCCTGTCAGAGAAAATAGTCCCACTGGATTTTAGATCATTTCATAAATATTTTAAATGACGATTTTATACCTTTAAAGCTATTTGTTCAGCCCTTTGAATTTCATACACTGTGGTGTAATAAAATCTGTTGCATTTTGATTTGCAACAAAATGTAAATTATGGTGTATTTTAAAAATAAGACTGGATTTACCAGGGACAAAGACTGTAAAAGGAAGAAGAGAGTTCAGGAAATCCATAGTCAGTCAGTCCAGCTTCATTTCCAAGCTCAGGTTCAGTTCAGTTCAGTTCAAGTCCCGGCCTTGTCCAAAGGGGTTGACACTGGAAACAGAGGAAATCAAGTTGTATTCAAGAGCAGAAATTAATAGAGACAGATCAATATATTCACATAATCTGTGTTTTTTAGGCTAAAATAAAGAACCCAATAAATGAAATCATCAGTTTCATTCAGAACTTGTGCGGTCACCTGTCTGGACTCCAGCTGACTGCCCTCTGTGTGCAGCCTGCAAACCTAATCAGCTAAGAAGACGGACTCAGAGGTGGGGAGCACTGGTTGTCTGCAGAGTGGTGGGTGAACCACAAGGTGATTACAGTCTCTTTCACGCCTTGTTGCCTCTCACAAATTACATTTACCGGGGAGCGGCACCTGTGTTGATTGGTTACGTGTGGCGAAACTCCCGTCCTGGATGAATGGAGCGAATTTACACTCAATCTCACTTCCCGTCTGCATATTTTCCATTATCGCTGATTCCCAAGATCACTTTCTTGATGGAGAATAGAAAAAAATTTTGTTTCCTGCTTTGGAGGTGATGCTGAAATTATTCTGTTGTTATCTAAACTTTGCCTTACAAAATGTGTTTTTGAAACTTCTGATTATTCTTTTCTTATTTCCTTAGTCATTTAGTAGGTTAATATGATTCAGCTACAGCATGTGGGTCTGTTCTATGTCTTTTTGTGTTTAGAATTTGTTGGTGTTTGCAATGCGGACAGAAAACCACTTCGTGAATGCCACAACTTCATGCCTCCATTTCTTTGTTTGCTTTTCCGCAGAAGGAGAAAGAGGAAAAGGGAGGGAGGAAAGAAAGAGGACAGAAAAGCTCATGGATAAAGCGCTTGTCATTCACAAGAATATTGTTTCAAGTTGTCAAAATCCCAATGCTCTGTAAAAGGACATTTCTATATTTCACTGAGGTTTTGACAGAGGACGTTTTATGTTTGCTGTCAAATGCTGGTTTATCACCACTTTCTTGCATCAGCTTGAATTTCTCTTTCTCAGATATTTTTTTTTCCCTCAGCTGAAATGTCATCTGCAATGTCTATATCTCTGGCCAGGAGTGAGCTGCGTTCAGGGAAATGATGACAAATGAGAAGGTAGATAATATTGTAGTCGTCACACAGGCGAACACTGATTTCACAAACTTTGATACAATTCTGTTGATATTCTGGAAAACAGTCTCTCACTGAGTCAAACTGGAACAATCTGGCTAGTTAAAGGACGAATTCACCCAAACACCCGGGTGCCATGAAAACCAATAAACCTGAGGTAAATTCAATTTTGTTAATGCAGCTCAGTCTTGTGTCTTTTCACAAAACGTCCCTGTCACTTTATTATCCAGAGTAATGACAACAGTTTACGTTGTAGTGGCTCTGTGAACTCCTTTCAGCTACACTGCACTGAAGTCAAGGCAAAAATCTGAAGAAGAGAAAAGTGGAAACGTGAATGCTGCTGGTTTGTTGCTGGTTTGTTCGTTTGAGATGAACTTCCTCAGTAAAAATCTCACATTTAACTTATATTGATTTCCAGGGTGAGGGAAAAAGGGATGTTTTCTTTTAGGGATATTTGAGCTTCTAAGATAAATAGACAGTGAATTTGCTCACTCTGACCTTAGGAGACTCAGCAACCCACTAAGCGTAGCTAATATGGCTACTGACAAGTCAGGACGCTGCTGTCAACAGGATCATAATGTTGCAAAGTCAGCAGCCTCGCTCTAAATAATCTGCTTTTATACTGAGCAAACAACTCTTCCATAATGACATAGCTTATCAGTCAGTCTTGGACACACACATACTGCATCTCAAAATGGATACCATTTGTTCCTTTAAGTCATTCTCTAGCACACGCAGCCATTACCACAATATTGTAGCAAGGTGGAGGAGATAATGAAGGAAGGAACATGATATTATGTAAAGGACAACTTTTTAAAAATCAATTTATATTACTGACTTTAATCTCCAGCACAAAAAAGGCGGTATTGCTCATTTAACTGTTGAGTTTTGTTAGCATTTTTTCCCCACAATAACACGACTGATTGTGCCTGTGCCTTCTTCTGATCTCTTGACTTGACCACTACTCATGCGGTGAGCCATCGTTATTAAAGACAATCTCTGAATGATTAGCATGATAAACCAAGAAGAGTCCTTTCTGCACAATATTAATTCTGAGCCATGATTGGACCCACAAAGTGGCCTCCAGGGAGCTGGAAGGGACAGATGGTGTGGAGGAGGCCGAGGGCAGCAACACACACTCTCAAACTCACAAGCGTGCACACCCGCAGGCAGACACACAAACACTCTCTCACACACGCATGATGACCCCTTTGAGGTCAGTGCCACGATGCCAAACACTCTGCTTCATCAACTGACTGAAAATTAATGGATCAACTGGGATCACACATGCTATCAGTGGACCACCGGAGGGTCTGGCCACATCCCAGCCAAAGGATGACTGTCAGAGGGGCAGCGTGATCCGGCTCGACTCTCTGCTGATGGCTGTAGGATGACGCCAAAAGGCAGTGAGAACGCTTGACGCCATTCACTTCAAGACCAGCAGCCAGAGAACGTGAAGTGTTGGTTCATTAAAATAACACTTTGGCAGGTATCAGTGGAGATTTGGCTAATTTGGCTCTATTTTAAAAAAACAAAAAAACAAACAAACAAAAAGTCATATTTGAAAAGAGAAAGAATGTGATAGTGACACCCACATTTGTTCCTGTGGGAGTGAGGTATCACACACTACTGGACCTGGTAGAGTACGGACCATTAAGGCTCAGTCCCAGCTGCAGCAGCCAGGTTCAAGAAAACATCACTGGATCTTCCACTGCCTACATGCAGTCTTAGAGGCTGCATGTAGTCCTCTTAAACATTACTTTTATTTGCGTTAAATTAAAACCATGGTCAAGGTTAACGTGTGCAGTAATTCCTATGCTCATATGTGGGAATATTAAGACCAATAACCAAAACAATCTTTGTCTCCATCCCAACAGCAAATGCTCTATCCACCCTCTTCTCCCTCCACCTTCTGCCATCATCAGGGTTTATAGTCAGTTTAATTGATTCATCAATACTTGATTTCTCAATCTGTCAAAATGACCAAAAGAACAATTTTAATATTAATATTTATTAATTAACAGCAAAGTGGGCGTAGAAAATGTTTGCAGAGGTCTAGAAGGAAAAAAAGGAAGGAAACACAGTAACTTCTAGGTATTTTACTTATATCTCAGAAGTAACATGGGAATGATTTATTCATATCAAAATGTTTAATTTGGCCTATTTGAAGCAAACTTCATGGAGCTGGTGTAGACCATCTAAACTCAAGGTGCATGTTCATAACGACACCATTTGGACAAAGCTATGACCTTCATCTGCTCACGGGGCTCACTGGCATCTAGCTCTAATGCCTGTTTAATGAACAAAGACTCCTCATAAATGCCTGAGCGCTCTCCACCAATAAAAGAGATGGCCTATTTGAAACACAGTAAAAATCCATCTCCTCTTTGTCCAAATTCAGTCTGCTCTTTATTAGTGCGCCGCCTGTTTTCATTTCCAGAAGAAAAGGCCTTTTGTCAGGTTTTTGTGATGCTTCCATTATGACCTCTGTGTTTTGATGGGTCGACCATAATGTGATTATCGATGCTAATGGAATCTGCAGCACAACCTTTACTTTAAATTACAGCTGACACCTAATGTGTCTGTTTCATTTGTACTCCTGCCTTTTGTTGATTTTTTAAAAAGTGCAGCATCACAAAGAAGATGGTTTTTAATTTTCCTGCCTGAGGTCTATCCAGTAGTGCGATAGGTATTTTATTGTTATTAATAACAGCTTTGGAAGAAAGTGCCTGCCCACTCTGATAGATTAAGTCAACTGCAATTTCAATGTATGATTTTGAGGCTTTTCCCTGCTCATCTATGATAAAAGAGCACATCGATCTGAGGCAATCTCTGAGCTGAAACTGTCGGAAGAGAAGAAGAGAATTAGAGAAGGACACAGAGGAAGAAGAAACAGAATGAAAGATGAAGATGGTCACCAGCTCAGAGAGCTGACAAAGTGGCAGGAACACTTCATCCTCCTGGGCTGATAAGTATATTTTTTCTACTTTCCCACAAGAGCCAATAAATAAATGTTCTCAAGTCAAGCTTAGACAGAATTACAATTCAACAAGTACAAGTTATACACATTTCATGCTCGGTGCTTGTTAAAAAGCTGAATGTCAAACACCAAACCACACACAGCTGACAATAAGTGATAATACTGTAAAATTAGATTATTTTTGTTTAGATTTATTTTGTATATTACATCACTGAAAAAAAACCTAAAACGGTTAGCACATAATGGTTTTTTCCCTTCATTTAGATTTGGCACTACATTCTCCACTTGGCCTGTTAAAGTTAGTGAAGCTTAACATTGAGGAGTATGATGTATGATATGATTGATATCTGACGTTGGTCGATGATCGGTTGTCCTACAAAGAGAGTGAACATTAAAGATAGCTCCAGTTAGCCAGATGAAATTGTCTCCATGTTGTTTCTTTACCCAGGACCTGAAACGTGGGTTGATTTAGCAAGAAGGAAGTTTATAGTTAATGCTATGAAGAGCGTTACAACATTTTCAATCATCACAATTAGATGAAAGACCTAGTTTGAGATGTGCATATCACTGTCTCAGGGAAAAAACAACTGGATCTTCACCAGAAATTAATGGATTCAAGGTCCATTTCACACCCCTCCAATTTCTGTGGAAACATGTTCAGTACTTTTTACATAATCCTGCTGACAAATAAACAAACACGGGAGAAAACACCCTCCTTTGCGGAGGTAATGAGAGGAGCTGTCTCATTACCTCCTCTTCACTTTAGGTGAAGACAGTAAGTGACTCACTCTGTGAAAATGTATTTGTGGCTAAGAGAAAACTACAAACAAGACAATGATACAGAAGAATAGGGAGTGTAAGAGCCTGAGCAGCTTGAGAATGGATAAAGAGGAGGGTGTGCTGTTTTATTATACACAGAAAACTCAATGTCATTAAAATTGTTGTTTTTGCTATTCTAAAACTATAACTATTGAAAATAGGTGTCAACGGAAACAAAGTAAAAATCCAAAGAGCAATGTCATTGGAAAAACTAAATGGACGAGGATAGACATGTGAAACCATCAAGTCCTTTCATGTTGTACCAGAAGCCGAGCGAACTGACTCATTATTGTTATTATTGTCTCAAGAGTATTTACACAATGTCACATTTCATATCAAAAAAGGAAAGTTAGGTTTCTCAAGGTGAGCAACACGATTCACAACGATACCCTAATCATATATTCTCTGGTCAAAGTTGTGGAGAGTCATTTAGTACAGGCAGATTTTTAGTTATGGAGGATGCATGGGGGGTGACTGCTCACTAATATTTTTACTCTTCATCTGCATCGTCATCTGGACGTCTGAACCAATGACTGCCAGGAAGATCCAACAGCAAAAGCTCAGACGTCTTTTTAAATAGATTTAAATAAATGTCAAAAATACTCTGAACGGGGAAAGTTTATTCTGCAAGATTACAAAAATTAAAACTGTAAAATTCAAAGACAAAGAGCAGCTGTCGGACCCGTTCATCAGGAGCATGAGATTTTATAATGTATTTTGTTTGGCCACTGTCACAAATAGGTGGTGAGTAGAAGAGCACACAGGCCTGGAGCATCACTTTAAATAATCTCTCAAACACAGCCCCAAATTCAGCCTTTCCACTTTCCATCTAGACAAAATGGATATAGCTACTGTCCTGGCCCAGTAATCAGTTCAACAACACCTTAAATGTAGTAGTTTTGTTTTTTGTTGTTTTGTTTTCACATTGATGCCACTTCTCAAAAACCGAGGGGTCGTTGGGGATTTCTCTGTGCATTTCCCTTGTCCTTTAACATAATTAAATTTACCAGTTCCTCAAGGGCATTTGGCATCATATAAAACTGTGCCATACATCATTTTCAACTCGTGCAAACGTTCTGCTCACTTCATATGCAGCCACTTCACCTGTGAAGTTTCCTCTGCTGTCGGGCTGAACTCACCTCAGTGATTGAGATTAATAAATGATGAATAAAACTAGTTTTTCAATTTAGTTTCTTTCATGAATAATTCATTAAACATTAAATTTGTGTTTGTTTGGGGGCTGTTGACGCTTTTATAACCCACGGCATTTCATTTCACACTCTAGACAACAAGGACGAAAGACCTCATTCTGGCTGTTAATGGTTCTTGAATCTACATGTTTGTTGATTTCATTTCAATATTATTTCTATGTCAGCCTTTGAAAGGGTGGTGTCACAGAACTCCACCTGGGCTGTCAGACCATTGAAACAGATCTAAAGATGGCGAGAGCTGAACCTCGACTGTAACGCGTCAATGAGGAATCAAGGGCTCAGTTGGTTCGGATATATCACTACTGAATGACAACTTGAGGGCATCAGAGACTTCATCCACTACACCAGCCGAACAGCTGACAAAGGGATGGTACACTGTTCATTTGACACAGTTAATTCAATTCTGTATTCCTGTTGAACCCCTGTGTGTTGTGTGTTCACGTGGCATTAAAGATTGCTGTTTAATAACGGACATCTGAATTCATTCTTTGTATTTCAGGCTCAGTCAAACAGCTGTAATGTAATTCTTTCTTGTCATATTAAGCAGCAAAATGGATTTTCCACCATTCAGAGTAGCCTTAGCATTTATTATTGATGATGTAAGACAAAGGGGGAAAGTTGGTAAGCATTTAGTGTGAGTGTGCCTGAGTGAGTGCGTGGATAGACGTCTAAATGATAATAAAATTACCCAGAATTACCTGTGGAGCAATGAGGGGACAATCAGTAAATACAGGAACCAATGTCAGAACTTCAGACGTCTTAATGTGGTGGTACAAACAATCTACGTCAGTCAGTGAAAGTAGACACGACTGTTGTACAAAAAGTTCTTCTTAGCTTGAATCTTCAAGAGGGACTAAATTAAGTACTTTCCAGTGATGAGATGTATTCTGCAAAAAGCAGTAATTGCTGGCTGTCAGTCAGTCTCAAAGTGAGTCAGCCTCTTCAACAGAGTCGCAGAGCTGTTTTACCCCAGGTCCACTTCAGATTTGTTCATCCAAAACAATTCTGATGGAAACCAAAAGAATCCAAAGATGTTTACTCTCAAATGTACCAGCTTTCATGCACGTTTTATAAAACTGACTGTGTTTGTCATTTGGACCCTTAAGTCCGTCTCAGCATTCTTCTTTCATTTCTCTACGTTACACCAACAAAGGCTACTTTTATTCTAGAAATCCACTTCTTTCACAGACAAAATGAGCAAATCTTTGACGAGATTATATGCATTTTACATCTATTAGCCAATTTAGCCTAGAGTAAAACACCATCTTGAAATAAAACAACTCCTAATGATCAAGTAGTATATTATGTGCACAAAGTGAAGGAAAATCATAAGAAAATCAACCAGGCAGGAAATAATGATGTCAAGAAGACTAGTAGTTTGGCAGTGAAATTGCACAGGGGAAAAGTAAAGCTGCAGAGGTTGGAGGGTGGGGTGGGTGGCTTTAAAAATCAGCTCTCAAATACTGGGTTTCATCCATAAATCATGGAGCCCAGTGTTATTTTTAAAATCATCTTGTTTTTTTTGTTTGTTTTTTTTTTGTTTTTTTTAAAAATAAGATCAAATGATTTTTTTTTTTTTTTTTTTAAATTGTCTGATACCTATGTGGCAAAATAACTTTAAATTGCTTTTGTCAACAACAACACAGGTTGTTTTTTTTTTTTCCAGAAGTTTTGTGAGATTATGCTTGAATTAAAGATTAGTGTTGCTGTCCAGGTTTATCTCATTCTACTTTGCACAACATGAGTAAGATTAGACGATTTATATTCAGTTACTCTTTGTAGCATTTCAGATTGGTCAGTAATCAGTATTCCATGCATATATGATGTAGCACGGCAGTCACAGTACAGTATGTGTAAATCATGTAAAATTTTTATTATGTCCTGCACTCAAGATCAAGCCATATGCATAACACTCTATTAACACTTATTTCCCAAATGACATGTTTTCTCCATAAGATAAGATTCATAAACACACACACACACACACGTGCACAGAGAACACAAAACACAAGTAGTATCACAAGTATAAAGCAGAAGTCAGGCATACTCCTTTTCTAGTCCAGAGTCCCCTGATACCTGAACTCCCTCACAAACACTGACGCACACACACACGTTTAAACACTACTGCACACACACAACCAATCAGGTACACAGACGCAGTCAAGCACATTTCTCTGCAAGAAGAGATGCAGCAATGCCTTCTGCTGTCAACAGGAATGACAAGGCAGCCGACTGTCGGGATGGAGACAATGACTGCTGCACTCTGCAATTACCTGGAACATCAACAGGAACCCATTCACCAAGACACCCCACTGGGATGTCGCATTATTCTCCCTGTCAAGATATACACCGCCGGGACTCCCCATTATTCCCTCCACTATCAGGGGAAGTCTCACTCACACTCACACACAGACACACATACACACACACGGTCTAAGATGAAAGCAGTAAATTACATATACCCTGACTATATGTGGATGGAATCATCTTACGCACATGTAGATGCATCAACAATGTGGTGTCATGGAGAAAAGATGTTGAGGACATAACAAAAACATAAAATATCTATTAAAAAAAAAAAAACAACATACTGGGAAAGAGGAGTGCAAAAATACTGATGCATCACAAAGCCGTCTGCATTAATGTGACAAGGTCACAATCACTTACAAGGTTTCTATTATTTAAAAAACCAAACACATTTCTCTACGGCCGACTGGATTCACTGTCGGCTCTGAAGAGTACTGCTGGAGTCAGTGAGGACAGAAAAGAGGTAACACCACGTCTATGCGGGCAGAGAAGACAGAATCACTGAAGTTACGCTTGCAGAAAAAAGACCCTGGGGCCTAAAGAGAAGCTTCAAGTATTTTCATGGGCCATTATGAGGCTGATTATGTGTAGACAACCCAATGCCAGAATCAGACGTGATATCAGCACAATTGAAAACACCTACAGTCTCTGGAACAGAAAAAGCACATTATGGATACCAGTTATAAATTATCCTGTACAGTGTATTTTTTTTATTTTTTGCCTGGTTTTACTGCTTCTGTGACGTATTCTCTGACCACGTCTTGATATTCCTGACTTCAAACATCTGCCTCCGGCCGCTCTGCACAATCATCTCTGCACGTCAAGCAGATCTCGACAGACTCCCAGCTAATTCTTGTCAAAGTTCAACATCTGATGTGTCACATTGATCCTCTGGAAGATAACTGTTGTGTAGTCAGATCTCTGAATCACCACCGACAACACTGTTTCCACAGGTAGGAAAAGCAGCCGACCAATCAGAGCTTCCAGCGTAGCTCCCAAGCTACTGTACATTATTTTACACTTCTCCTGTGTTGTGTGAAGTGTTAATATCCATAGCATTTGTTGTTTTTAGAACCAAAAATCGTCTCAGCCTAGTTTAAATCTTCTCTCTCTGGCTTATTCTTCTCTTCTCTCCACACTTTTCTTCATCCAAATTCAAACTCAGACCCCAAATCTTTTCTATAAATAGCCCTTTAACTGGATCTGTCAGACTGACATCACTCTGTAAATCCGCCAGTCAAAACTTACATCCTTTTCAAATGCTGGACTGACATATGAACTGAAGTCTGATCTCATCTAATAGCCCTCCAACCGGCATGTAGCTGTCAGTGTCATGCACCAGTGGAGCCGGTGAGTCATGTACCATAACTATATGTCTGTATTTGGGGTTTAAGGTGTGGGTTTAACACTGCACAGACTCTATACTTGTGCCTTTTGTCTTTTCACATCGGTGATGGCCATCACATCACGAGCTGACACCCCGTCCAGGAGTGTGCGTGCTTGTGTGCATTTGATCAATGTCCTGCAAGTTGAACCTGAGCTCCTACAGAAACTCAGCATGGGAGGAGAAGACAGGAAAGACAGAGGAGATGAGGAGCTGAGTTCAGTTCAGTCTTGTGAACATGCTGCTTACCTTCCTACACAAACATACAGCAACTTAAAAAATACCTCAGACCACCTCATTAAATGGCAGACAGAGAAAGGATTAACTAAAGAGTTACTTCATTGTGGTTGTTTGTCTCTACTAACCAGTCCAGTTATAGTTAATCAGCCTGTAAGTTCATGCGTTATGGCCCGACGTGTATTTTGCAACCTTGTCCTCTGACCACCAAACTGTCTTTTTCAGTCTTTATGGCTCTGGCCACGGCTGTCACCAGCATGAAGGCATAAAAAAGGGCAGCCTTTCTGTTTTCATTTGTGCAGGTAAAATCAATGCCATTCACATAGTAAATTGCTGCCAATATGTTTGGATTTTTATCAACAGCAAATTAAATGAGCACAGACTACAATCTGCCAAGAGGGATTGGACAAAGCATGAGTCTATAACAGTAAAAAAAAAAAAAAAAAAAAAAAAGCCAATTCCTCATTCATTTTTGAATCAGCTTTTTCAGTTTTCTTTTTGGCAGGCTCGCTGCAGTTCAGAATGTGAGAGGGTGCTTGCAAACAATTTCTGTCTCCAAAAGAAATATGCCTCTGTCAACAGGATCTGGCTGTTTGGTTCACATCTTATTGCACAGGAAGAGTCAAGCATATTAAATAAAACTGCTGAAGGGTCGCAATGGAAAGAAGACTCACTTTATTAAGGATGTAACGATGATGAATGAATGATGACACTTGACTTTTGAAAGAGTTTGCTGTGCCCAAAGGTATTTTCTTTCAACAGATATAATCTAAACTGAGAGAGCACAACTTGGACACCAGTGAGAAAAGAAAGCCCGGCTTATGGAGGTAGATTTGTTTCAATATTATTTGTCTGCGTGTTCCACAAATACTAAAAATACATTTGTAAACTCTCAGAAATATAAAATGGATCTGCAAATTCCACAAATAAAAAAATATATGCAAATACATTCAGCTATGTTGTGAATATTTTCCAAACATTTGCAATTTCAAACAGACATTTCTGCCTCGGTTTTCTATTTGTGAAGTAGAAAAGCATTTTTGGATCTCAATTTTCTGCTTGTGGATTTGCATTTCACACCAAGTGGCCGTTTTGAAGCCTCCAGTATGAATTTGGCTGTTGCCATTGTCTGTTTATATACATGGTATATATGGTATCTCAGTATATTATGAGCTGTTGTTTCCCCAAATAATCAGCTACAAGTAACACACGCTACGTTAACGGGTTTAAGATGTGATGAGTGACATGACCCAAGTTAAGGATTTTAGCAGAATAGCAGTTTTTTTTTCTTCGTTTAGAAATAACGTATTGTAACTTCTTTGTTCATTGTTAATATGTAGGCTAAGATAAACTACTACTAAACCAGCGCCTGTTGCCATGGCAACAGTCACATGTTGCGGACTTGATTGAAAACAGTGATGATGATGATTCATTGTTAATAGACATTTCATACCTATCCATGAAGAGATAACGTCTTGTTTTTTTGTTTACTTTTAACAGTTGTTTAACAGTTTAACAAATGTTTTGCATTTTTTCCAAAAGGTGTTTGTTAACACACAGATTACACATTTTCACGTGGATTATTTATCTGTTCACACAAAGCTCTATATCTGCTGCTCACTCAGTTGTGTAACACTTCATCTTTCAGGCTCAAATCAGTGACTCCAGTCTTGGCTTTGTTCACTTTTCAGCTCGCAGACTGCTGCTTCTGAAACTTCACTTTCTCCTCACCCAGCACTTTCTGCTGCCACTCAATAAAAACAAACCACCGAAACAATCTGATCTGATGTCTGATCTTTTATCTTGACGCTGGAGCTCCTATTGTTCAGATCCTGACTTCCGATGGCTTCAGGTTCCTGTGCTGATGCTCTTAATTCACACAAGTGCCACAGAAAAAGTAGGTTAAGTCGAAAGACCCAGATACGGAAATCAGGAGTTGTTTAGACTCCCCACCACAGCCAAAACCTCAAACCTGGCAAGTTGTCAGGTAACCAAAACTCCACACAATAAACAAGCTACTTTAACAGGCCACGTTAGTTGTGTTTACAAGCCCCGGGTTGTTTGTAATTAGACAATTTGAACCATAACAAACCAAAAACACGCAACAAAGTAAACTTTTCCACTGACGAGTCTCAAAATTATGCATGAAGAGAACAATAATGGCAATAAAGTCTAATATGGAGGATTAAACGTTTTTTCCTCCCCGGTTCATCATCAGTTTTAGTTTAGTAGAGATGGCTGCGATCTCAGTCTGACATCCAGCTCTCATCTTCTGTCTTTGTCTACATTCATCTTCCCTCTTTCTGATTCCTCCCCACTTCATCCTCTACCACTGGACTTTCACATCAATTCCCTCCTTCCCTCTTTGTCATCTTTTTCTCTCCTGTCTCTGACTATTACACCTCCGACTATTTCTGTCTCAAGAAAAATACAAACCTCAGGAGGCTTCTCTACTGTACAGAAAAGAAGTGACTATTGATGATCTCAGCTTTCAAATTTGAAACCGAAGCATCTCCTCCGGAGGGCAGGACTGGATGTGATTGAAACGATGTGTCAAAACTGATAAAAATAATAAACATCCAAAGACAGCTATGTCTTGAGGTTAACCCCCATCTATCTAAACTGGCTGATAAAACCAAAGACAAACAACTGGCCGATGTCAAATGTCTACTTCACAAACGTTTCTTTTCAACCAGCTGGTTACACAAGAGGAAACTCTTCTGGCATTTTGTTTTCTATCGCAGTAAGAAGTCATTTCTGCCTCTGCTGAAGGCCTGAAGCTCCTGACTTCTCATTACTCTGCTGAGGAGTTAGAAATTTAGCCTTAATGTAGCCTGATGTGAGAGAATAAGGGATAAAATACAAATACTGCTTGTTCAAACAAAATGCAAGGACCAAAAAAAAAAAAGGATCTGCCCAAATATGGAAGATAAACAAGAATTGATCATAGTGATTTATTAAACTTACTGAGTCTGACATGATTTGGGTGGAGACAAATTCATTTTCTCAAACACACACAAACACACGAAACTCAAATTCACTTCTAGATACACACACTAAGTTGCTCACTCAGTGCCTCCACACACCTCCCACACTCTAATGAAAACATATTCCCACAATAATTTATTTTATCTTAATTACTAAACTTGAATCAACCCGCATCAAAAAAGGAAATGAGCAGCTAAGGAGAAGCTTCTGGTCTTGGTGACAGTAAAAATCATTTTACTCACGTTGAAAAGTGGAGTAGAAAAAACACATTTAACCCAGATTGTGATAAAGAGCGCTGTTAATCCAAGCATCTGATGAACCACAAACTAACTAAGAGGCCTCTGACTTTCTTTAACAATCTACTGTCAATTAGCACTTCTGGTTGAGTCAGCGAGGTATCGTAGCTGGTAATGACACGATTCGCTCTACTGTCTCATCTATTTTCAGCTCTATAACATGTCAAGATGAGAGCGACATAATTGTAAGAGAAAAATACTGAGAGCATCAGAAAGTATCTTGCTCCTAACTGCACAAACTTCAGAGTCATGTTCTTTTTTTCTTCAGTGTAAAAAACATTGACCTGAATTCCCACACAGTGTCATCTCTGAGTTTCTGTCACAGACCTTCGTCAGATGAGACATGTTGTGTCTCTGATAAAATAAACCAATTAACCCAACGCCGACAAGTGTGCAGGTCTTCTATTTTTTTGTTTTCCTGTGCTACAACTACTAGGTGTACATTCGACAATTTAGAGCTCAAAACATGTGCGCTGTTTTTCATCCTACCTAATGTAAAAGCCCCTTTGTGGCCCTTACTCTTTCCCCAGGTGCCTGCTGGGTGGGGTGTGGATCATCTGTACCAACCATGATCACCTGGCCTCGGCGTTCCCAGACTTTAAAAAAGCTGAGGCTGCAGTTGGCAGCCCGTTTCCCCCTCCTTCTCTGTGGGCAGCTCTTTTTGTTAGGGTGATTCAATTTTAGTTACTCTTTGTCATATTCTGTTTCGACGCACTTGCAACACTTACACACTTATCACTTAATTGATTCTTGTTTTATGTGCAGTATACCAACACTGCAACTGGTGTGTCAACCATTTTGTCATGGCCTTACCAACCAGGTAAGGCCACCTAAAACCGTGGTCTGTCCTTAGCTGGCAGTGAACTTAACAGATACCGAAGGGGTTAGATGATTTGAAGAGTCAATGTATATTATTCTGTGCTTTCACCCTCATGTCAACAGCTGACAACATCCAGTGTGTATTGATCCCCAAAGTCACTTGTGCTCATTTACTGTCAACTTTAAGTTCCACTTCATGGTTTTATTGATTGCATCATGCTTATCTGTTGCTTATACCGCTGTATAGAAGTTCAGTGGCCAGGTATTGAAAGCAAAATATCAGCATGTTATCACATCATGTATCATACAGGTCAACTCTCAGCTTAACTTGCACTTATTTTCATTTGACAGGAATAAACAGATGTCTAATCTTTCTGAGTTGCAGTGTCTTAACATAAAACAGTGAAAACATACCAGAATTTTCTGCAATCTCCACAGGGCAGGTCCTCCATGAGCATTTCTCAGAGGGACTCAAACACTTGTTATGATGCATTTTTCTTGGGACTTGGAGTCATCACATATAATTCTTTCATCTTCACCCATTCCTGCAGAGAGAAAGAATTTAGTCAAATGGGACACCACAGGAAATGATTAAGACTTGATATATTCATAGTATTCAACCCAGCTTGGCTTTGTGAATACAACGCAGCCCCAGTCAAAGGTGCACTTGAGTCATGAGTTAAACACTTTAAACTTAACAGAATCAAAAATATATAGCATGGAGCTGAATTTCATTTTGATTTCATTTCATTTTCATTTGGAATTTAGCCTTTTAATTTCAGAATATCCACCCCATGCCCACTGCACACAAATTATTGTGTGATACCTTTTATCACAGCGGACATTTTGTCATGTGTAGCAAGGAAAACAAATTCATAACAATAACAACTGGATTTAATTATCTTGGCATGCCGGCTGGTTGGGACGCTGTGAAATTGAACCGTTAATGAACCGTTAATGAAACTTCCTGCCGTGACAAGTCAAAATGTCTGCTGGGAAAAAAACGCCCGGTATACACCGGATTACTTTTGCTTTTTAAATGTTGTGAGGTTATTTGTTATTTATGGAGGCTTCAAACCAAGCAAACCAACTAGGGCTTGTTGGTCTGACTTAGGACGTAGCCTGTAACTTACTTGCAAATCAATAACTTTGTTCCACTTCTGGTCTAATTGTGTTGAAGCTAGATTATAAATCTGTGCTGCTATCCGCACAAAACCACAAACATTAACTCGTAGCTTCTCATTTTAACAGTGAAATAAATTATATCTCCTTACTTTGGATGCTCTCTGTGCTAACCCATGCTAGCGCCTTTAAGCTAACATTTTTATAACCACCTTCACTAAAACATGCCTCAGTTTGACTTAATTTAAATCAATTTAAATCCATAAATTCTTACCGCGTCTCTTCGTCCTCTTCCCTTCAGATAATTGGCAGTTGACAAACAACTTCCGGTGCCACCTACTTTAGTTGCCGCGATTTTCCTGCGCACTTCATTTCCGGTTGTTGCCGACGTTTGTTCTGCGCGTGATTGGGGCTTTGATTTGATTGGTTGGCTGCTCTGTTGATCGAAACATAGGCCAACCCATTGGTCGAGGCTTGTCCAATCAGATTTCTTGTAGGCGGGACGTTTGCTCTCTTCCACGCATGTAAAGACGTGGGTTGTTGCCTTTACTGACCCCTGCTGGTCAAAAACCATCAAAACGATCAGATAGGATTTAATGTATCATGTTTCCTGACATTAACAAGAATGATTTTGTGTCCAATTAAATTTTGAATCATATTTAATGTCTAGGTAGACAGTTAATCTATGGCCTTACTAGGCAGGTTTAGTCCTTTTCTTCCTCGTTTGTTGTTTCTTGGGCTAATATCACATTCACCAAGCTCATA
Source organism: Rachycentron canadum (assembly GCA_038496675.1). Taxonomy (NCBI): domain Eukaryota; kingdom Metazoa; phylum Chordata; class Actinopteri; order Carangiformes; family Rachycentridae; genus Rachycentron; species Rachycentron canadum. Next base: position 23,589,815 of record CM076655.1, on the reverse strand, counting down.
CATAGCCGTGCTGTGTGTTGAACTTCAGACACTTCATAATTCTGTAGTAGTTGTATACATCTCAAAAAAGCTTGAACAACATGTTATCTCTTCTGAAATATTATGGAATAACAATGTGTGATGATTAAAATCTGTATGTAAATCTGTAAACTCCCAATGTTTGTGTTTAACTTTGCTTCAAGATCCTGAGTTGATGGTCCAACCATAACAATAGCCCTTTGTACTGGAAGTCACAGTATTAATGTTATGTAACATGCCTCATATGTTTCGATTTATTACCTGCAAATTAAAAACATTGCTCAGAAGATATTGTTTGCGTACATGATAACGAAAAAAAATGAAAACATTACAAAGAACACACGGCGAAAAGAGGATAAAAAGAAGATAAAATACAAAAAGAAAGACAATAAATGTGTGGTTTAAAAAGACGACTCATTTTATTTTCCTTATTCAAACTGAAAGACAATAAGACCATTCAAAGTCTCTTAAATCAAAATATCACCACCAATGTCAAGTGCAGTGTCAGTGATTTTGCTTTGTGGACATGTGACAGTGAAGATGAACACCTGATACTTTTAGCGCAGGAACCAGGTGGCTTCAACAAAAGCAAGAGCGTCTGAGAAGAGAACAACCGTCCGCTTCGGAAAAGAGCCACAGCCAGAAACACAAACAGACTCAGTTTTACATGATAGGAGTTCGTTGATTGAGAAATCGAAAAATGACATGGTTGGACATGAGCCTATCGCTGAAGAGTGTGGATGTGGTGGAGCTGGATTATCAGAGAGGTAACTCAACACTCAAGTCAATCTGAAGGGGAACTCACTGAATGTCAGAATAAAATTGATTTCTGTTCTCATTCTGTTTTCAGGGAGACACAGAACAACATTTGAGTTTGCCAAGAATAAGAGGAGAAGGAGAAGAAAAGCCCACATGTGGAAAATATATATATTCAAGATGGCTGTGTTTCTGTAGGATTTGTGAATTGAAGCTACATCTTTAATGAAGGAACAAACTTGTGCTTCATACGTTATGCAGACTTTTGTCCTTCAGCTCAACATGAAGCTTTACAGAGACCTTTGAACACCCCCACACTATTATTCCTGTGACCACACATGAAATGTCACCATCACACAGAGAAGTGTGTTACTTTTTTTCCCCATTTCTTTAATACTTATTCTATTCATCAGCATCACAAGACACTTTGTGCCTTTGTTTTCCTTGTCTGCCAGTTGCAGCCACCAGGCCTCATACATGAGGCATGCAGGCCGAGGAACAATGGTGTGATTCTCTTTCTTTCTCCTTAATATATGTTATTAATTTCTCCGTGCCTCTTCAAACCACAGCAATTACAGAAGGGGCTGCAAATGGACATTATTAAGTGAAAATCCATTGAACACATTGCACTAGACATGAAAGACTGATGGTATAATGGCCCACTGTCAGTCAGTCTGATGGATTAACAGAGAATATGAGGCAAAGAATGAACATTGCCTCTGTTTTTAGTTCACATGTGAAGCTGTGGAGACAATTTCCAGGAGATGTTTCATTTAGAAGGATGGACTGTGTCTCAAAGGATGTTTAGATCTTCTTGTAAAGTTTTTATGTTTTGCCTATTAGATATTCAGCCGGATTTGTGGTCATATTGCACTTTTATATTGGAGTTGATGGGACACTGGAAACAGCTGTAGGTTGTAGCTGCTGGATTGGTGGACGAGGGCAGGGTTAGGGATGGATGGACTGTCATTCTTGACCTTGGAAAAAGAAAAATAATCTTACCATAAAGTCCCTTTAGAGGCTGAACTGTGACTTTTTTTTTCATCATGTTACATGATATTTATCAGTGGATGGTGTTTAATAAAGATCACAGTTTGTGTTCATTCATCCCATCCCATTCGACCAAACAGGAGCTCAGGTGTAAAATCTCATTTTTATCACCACCTACTACCATCCAGGTTTAAGCAAAGGTGGAAATCAAAGGTAATCTAGGCATTGATTCTACCACTTAACCTAACATGTTCTTTTTACCCACCTCATTGCTCATTGCTCAGCATTATGACTTCTGCTTTTTATCTATTTTGTCTCTGAGCCACAATCCAATCATGCAAATTTTCAGCAGTTTAAACAAAGCCCAACAGGTCATCCTCAGCTTCACCATCTGTCTGCCTGTACATTACACTATCACAGATTGGCAATTGAATGCCAATGTCTTCAAATGTGTAATTGATTTCATCCTCTACAGACCTGTTGTGAGTAAGCAATCACATTTGGTCCAGACAGATATGATGATCATTTCCTAAACTAATGCAAATTAGTTTAGACGAGTCTCTAGTTTCTGTTTCCGTCTGCATCAGTTTGTGTGTTGCCTCGCAGTCTTTAACTCAGTACAACTGAATGAACTTCACCTTCTTTCTTGCTGAGAGTTGAATGAGAATCGTGATACTCTTCCCATCTCTGTCTATTGCCACACCCAGCAGCAGTTAGATGTGGAAAACAGCTAGCCTGTCTAAAATCTGCCGAACAGTACGTGGCCTTTGCAATAAACCTAAAAAATAAGCTGCTGCCCAAAGATGCCACTGATATCAATCCTCCAGTCAAAGTCTCAACCAGAAAGCTTCAGCCACAGAATTGCTGTTGCTATTGGCAGATGGTACAATTTACAAATGTCCCTAAATGCCTCACATGCATGTAATGAGTATATGGCTATAAACACATCTCAACAGCAATAGCAGTGCACTGTATGGTGTCTTAATGGGCATTTGAGGGGGTTCACAGTTGTCATTGATTTTCCCTTTGGGGGCCCATTACCCCTTGGGGGCCCGAAACATCTGCCTGATTTGTCTCCTCTGATGCTGCACCTCTGGTGGTGGGAAAAACACACCACCAGAGTGAGAAACTAGAAGCCAACTTCCACAGTTTCATAATGTACACAACTACATTTTCCAATTTTTTTTTTTTTTTTGCACCATCATTTCAAATTTGGCAAAGTTAGACGCAGCTTTACTTTACTTTTTTGTTTGTTGAGAACAATTTTAAATCTGATTCTCTGTCCTTTTCCTTTCTGCTCCCTCCTGTCTTAACTGCTACACTGGACCATGGATCAAAAGTAAAGGTCAACAGACTCCCTGTGGAAACAACAGAGGCTGGAGCACATCGACTTGTTAAGGTGGGACATGACCTGATGGAGCAATAGGAAGGAGGAGAAAGAAGGTATCCACACTGTCTCTTTCGCACACAGAAACATCTGTGAGTTACAAACAAAGGGAAAGGGAAAATATGGCAGTGCAGGCTGGTTGTATATGTGTGTGTGTATGATCACGGACAAGATTTTATTATTAAGGCTGTTGCTTATGTTGCTGCCATCACACTTGAAGGTGCTCATGTCCAGAAAGGCTGGTCTCTGTGTCACTGTGGTCTTTCTAGATTAATGCATCATCACCTACTCAGTTTTTTTTTAACATCCCTGCGTCTCATTATGATTCCTTAGCTAGGACAGTCGTTGTAATGCAGCAGGTTCCCAATAATATAATTAGAATGAAGACAGCACAGTATGAACAGTGCATGTTACATTGCAGTTTAACAGGAAGAGCTCACAAAGTACACATTTAATGGAAGTCCACATTATTATAAACCCTCTCCCCAGAGAAATCTGCCTTATTATGACAGGCCACCTACCTCGGGATGTTTTTTTTTTTTTTTCTGAGGTGGAGTCGATGTCTAAACAAAAACAGCTTGTTTCACAGCTGTGGGTGAGACAGGGTACAGCCTTGTCTTTGTGCTTTTTGTACAATCACACAACAGTTTGGGAAGATTCTCCTGAGACAAAACAAACTCCTGCAACTAAACAACTGAACATGTTCCAAGTTTTTGGACCAAGTCTGGAAGTAGACACAAACTTACAGGGGTGTTAACTTTTAACAACTTATAACTTAAATAACTTAGACTTGCACTCAGGAAGGTTCGTAATGATGAGGCCCCCGAGGGGAAAATGGCAGTACAGGGTCAGAGTCAGTTGTTGATCTGTTCTGTTTATTCCAGACTGACACAAAAAGGTGAAGGACCAACTCCTGCTGTCATCATGTCACATTTGGAGAGAAATCTCCTGAATTGGTTTACAGCACATAAATGACACAGGTCAAAATTTTAAAGATTTTAAAGATTCTATCGATGGCAGAGAATCTCATTCAACATCCAACATGTAGGATCAGTAATTAGCGTGAACACTACCTTCATGTGTCAGCTCTGTGTCTGTTCCTTTGACAGTTTGTTGCTGAAGGAACAGTTAAAGTCTTTAGTCTGTAACCACGTTAAACTCTCGTCAGGAAGGATTTTCTCCTCTTAATTGAATTGACTGGATATGTGGGCTGACTGCTTCTCTGACTCCACTATCTCTGTCTGCCCGTCTTGTCTTTATGTCTCTGTTTCCTTTTTTTTCTTTTTCTCTGTGTTTTTTTCTTTTTGCATCTGGTATAAATATTCAATAAAAGTTTCATTACTACCAGACATTTTATGATCTAAACCTCAAATGTTAACATTGATTTCTAATTTGATTTTTCTCTAATTTTGTGCTGTAATTTTTTTTGTGCTTCCTACAGCAGTCAGAGTCTATACAGGCTGTAATGAATAAAAGTAAACTCTTACTCATAGCGTATGTTTTATCACAGTGAGGTCATGTCTACTTGTGCAGTAGACTCGGACTAAAAAGTGAAAGTGAAGCCAACGCTGAAGAGCCTTAAACCTTCATTCTCTCCAATGACCATCAGGGGGCGACTCAGATTGAAGTCTATGGGAAAAGGTCCCTGCTTCTCATTTGATTTATTACCTCAGGGAACATTTTCCTAGTTAGTTTATGCTCAGTCTCTAGTTTCAAGTCATACATGATGTATTACAAGCCAAGTCCAAAAGGGTTTGCATTAGGGTGTGTCTACTGTGTGACTGACAGACTGTACCACACACCATCAGGAGAGAGTACAGAGCAGGTCAGATCCACCCTTCATTCCTCCTCAGCTCCACCTTCTCCTCCAAATATGGTTTCCACCTGTTTTAAAAAACTAAGACGGCTGCTTTCCAACTAACCGGAGGCTTTAAAACTGGCAGCTCACAAACCAATGAGTGCTAGTTCAAACACTAAACGTGCTGGGTCTTGAGAGAGGATTTTAAAGGCCAAACTCAGCTCAATGATCAGATGACCTTAGCAACTTTTTTGTTGTTTTAAGTTTTTGATTAAACCTCAAATTCAGTTTTTCAATTTCATTGTTTTCATCATGTAATTGCTCATAATAAAGGAGATAAAAATTGGTGAAAAGTTCAGATCCTCAAGTCAGTGCTGATCGATCACTCTGGAAATAATGAGGTTTTCACAGCTGGGTTTACACTGGAATGAAACATTGGAGGTAAATATTGTAAACAAAGTTCTAAGTCAAGTCCACGATGATATTTTATTCTTATTTAATTCTTTACATTTGTCAGCTCCTGTCTCGGACCCACAGCACAATACCTGTGTGATGTGTGTTTCTCAAATGACATCCATCCTCCGGGTTTGACTGTCTCTATGGGTGTTCTGCAGGAATTATGGTCTGTGGAGGTGAACAGAGCCAGTCTGAGCTGAATCCAAAACAAGCTGCCAAAGCATGGACTCCAAATCACAAAACTGAAGCTGGACTTGGTGGTTCAAAAAAGCTCAGTCACCACCTGTCAAAAAATGAGTAATGTGCATTTAGTTTTAATATTACGTGAGCTTCATTATGTTTTTACAGGAACATGTATCAGTGTATGTGTGCAAATAAATATGTTTGTATATTTAAGTATTGCGTGTCACTACACTCAGCTCCTCTGACTTGTTTGTGAATCATTTTGAATGCAGCAACCAATAACTTTTAATCTTTCAGTTTCTTGCCCTGCTGTGATGCAGTGTCCCTGCGGGCCTGCAGCTTTCAGCCACTCATCTCCTGTCAACAAAAACCAGAAAAACAGAAAAGAGTCCAACCAAATTCATTTCACAGAGCTGTGTGCTGCTGTAGCTCCCACAAGCCTCAGCCATGAAAATGTCTGTTTGACAAGGTTTGTGTTTAAGCATGAATCTGCACATCAGTGTCCAAAATGCAAAACACCAGTAGAGCAGAGATACTAAACCATGTTAGAATGATTTTGTCTCATTTTTCACCCTCATTTTGTCCAGTACATGCTTCAACAAACACCTGTCATCCAAATTCTTTGTTTAAATGTTTTACTAAGACACTGAGACTTAAAATGTGTAGCCAACAGAATAAAAACACTGTCAACAAGCAGTTTGCTCTTTGGGCTGAGGAACCTGATCTAATTGACAAGCGTCTAATGGTATTCAGTAAAAAGTCCCTAGATTAAATGCCCCAAGTATCAGGCCTCTCAATGGTTACAGAGATTCCTGCTTTCTATCATAACCTTGATGAATCATTTCATAATGAGTTTAAATGGCTTCAGTTTGTCATGAAGCTAAGTGTCGTGTTGATGAAGGTTCACGCTGTGGAGCCTTATGAATAAAATGGAATCAAATAGAAACTGCCACGTGTAGAGATGTGATGCGCTGTTTCAGTCAGGTCTCATTCAGGTCTCGTTCAGGTCTCATTAAGGTCTCATTCAGGTCTCATTCAGGTCTCATTCAAGTCTCATTCAGGTCTCAGTCAGGTCTCATTCAGGTCTCAGTCAGGTCTCATTCAGGTCTCAATCAGGTCTCATTCAGGTCTCAATCAGGTCTCAGACTGGTTTCATTCAGGTCTCAGACTGGTCTCAATCAGGTCTCATTCAGGTCTCAGTCAGGTCTCAATCAGGTCTCAGACTGGTCTCAGACTGGTCTCAGACTGGTCTCAGATTGGTCTCAGGCTGGTCTCACTCAGGTCTCAGGCTGGTCTCAGACTGGTCTCATTCAGGTCTCAGGCCGGTCTTACTCAGGTCTCAGTCAGGTCTCAGGCTGGTCTCAGTCAGGTCTCAGGCTGGTCTCGTTCAGGTCTCAGGCTGGTCTCAGTCAGGTCTCAGGCTGGTCTCAGTCAGGTCTCAGACTGCTCTCGTTCAGGTCTCAGGCTGGTCTCAGTCAGGTCTCAGGCTGGTCTTCCAACCAACACACTGTCAGAGACTTCAGGATGATGATTTATCAGTGGAGACAGAGAAAGATTACACAACTATCATTTATTATAAACAGTCATGACCATGTTCCATTAGTGAAAAGTGACATAAAGGCCCAATTATTCATTTTACTCAAAAACCTAAAGTCAGATTTAATCAGCTGATGAACTCACTGCTTCGACAAATATTTTACAACCATATATCTAAATTTTTCCTCCTTCGATACCCAGTAGTTAGAAGCAGAGAAACTATTCTCACCACTCGGGGCACTCTTGGATTGCCTGAGGCCACTTGTCCTAAAGTTTGACAATGGCCCATTACTGCAATACTCATTTTGCTCGTGCCAGCAGTCGGAGGCTGTGTGCACCTCAACTGACAATTGGTCCAACCCTTTTGCTGAATTGGCTGCTGTTTCATGAGCCGTTTAGGATGTGGGTGGGTTTGCAATGTCTGAATCATTGCCTGAACAATCTCAGAGGACTGGTTTTGTTGTCTGGCTGTCAAAATGTTGGTCGGCTGTCTACAATTTGAGAATCCATAGTTATTGTTAGTGACTTTATTTAATGTTACTGGAGTAGGATGGTTAAAGTCTTGACTGGAACCACTGCACAGCATCTTCCACTTTTAACTTCCACAGAGCAGCATCATAATTAGTTTGATATGTAAGTCACAAAGACTGAGACTAAGGTACGTGACGCTCGTTCCCTTTATCACTCTCGGGTATCTCTGAGAAGTGAAGCCCTTCGTGTGCTTTATCTTTATGAGTTTTTCTTTCTGAATTAATCTTCTCCACGCCATCAGCTCCTCACATACAAAAGAGTAAACAGAAGAGAAACAGAGAGCTCAGCGAGGAAGCAGGCGTCCTGTGAGTGAAGTGTGCGCGATAATGACACTTTAATCAGCAGGCTAACTGACGAGCATGCTGTTATCCACGTCACAAAGAAAGTCAACACCAGGATTATCAACATCTCTTTAATCTTTAATTAGCCTTTGTCGGAACTGTCACATAGCAACAGAAAAAAGTCAAACACATCTCAGCTCCCTGAAAGAGAAGCCTCTTATGTTCTTTTAATACATGAAAATACCCATTTTGATCTGTCAAAATAAATACTGAAGAGTTTTATAAAAGTTGTTTTTTTTTTTGTCTCCTTTAGAGAGTTTGTGGGAGTTTTTTTTTTTCTTTATATACACATTCTTGCTGTAAGCTGCAAACGTAAATGAATAAATTAAAAAGAAATAAAATAAAATGATAATGGTGCAAACCAGTCCTGTATCCTGTAAATACAAGCAACAGCCTCTCACTTCGAAGTTTCCAAAGTGTTCTTTGGTAACTTCTGCAAAAAAAAATGTGTACACGGTACGACTTCGACAGTGGCTGCATCTGAGAAGAACAATGCATCACACTGACATTTAAGAAGGCAGGCAAGATGTTAAAAACACATTTTCATTTTGCAAATAAAAAAGGCAAAGAGGCTGAGCTGAGGACTTCATCAGTACCTGTGAGGTCACATGAAGAATTACAATAATCCAGCATCTGAAAATGTGCAATGAAATAATTGAACATAACATACTGCATCATGGGATATTTAGGAGGCAAAAGGCTTTTAAAGGCTATGGATTTTGCTTAAGGTGACAAGGAAAAGAAAAATTAAATACCTAAATTACCTTACTGTAAGTCAATGATGGATCACCATGGAGGAAGTTATCACATGACTCAAACGGTATTTACTTTGTATTCATGTCAGTGCTCCTTTCTGGATCAAAACGTCCAGAGGTTCTGGTTTTACATCAAACAGGCTTCCCGAAGTCAAGGGATTTTTAATATTCAACATCCTTTCATTTTTGAGCTTTCAAGTTATTTTTACTTTGCATTAATTAATATTCTGTTTTTTTTAAAGGTGCAACATGTGCCACTTCATGAGAAAATAAGACAATGTAAGGACAAAATTTAGATTTATCTTACATTTTAAGTCCTGATTTAATGGGTTGAAATATACACGTTTTGTAGATGTCTTTTCCTTTGATGATCTCTGCTCCGGCACAGTTGAAGCCTGGTTGATTTCTTATGCATTTCAGTCTTTTAAACAATTTGAGATGAGGTCTGTTCAGAAAGAAGAGACAGTTCATTACTCAGTCTGACTCTTTGACTGAGTTTGGTCCTAAAATTACTTCCACCAACCTCCAGGAGAAGGTTATTCTCAGTCACAGCAGGTGCTTGGACATTCAGTTACTTCATTAACTTGTGGTGGGTCTGTGTTAGTCTGCGGTCATGCTCCTTGGACCCAACAAGTCCTGGAACTTTCTGGTCTGATCCTGTGGGTGCAGACATTGACCTCTGCACTTCTTTTATGAAACCTGAACATCAGGACTAACTAAGAGCTTTAGAAAGGAAGTTCTCGTCTTTGATTCTGAAGGTTGGTGTAAAAACATGATGTTTTTGAATAACTGTGTTACAGTATCTGAGGGTTACACCTGTTTCTCTGGAGCAAAAAGACACAGCTTTTTGAGTTCTTCATGTGTAGGATGGTTTTGGACAAAGTAAGAAAACCCTCTCAGTTGACCACAGCTCACCTCCTGTTACACATAAACATCCAGCTCAAATACCACTGATGAGGGTCTGAGGACTGGGGCTGAATTTCTACAAAATCTTCATCAAAACTTCAGAGTTGAAAAGAGAATGATAGATTTCTTCTTCCCTTCTGAGGCAGAAAGGTTTTCTTCTCACCTCTCATCAGTCTAATTCTACCTGAAATACCTTCACGACCCTGTGAACCTCTCAGGCGGTTTCCAGCTGGAGCTCGCTCAGACGGATTTTTTTTTCTTTTTGTATCTCGTGATGTGTTTTGTACATCTCCAAAAATGGTCTCCCTTACACTTTTTGGGCTCATTAAATCTCATGAACTTAGGTGAGCGTGACTTTCCTAAATTTACCCTGTTTGGGACACAAAAACACACACACTCATGCAAACTTCTGCACACGAGAACAGACACAGACATTGCCTGATGCTCCCAGCAGCGGTGAAGGTGGGTGTCTACTGAACAGAATATTGAAAAAAAGAAAAAAAGAAAAATGCATGATACCCAGCAGTGCAAAGTCTGTCTCCTTTCATACTCAAGGAAAACATGTTTTTTATGTGTTTAAAGACATTGAAAACAAATGAATGTAAATCTGATAAGAGACTGAACCTCTCAGGACCCCAGGGTGCCTCTGGGGAACTGTGCATTATTCACTTTATAGTCTGCAGCCTTTGTTCTTGTGGCCTCACTGTGCAGTGAGAGGTTGTGTCAGTGAAGAGCAGCGTCATCTCAGGGAAATGTGCATCATTATGAAGAAACGTTCACAATCAAAGTTTTAAAAGAGAAATGCTATTCTGAGCTTTGAGGAAAAATCAGTTGTAAAAACATCTTCATTCATAAATAATTTACGACTCTGCCTTTCATCGATTTACATTTACACACTGAAACACGTAATTAATGTTAAAAATGTAAAACTGTCAGAGGGTTAAATCACTAAAAAAAATCATCTTACTTTCAGTGATTGAATTGATCATTACTATGACTATTTCTTCCATTTTTCTTGTTCATCTCTAATTTTACATTTGTGATCTACAGGTTTCATATGTAACCGATAAAATACAATTTAACAGAAAAAAAAATCAATTCAACTTAGTTTTTTTTAAATAAGACTTTCTCTCTATTGGAAAACTGGAAAAAAAAATATTTTTTTCAAAAGGGAACAAATCAACGGACAACTGGTCCTAATAAAAAACAATCTAGATCTTAATAATAGAATAAATAATATTCAAATGCACCTCAAAGAAACATCTACAGGTTGTTTTTTGGGAATAGAAGAATAAGTATTATGTATATACCTTCAGAAAACTGCTGCACTGGTTTTTCCTTAAATCACAAAAAAGTGCTTGTGCTTCAATTATGGAGGAGATCACAGTTTGAAAAACAAATAATGAAATAGAATCACAAAACAAAGAGGAGTTGGAAAATGGAAATCTTTCCCATTTTCCAATACTTGTCTGGAGTTTGGTGCTGATAAATTCAACCGTGCTGAAGAGGCTAGAAATACTCTAAAGTCATCGCTGCAATAGCTTCCCATCATGCAATCATCCTGCAGCACTAGCAGCTCTTATCTGACAAGTACCCAGAATGCTATCATATCCTCAAACAACTGAAACTGAGCAAAACTCCTCATGGAAATGCAGCAGAAGTGCAGCAGCAACCAGCACACATGGGAAATCCCTCTTATCACCTGTCCACTCACTCTTGTCTGGTCATTTATGTTAGCGAGTCAAGAGTCAAGCTGCTGAAGTGACACTCCATCCCAAAATCTATCTTTGAGTATCAAGCACCACTTAAAGACTTGACATGTGTAAAAAGCTGTTTGCCTCCATCAAAACAGCATTGTGTGTCTGTGGCCATATTTGATCTGGTCCTGGAGTAGTTGGAAAACTTTCTGAGGAGGTTTTGATGCTTTAAATGAATCATTTCAATCAACTGGTATCTGATATAATCCAAGATGGCCACATGTCTGATTATCATGAAGGAGGAGAAGTAACAAACAACAGGTGTCTCATATTCATAAACAGACTTTTTTATGGAGTGTTACTTAACAAGACCAGATTAAAATCTGATGCAGTAAACAACTTCTTTCAATGGAAAGATGCTAAACAGTTGTTAATTGTTGCGAGATGAATGCTAATTAGCATCACAATATAAACTATTTACTTTCTATTTCTGCCTTTCTATGTGTGCCTTTCTCTTGATCTCTGTGCTCACATATTCAGTGTTGTAATTCAGCCATTTCCTCAGGAAAGCTCTTCTCATTTACATGTTTTTCTGTTTCTGTTGTCAGTCAGTGGAACAAATAGGAAACAGTGACTGAAACGCAGCTCATTAAGACGACTGTTCTGACCGTCAGTCACTTCCAAGTTGGTCCACAACATTACCAGACTTAGCAACTAGCGACTTACTTGTTGCCAGATGCTTTTTGGCAAAAAGTTGGTAAAGCTATTGAAAATGTTCACAACATTGCCTGTAAACACTCGTGTTCGTGCCATTTTATGGAGAAACTCCAACAACAGCCGGCCGATAGACCAATGGTGTAACTTCATCAGTCAGTCAGTCAGTCAGTCAGTCAGTCAGTCAGTCAGGCTGTCATGGACATTCAGCGCTGGACTCTGGCTGATCGAGCCAAAAATAAATGGATATGGTTACGTCCTTTTGCTGCAATGACATATCAATGCTTTTGTCTAGGAAACACTTCCTACAGGTCAGCAAATAACTGAAGTGCACTGAGGTGAACTGAACCCCAGTGAAGTGGACTTGATGTCTGATGGTCCGACTGAGCCGGCTGACCCTCCTCTCCCTCTTTCCTGGCTGAACTGTGATGTGTGAGGCTCATGTTTATGTATCTGGACTAACATTAGAGCTGGTGTCACCTTTTGAAGTTTCAACTTAGTCTGGTTAGTTTCCTTTGAAATGTGACTTCCTAAACTGGGTCAGTGGGTTCAGGTCTCACCTTCCCAATGTTTCCAGTCTGGTGCTCTTTTGACTCCTTTTTATGCCAGAGAGTGTTTTCCTCTCATTGACTGAGAGAACTGCTGTTCACTCCCGTTTCTTCATGATTTTACAGCCGTTTCCTAAACTCTTCGTCCTTGTGTTTATCTGTGAACTAAATTCCATAAACTCTGGAGATGAATGATTTTCAGTGGACAGCAAAATGTTTTACACAACTGTGTGTAAGATCCAGTTGTGAACTGCCTCGCGTCCTTCACTTCAAATGGAGCTCAAACTGATTCAACTGTGACGCTCAAACATGCAAGTGTCCAGGAGACATATTCTTGATTATTATTATTATTATTATTATTATTATTATTGTATGTTTTTTTGGCCATTTTGTGGTTTTAATATACAGATAGAACAGTGAAGAGTGACCGGATATGGGGCAGAGAAGAGAAAGATTTCGAGTTGCCCCCGTTTTCATTTTCAAAAATGAGAAAATAATAGAAATAAAGAATAAAAAACATTACAACACATTGTTTTGTTATTGTGGTGGAAACTTGAGCAGCAACAGCATCAAATAGTCAGAAGAAAAACAGGGGCTGATTTTTTACACCCCAAACACAGTGGCATCAACTTCCATTTATCATTATAGTGTCAGGTGTTAGTGTGGTGGTACGGTCCCTTTATTTACTGATTATCTGGGTTAAATTCAATGACTTTTGACCAATGAGCTGACAGACAGTTCGTACAGTGAGCTGCTTCTTCAGCTCCTGCTACAGTGGAGAGGGCGGGGAGTGCGACCGCGGCGATGGCGGGTGTTAGTATTAACGGAGTATTTTTTTTTTCTTTAGTGCTTCAGGATGCAATAAAAAAGTAATAAGTCTATAATTAAAAAAAAAAACAAAAAACAAACTCCATTAACCAACTGTATTTCAACTTTAAACATCCAGGGACAAAGAGGGAAAATTATTATTTCTCCAAAGAGTTTTCGGAAATTAGAAAAACGGCTGCATGTGCAAGAGGGATTTATAGGAATTTATAGGAAAAATGATTCACCGTCACACAGTGTTTTACATGTATTTAAGTGGCAGATGTATTAATGTGGAAAGAGCCTGCTGACTGATCATATTGTAAGAGTCAACCTTCAGGGATCAGTTTCTGGATGGACACAGAGAGAGAGGGCAGCTGAAAGGGAAATGATGGGATATTAACTAGAACTGAGTTTTTAAAAAAAGGTACAAGGTTGTTTTGTGGGTCCAGGTAAACAGTTGGCTTTAGTGTGTTTCCATGAACATGAACAAGTGGAAATACTTCAGGTACATTCTTTAACACATCCTCCAGCTGCATGCTGAGGAGGAGTGGGAGCGACACAGTGTGGGATGATGGGAAAAGGCTGTTTCATACATGCAGAAGCAACATGGAAACACACATACAGACACACACTGCAAAAACACACACACACACACACACACACACACATACACATACACCATAAACCTGCACATATTCCTCCTGTTGAATCATTCACGAGCCACTTTTACCTCTAACTTCTTATTGTGAGGAACCTGAGAAAAAAAAAAACATGGTTCCAGATGGACAAAGTGTGAGCTAGCAGCCTCTGTAATAATGCACTTCGACAGTTTAGGATTTAACGCAACCTTGCAGCCACATATTCCTTTCAGCTTAGTGAGGATTTAGCAAAGCCGGGAAGATTCGACTCGGGAGACAAACAAGGTTCTTCAGGTTCGTGTCAGGGGCTGAGACACGCGATGTTTAACATGTGATGTAGAAGGAATATTGTTCTAAACTCGGCCCCTTTTCATGAATGAAACTTGTTTTAAAAGCTCATTTTTACCAACTAGTTATGCTTGTTTGACAGGGAACAACCTTCTAAAATGTATCTACAATCTTTCTGATTCTGCACTGGAAAACAACAAGGAGCTTCATATAACTGTCAGAAACAGGTCCACTGTGTCATATCAAATAGCTTTGGCAACATAATTCACTTCCACGACTCCCCAACACAGCCGTTAATCACATCTCGTGCTGTGAAATTCTCCCACACACTTCACTAAAGCTGTCGGTTCCTCCGCAAGACGAGCTGGACCTGACCAGCGGCTGCTGATGGGATCCCAGTCGTGTTCTGGCTCTGGTGCAGTCCGACTGGGCCACTGCAGTCTCTGTGGGCCCGCAGACCCAGCATCACAGAGGCAGAGAACAGAGAACCACAGGTTGAGTTTCAGCCGAGCTTTAAAACCAGATGCGCCACTGGCAGTGTCACGTTCCTCTCCTGGATGCCCAGAATCCTATCTGTAGAAAACTATATCTTGTAGGTGGGTTTCAGCTCCGGATGTGTGAAGGCTGCGGTGTGTTTCCTTCAGCTCCTGTGATGACGGTGGGAGAGCAGAGGATGTCGATGAGATGTGACTGAGGAGTCGTCGTTGGTCACAAGCAGGACTCGTGGGACTCGGTGTGCAGAGACTTCTTCTCCTGCTCTGTGTGGTTCCCGTTGTGAAGAACAGAATACCTGAGAGAAAACAGAGGGAGGTTATTTAAAGGTCCATATAGACTACAGGTCGACCTCCATGTGGTTTTTGATTATAAAGCAGGTTCTATATTAATACTGTGAAAGCATCAAAGTGCTCAGTCAACAGAGAAATGACACTTAAAGCTAGAACCAATCAGAAGAGAAGCTCAGATCCTCTCTTCTGATTGTCTGACTGACCTGTGAGAGAGTAGACATAAAACTACACCGAGATGGTTTTTCTTTACAAATATATCTGCTTATGAATATTTTCAAGATATCTACAAAAAGACTTCAAATATGTGTGACATAAATTAACCATTAGCTCCCGACAACCAACCAGAGAGAACAACAGATATATATATATATATATATATATATAATATATAGTCTTAATATATAAGATAAATTCTGTGATTTAAAGACCAAAACTCATTATACTTATATATATTTCTGGTCATTATAATTGTATTTATTTGACTTAATAGCATTTTATATCCATAAATATATGTATAAGCCTCAAGGTACTTATTATTGCTTCCCTCCAAAGAGATAATAAATGTTGGGCTGTATCACGCAGATCATTGACTGTGATGTGAGTCTGTCTGCAGAAACTGAAATAACCAAATGCTTTATTGAACAGACATTGGCACCAAATATTATCATTTATGACCATTTGCATCTGAATCCATATGAACCACTTATTGTGTTTTATGTCTTTCAAAATATCTGATATCGTTGACTTTAACCCTTTGACAGCTGGAAAACACTGATTCGTCCACAGGTGTTTTTAATCCAGGCAGTGGCACCGGCAGCAGCTGTAATAAATTCAGCTTTCAGCACAAACACAGCAACAAAAGTTTGATTTGGTCAAAATGCTGAAAGTCTGAGCTTCGTGTCAACAATCCTCCAAACCACCTGAGCTGAATCAGGCTCTTACCACTTAAAGACTGAATGGAAATCCATATCAGACATGGTGCCGCCTTCTAGCCTATTCTCTGCCAAACAGTTTAGACATAACAGGCTTTTGTGAACTGATGATACACTTGATAAATGAGTCAGATCCCTGCTTCCTGGAAACACACTCACGCAGTCAAAGTTACAGTCTGAGGGTGATCGGGAGATGTTGTCTAAGCTGACCGCAGTTTGACTCCCGTCACAGACATTAGTGACAGTAAAAACCAGACGGCGGAGGCAGAGATGAGAACCTGCATATCTGAGAAGGTTTTAATATGCTCTGCTGTGGTGGTTCACACACCACGGTCACTTTGTGTGTCCAAAACCAAAACACAGACTCAGTGGAAACGCACACGTTCTTCTGACTGATCCAGACGACGCTTTTACGATGGGACAAAAATCCAAAGAGGCAAATGTTTTTAACATGCAGAGGAATAGACCCCCTATGTGCAAAGGGGTCCCCAATGGCCCCTCATATTGACACATCCCTTCCCATCCGTCCATCCATCCTTTGTCTATACGGCTTATCCATGCAGGGTCACAGGGGGGTGGGGTGTCCACCCTGGACAGATCGCCAGTCTAACGCAGGGCCGATATATCGGGACAACAATCATTCGTGTTCACACTCGGGCCTACAGGCAACCCAACATGCGTGTCTATGGACTATGGGAGGAAGCCAAAGTACCTGGCACAGGGTGAACATGCGACCTCCACACAGAGAGATCCCAGGCCCAGGGTTTGAACCCAGAACCAACCTTCTCACGTTTTTTTCCTCAGCTCATTTAAAATTTCTTCTAAATTCATTCATTTGAAAGCGAAAAACTGGGCTGTTCCACATGGACAGCAAATAAAATACCAACATCCACATAAAGCAAGAGGACTATAGCACCTGTTAGTCGACTGTGTGGAGATAATTTCTGAGCTGACACACACATCAAAACACAACGGTAATAGCACAATAACAATAAACTCAGCTATATTGTGAAACCAAAGCTACGTCCAACATGTAACTACAATTGGCTCAGACAAACAATTTAGCACCAAAAAATTTATGTGACATTATTACACAACAACAGCTGTCAGAGCCCTTTTCGAGAGCACCAGGCATATTTGATAAGGTCAGAAAGAAACTCATTTGGGGGCCATAATGGATCTCACTTGTGTAGTCAACAGGCTTCAGTGCATCTGAATGAGATTATATAATTATACACTTGCACGTGTGCATATAGGGATATATACAGGGAACGATTGCCTGCACTTTGTGGAGACACATTTGTGTGTGTTTGTGTGCACCACAGAGGTCTCACCGCGGGCTAAAACCATTACGAGCTGTTTACACAAACACCCCAACCAAAGATACTTCCTGCTGCCAAACTGGCCGTGAAATTCACCTTCTAGATAGAAGAAAGTTTAGACTTTTCAAAAGGAAACGGGCTGCAGATTCTCGTCGGGGTGGAACCTGAAATCGCTGCCACATTGTTGGCGTTGAACCCTCAGCCGGTCTCTTCCTGGCGCTGCTAGTGTGTAGCTGTAGCTGCCTCTTCGCTCATTGGCTCCAATGAGGTTTATTTGACTGTGAAGATGCTTCATGTGATCACTGCTTTATTGTATTTGTGGCTCACAGTTCATAAATGAGGACATCATGTCGTGTTCAAGATGGCCAGGCAACAAAAAGCATCTTGAAATATGATGAAAAAAAAAAAACAGCATTGACAAACCTTATGCTACTATATTGAATTCTGACCCAGACAAAGTTTTTATGAGGGGATGAAAATCCAAAGGAGTTTGTGACAAATTTATGTTTTCATTTAACGGTTATTGTATGTTTTAGTCATTAGCTGAGGCCGACTGACATATCAGAGTATAACAAATAATTTTAAAGTCATAGATTGTTAAAATCAGCAACCAGAAGTCAGCAAAGAAGGGGTCAGGGGTCACAGCAGGCCAAGGTGTGATATTACCAGGAGTGCTGTCTTGTTTTAGCACAGCACGTTAGAGAGAGAGAGAGAGAGAGAGAGAGAGAGAGAGAGAGAGAGAGAGANGAGAGAGAGAGAGAGAGAGAGAGAGAGAGAGAGAGAGAGAGAGAGAGAGAGAGAGAGGTAGAAGGCTGATGCTTAAATATGTGTAAAATTTGAAATGCAAATGCTGAAAAGAGATTCCCTTGATTATCAGCTGCAGTCATTTCTGTTCTGGTCTGAGGTTTCTCTCTTCCTACTCCAGTGGAGCCTTTTTTTACATCGATCTTAGATTTTTGGTTTCAAGAGAAGTACATGTTGCAAAACAAGCTCAACTCCTAATAATACGAGTGGTATACGTGATATAAGTATTATGGTGAACTGAGGGTGGCACGGAGATACGGTGGTTAGCACCGTTGCCTCACAGCAAGAGGGTTATATGTTCGATTCCCAGACCTGGGGCTTTTCGTGTGGACTTTGCATCCCCAGGCTTCCTCAAAAAAACATGCACGTTTTACGTTAACTGGTGACTCTGAATTGCCCATAGGTGAGTGGGAGCGTGAATGGTTGTTTGTGTCTATATGTTGTCCAGGATGGATGATAAACTGAGGAACTAATACCCATTTGCTGTCCAAGAAAATGGCTCGTAGCTCATCTGTGCCAGATGGCAGTTTGAATCATTGCATTGATTTTTTTATAGAGATTGTCAGTGGTATAATGAGATAATGATTTGGAATCAGTCTGTATTTTATATAAATGATATGCAACAAAAAGTTAGGGATGAAACTCCAACATGTTTTACAGAAAATCTCTGCAAAAAAGCTGCAAGAATCATTGACGTCTGCAGGAGCAACATCTAAATATGTCTTTATACTAATGTCCCAAAAACTGCAAACTCTCAGCGTGTTCATTTTGAGCAATTTCTTTTTTTCATTTTTATATTTGGATCAAATGAAAATTTGGAGCAGGACATGTGACTGAATCCGTCCTGTGTTTATTTGTGGTTTTGTTTGTACACAGCCGAGCCAACGGGACGACTGGCAGAGCAGGAGACAGGATGGAGATTTGTTTAATGAGGCCGGGGGAGAGAGACACAGAAGGCCCGGATCACAAGCAGACTAAACATTTCTACATATTTCGAGCGGCAATGTGGCGAACATTCATCTCCATGATTTCCCAGCACAGCAGACCCTGACCCCTGATGGTCCCGTGGAGAAGTGGGAATGGAAGGAGGAAACTCAACTAACATCAATGACCTGGAACACAGTTAGCAGATTATTCATATTGTATGTCACACCTACAAAGCTGGTAAATGACAGTCTATGTTCCCCTGTTGTTGGTCTTTTCTGGGTGTGATTTTCAAGACACAGTGCACTTGGCAGAATCATCTAAGATATTAGATTTTCCCAGCAGAACATAAACACAGCCTCAGAGATTAAGAGAAATATCACTAAACAATAATTGCACTGAATTTGCATTGTCTGAAAATTTCAGATTAACTTGCTACAATCATGGAAACAGAGTGAAAATCATTTCACAGCTAAATGTCTACGATGATGAGCTGACCTTGAATCCGTGGCCTCGTATAGGTTGGTTTGAGCCGTTGGTGGCCCCTTTTCTCTTTGGGGCCCTACACATTACCCTGGTTTGCAGCTCATGATGTTTAGTATAAATAAATCAATAAACTTCCTCATGTTTCCTTTTCATGTATTTTCATCTAAAACTCCATCAACACTGACTTCTGCTCTAACTCGGCTGAATCCAGCAAACACTTTGTTCTGGCTTTGTTTGCTGAGCGTATGAAGAAGATTTTCATAATGTATGAACAAAGAAACATTGTGCTCCTACAAAAGCTTTACAAAGATTATTTCAAAGGTTAATCCAGAGGAAGAGGAGATCACTACACTACTACTTCTTAAGTAGAAGTACAAGAGAAGTCAAGTACAGAAATAAAAAGAATAAAGTTGTCGTATGAAAGAAAAACATAAAAAGTAAAAAAAGTAAAAAGTATAATGTATATTCTTCTTCTATTGACTCAGCGCATTTTTTTGCTGAACTGAAGGATTTTGAATCAAGTTTTGAAGATAAACAAAAAGTAAACATCAGCTGTGTTGTATTTACAATCTTTTGTACATTCAGATCCATCCATTCATCAAGTCATTCGTTTTCTTCTGTTTATCAGGGGTCGGGTGGAACGATGTGGCCGTAGACTCTGGGTCTGTAAAGTGAAGCCAATGGTGAATTGCCTTAAACCCATATTCTATCTAATGACCATCAGTGGTGTGGATTTGGGTGTGGCTACCCTGTGATTGACAGATCCACCCCTCATTCCCCCTCAGCTCCACCTTCTCCTACAATTATGGTTTATTCTGGTTTCAAATAAAAAAACCAAGATGACGATGGACAAATTACAAACAAAATTAAGGATATAGAGACAAACAACCACTCTCGCCTAACGAGCATGTGTTTGGACTGTGTGGAGAAGTACAGCCACGTGGAGACACTAACTCCACACAGGAAGACCCCAGGGTTTCAAACTCAGGACCTTTTCGCCGTCCAAGTAGTAACTCACTGAGGGTAAAGATCAGGCTCATACAACATCTACCTGTTGGCAGCTGCACAGCACACGTTTTACTTTTACTGCTGCCGTTGTTCAGCTCACATTCACCACTGGGATCGTTGCTGGTTCTCTGCCTTGCTCTAGGGCACCTGAGCAGAGGTCTCACACAGACTGATATAGGGACAGTCTTCCACCTCTACAACCTATGAGCTGTCACCACCAGCCCCCTATTCTCTCGCTCTCTCGATTACCGCTCTAGGTCTCTCGCCCTCTGTCTCTCCACTTACTCTAATTACATACACGGCCTTGTTACCTCTCTCTCTCTCTGTATCATCACTTTCTCTGATGATCATCGCAATCAGGAGGCTCTTCTCCTCTTTGAGCTGTGCCGGGGGGGGGGGTCTGTTTCTGCCCAGGTCACCACCCACCGGGACAATAAGCGGCCAATTCAAGCCAAATGCCACTCGAGGTAAAAACAGCCTGCCGAGAACTAAGAGCTCGCAACCTGCGAACCTGCAGTGATGCTGATGATAGGACAGAAAGAAGGGGAACAAAAGGGACAGGTGATGAATATGAGATGAATACAACAGATATGAATTCACATAGAAAAGAGATTACACAGTATTGAGCTAACTGGAGTGAAAATTATTCAAAGTTTACACCCACAGGGGGAAAGTTTTATTGAGGCTCAGCAACAAAGAGAAAAATAAAGTTTGCACTGCTTCGACCTTGAAGGAGGATTTGTTTGCAACTTGACCTTTCAAAAATGTGCACAGTAAGCAAGAGCATCACGAGTCTTCGCTGCAGAACTGATTACAGTGGGTAAGAGTCTTCACCTCAATTACAGTAACATCGAGTAATGTTTTCTGGTGCGGGCCCGGTCAGAAAAAGAAAAGGAGAGAGGGCGCAGAGAGCAGAGGGAGACAGGAAGTAGTTCAGTGTCAGAGCAGTTCAGGAAGATTTAATGTCTGCAGCCTTCTCACCGTGAGAACGAGAGAAGAGACAGTAAACAGTAAAAACAGTAAAAATAAAAATAAAAGAGCAGTAACTGAAGAAGAAGATTAAAAGGAGAAGGTGAAATGTTGACTGGGGGAGTCCAAACTCTAGAAACTATAAAGAATCAACTTCAAGTTTATGCAGCTAAAGCAGAACTGCTGATATCAGGTCTGTGGAAGGAATCAGAAAGTGGAGTTGGCCTTTCATGGGATTAAATCTTTCCGGCTGGTTTTCTGGCTTCGCCTCTTGCTCCATGAGGCTGGTCTGAAGACACGTCACAAAGCATTAGTGAGAGTTTTAGCCGGGGCCACAGAAACCCAATCTGCACCGGGCCGAACGGACAACGAAAGAAATGTGAGGTTAATGAGAATAAGACGCTATTTAACTTTACTCAGCGGTTACTGAAGCAGGACTGTGTGAGAGAAAACTGATGGCTTCACTATCCCACAGCAGCTGAACATAGCAGTGCTGCTCATTTAGAGACGAAGTGCGCGATGTTGTTTAACATTTTAAAACTGCACAAATAAGTGTTTCCTGTACTGGGCTGTTAATATTGACTTGAATGGCTGCTTGTGACAGACTTGTGTTCCTTCTTCTAATAAATCTCAGTTTGATGTGTTCTTTGCTGACAGTCCCTCAACCTGTCCCACAGCGCAACGCATCAATATCTGTTCTTGTTAGTTCAGAGAGAATAATGGCTTTAATACTGTGATCCGGCTTGTTAACCAGCTAGTGAGTTAGCAGCCTAGTGAGTGTTTCTCAGCTGCTCTGTATGAGAAATTCACTTTCTCAAGTTTATTAAGCAGCTCAGAATAATTTAGCACGTGGAATTTGTGCCCTTGATGCAAGAGCTGGTAAACAAGAAAGTAACCAGGAAAAGAAATGCACCCTGGTCACTGGCTGGGTCAGCTCACCAGCTCGGGAGATTCAGACAACACATGACACCTGAGTATTTACAGGTCCTCAAAGATCAGTCAGACTGGACCTGGATAAAAAGACGAGATTGACCTGATCAGCAGCAGCACGACGACCTTTAAATCAATTTAATTAGTGAAGAGCAGCAAAACAATAATGAAAAACTAATTTTTTTCCAGCTGCTGAGCCAAGACGAGAAGAAAAAAGACAGTTTTCTAACCTGTTTAATCTGTGGATCAAACTGAACCAAACTCATTTTACAACCTGAATCTTGCAGGATCCTGATTTTAATAATAATAAAATAATAAAACAAGTTCAGCTGTTCAGGACAAATCTCCAGCTCTCAGCGTCCTTCTCACAGTGTTTTCCCCTGCAGCGACTGTGATTCATGTGACCTCAGGTCCATTTGGATCGAGACTCTACCTAAACCAATTAGACTGAGTCGAATTTGGCCCTGGCTCGAGTCCCGAGTCTGGTTTTGGTTCCTCAGAACTGAATGAACCCATGAAAACCTCTTCAGAACCTTTTAACTTCAAATTCGTGAGTTCAAATTATACTTTACTGTTTGAAGCTGAACATGTCATGCAGGAGATGCTGCAGGGCTGCACATGACTGCAGGGCAACAATTTGAGACCGAGAAGTATTGTGAAAATTAAAAAGCGGAGATGAAACAGAATTTTGGTTTCGGTCATCTCTCCCTAGACACTTACTTTAAAAGCTCCTCCTCAACAAACTGAATATAACATGTTTTCCTGCAGTGCACTGAACATAAAAAAGGCAGGTGAGAGGTCTGATACACTACTTGAGAGGACAACTCCTCTGAACCTGACTTTCATATCACAACTCCAGCTGCTCAGCTGATCAGCATATAAAACCATCGCCATCTTCCCCATCAGCTCCCCCTCGTTAGCATCTAATGACGGCACGGCCCCCCCGCCACGCCGTGTTAGATTAGAAGGCACCGCTCGCTTCGCAAAGCTCCACTCACTGCAAACAAAAACTTCTTTCCCTTTTCTGTCACAGTGATACCATCTGCAATTTCAAGCTTAGTTTCAGAGGCAGAGACGGGGGAGGGAGGGCGTCCGTCATAACTCCGGCGAGGCCTCTCTGGGTTCATACCAGGGCACTGCATCAGGACGCAGAGGTATCAGGATGGATGCTTTGATTCAGCCTATTGTTACATGTTTTTTTCCTTCCTTTTGAGCCGTGGGGCTCGATCTGACTCGAGTTCTCGACTGAGCCATTTTGGACCTGGGCTATCTCTAACTGTTTAATTGCCAATGGACCTTTCACTGATAACAAGGAAACTACACAGTCAACTTTACTGGCAAAGAGGAAAGTTGTTGCTATATATGAAAACACATCTCTCCATCTCTCTTCCTCTGTCTTCATAAGAACAGTGGAAATCTTTACTATGAGTATAAACCTCTCTTTAAAAGTTTGTATCTTGCTTTGAGCAGCAGTTAACAATAGATTTCAATGGCCACCGAGAATAGATTGCAGCAGGAATGAGTCCTAAGACTAAACTACATTAACATTCATGTCCCTCATCCTCAAGTCTGTGGGTTTTGAGTTAGATGACTGAAATAAGGACCATCATGTTTTATTTGACGGCATAAAATACATCAGAAAGAACCTGTTTTTTTTTTGTACGTCTCTTCATTGCCATCATGAAATTCGACCGACTCACCACTTCACCTTTTCAGCCTCAATGTGTTTTTACTGACTATCACTAACTTTGTAAGAGGAAAGGTTTTTGTCCAAGAAGTCAGAGCTAAATCAAACTACTGAAGCTCAGTGGTGGTGAAATCATGTGACTGTGGCGTCGTTCGTCTGTAGCCTAATGAGCTTTTTGCTTGTGGCGATTGTATTCAGGCAAAATAGTAAAAGTTGTGTTCATTAGTATCCTAGTCTGTTATTTTCTGCAGTAATCCCTGTGTACATATCCCAGTGGGTTTCTGTGGAGGGAACCAGGGTGATGCTAACCTGCTTCTCCTCTGTCATATTTATAGTGACATTGGGACTGTGTAATTGTTGACTATATCTGCTTAGGCTGTCAAATTATATCATATCTTGTCCTATGTCCACCCAATTTAGATCACTGAGGGTGCTAAATGAAACTACATCCATTAGTTTCAATAATAAATTAGCAACTGAGTGTAATTAGCTATTTATAGTAGAAGCATTAATTGTTTGCGATTGCAAATGGGTTGGTCGTTAATTGTGGGATAAAGGCTTGAATGTATGGACGTATGTATATATATGTGTGTGTGTGTGTACGTCCGTATATATATGCACACAGTATATAGAGTATGTATCTGCCTATTTACTTATTGTTGAATATGTTTGGAACAAAGTATTCAGCTTTCATTTTTTCATATTTAGGCTTTTTAAGGGAGCATGAAGTCGGTTCTGGGAACCTCAACATCATCTGCAGCTTCGTTCTCTGCTTCTCTTTTTACGCTCTTAATGTATTAGCTCTGCATGCCAGCATAATTGTATGGAACATGTTAAAATAGCTGAACAAAAAGCACATAATGGATGATATCATCTGGGGGTCATTTTAAAAGTGAAACATTCTCCTCAGAGTATTTTCCTGAATTACACTTTTTTCCTCCATCCAAGTTTATTTCTCTCTGTGGAGAGGCTCGGGTGACGACCGAGAGAAGCTTTTTCTGGAAACTGAGCGGGTTTTCTTTTTTTGTTGTGTGGACTTTCAGGCTGTAGACTGAGCTGACCTGCAGCTCCGAGATGAGCAGCACTGAGGCTGATCTCACTGAACCACCTCCTGCTCTGTTTGTCTCACAACATTAAAACAGGCTTTAGCCTGGACACAACCACTGAGGCATGAGTGCAGTACGCAGGCAGGGGGCCTGTGGGGAAGTACACAGCACACATGCATGTGTGTGTGTGTGTGTGTGTGTGTCCATACTGTACAACATGTGGGCACACACACAATCACAACACAGGAATAGAGCCTGAGTCCTCGAGCAAGGAGGATTCTTCCTCAAGAAGATGCTGCACTGAAAAGACACGCACTAGCCCCGGCAAGGTAAAAGGGGCGTGTGTGTGTGTGTGTGTGTGCTTGTGTGTGTGTATTTGTGTCTGTGTGTTTGTGTTTTGGGAAGGGAATGAGATCAGTGTACTGCTCTGAGTAGATCAGAAGTCTGATTATTTCTGGATGACTGACGCCTGCAATGCACCATTCCTCAACTAATTGCTTACATGACTGGAATAAAGAGAAATCACTACTTTGTGTGTGTGTGTGTGTGTGTGTGTGTGTGTGTGTGTGTGTGTGTGTGTGTGTGTGTGCGTTGCATGTGTGTACGTACTTCTATCTCTGTCAGAATTAGTTTGAATTTCAGACTTTGGGAAGAAGAATATTTTGGCCAGTCCTTATAACTCCACAGGGCTCGAGTCCCTTTTTCACTGGTCAAAAGAAAAACAAACAGCCAAGACCTGTGAAGATCGGGCTTCTGTCAGGAAATGGAAAAGGCTACACTTAGCATTCAGACCCAGGTCAAATGACTCTGCAATAGACTATTTATCAGCACTGGCTTCTATGTAAACACAACACCAGGGTAAACCCATGAATGTTCACCTCTTCTCCTGCTGTAATGTCTCTCAGTGCACAGACAGAAGACAGTTACACCAGAAAGACGGAGGCTACATCTTCCTCTGAGAGTGAGCTGAAGCTCTTAAATTACTTTTAAAAACACACAATCACTGGAGACTCACGATCCTGAGGATGAGAGGTGACCAATCAGTTTTAACAGTTTCCAAAGTGTCTAGAAGCTAATTTTCCATCACCCAGGACAGGGTCAAGGGTCGGGGTCGGGGTTTGGGATGAAGTTGACGTTTGTGTGCAAGCACTCACCAAAATATAAGGCGTTTGCAAAAGATCTTGAGTGCATTAAGTCTCTCAGGTATAAATTAGAAGAGATACAATCTCACCTAACTCTTCTGTTGACAGTTACAAACATTTTCATCTGTTTATATACAAACACTCATGCACACATGCACCCACGCCACTGATTGTACTAATGTCCACACGTCATTGTTTCTCTCCCCAGTTTCTTGTTCATAACACACTGTAATCTTGAAAAATGTATTGAGATATAAAATGATCCATCCATCCATTCTAATTGTTTTCTATACGTGGAGATGCAGCACATGATGGCGTTTGCCTTTGTTGCTCTGTGATGGCAGTGAGTTAAATAAGGAGAAAAAGATTTATTTGTAATTTAGATTTTTTGATTCATTCCTAAAAAACAAATCTAATAGAAATAAAAACATGTTGAACTGAAACTAAATAAATGAAAAATCCTGAAGGTCGACTCCAAACACAAACTGGAAATAAATTATCATTAAAACACACAACTTTAATTGCTTTGACTCTTGTGTTTACATTACATAATAAAATAGCTGAATGTGGTTCCATAAAATATAAAGGTCAGAGTTAATGACTGTGAATGTTATTATCAAAATACCACAGAAACAGAACATAACCGATAACACCCCCCCCCACTCAAAAAAAACAAAAAAACAATACAAATTGAAAAGTACCTCTTTCGACTGAACCCGTTTACATTTTCACATGGTTGGGTTTGATGGTCATTATTTCTTGTTGGTTAACACTGACACTGACAAAAGAGGTTTCCCAGTCTTTATCTGGTGGGAGAACATTCACATAGACACTCTATTAACTACACCGCCCACCAGAAGATTGCACAGAAGATTGTACAGACAGCAACCAGCAGGCCCCGCGGCTCCGGCACGACTCCGGCGCAAGGAGCTAACCGGGTCAGGGTTCAAGCAGGGCCAGGAGCTGCCCTGTGCACTTCAACACATCCTTACCATGAAATTTTAGGTAATTCACAGTGTCATATTTCTGACTTCGACCACACTATTTATACAGTAAAATCTCAGAGGGGAAATGGACTTTTACTCTTCCACGCGCACAGTTTCTTGTCACTTTGCTGGTAAAATGTGAGGAAACTTTAAATACAAGCAGGCCAGAGTAAACCAGTATCATCCCCATGGGCCAAGAAGAGTCTATTAAAATACCCACTAATTAAACGAGAAAACCATTTTGTCCACATTAGCATGACAAACTGATCTGATTTCACTGTAAACATTTGTTTTGAAATGTTCCTGTAACGCTCCCATGATTTTAAAACCAATGTTTGTCTTTATTTTTTCCTGTGTGACAGGACACAAACTCAACTGTCGAGCTATCGGTGAAATCTTGAAATGTTCCTTGTATTTTATAAAAGAGCCTGTCAGCATCCGGACGAAGAAGCTGAGTAACTCGACAGTAAATGCTTGTTTTGATTTGTTATTGTAAATAGTTCATGTCTGCCATGATCCTCTGGGTTTGCTGGATTTTTTTTCTGGACAAAACTGTCCGTCGGTTCCTCTGCGAACGACTGGACGGAGACGTGAAGAAGCTGTTTAAATGAAGACAAATGCTCGTTGGCAGCGTCGTCCTCTGATGACATGAGAGAAGCCCTGATGAGTGGGCGTGCACGAGAATAAACACAAAGACGGGCAGAAACACACGTTTTATACTCCGCTCCACATGTCAAACACGTCCACAACGAATCAGGCAGACACAAGCAGAGAGAACACACAACTACCACACACAGACACACACACACACACAGCTGGTGTTTACATTCCTATGTCACCAGCCACCAGCAGATCCACTGAACATTTACGCCTCCTCAGAGTTTGGTCCTGTCAGCCTCCACCAGCCCATCAGCTCGACGCTCAGGCCTACAATTTCAAATGGAGAGCAACTTAAAGCACCAAAAGCTTCTGCTCTTAAGGCACTGAACAAGCTGCACACACAGAAAACTGTCCCTGTCTGAACACAGACGCAGTCAACCGACACAGAACGATGATTCCTTTTAGCTCCGCTTTGGTTTCCACCCACTCCCGAGAGAAATTAGAATTTTTTTCACTTTGCTGTTGATGAGGTGATTTTGCAGCTGTCCAACCTTCCCACAAGCAGTTCAGATGGAGTACAGCCACTTCTTAAGTGTCACCCTGTTACACTGATCAGCCATAACATTATGACCACCTGCCTAATATTGTATAGGTCCCACTTTTGCCACCAAAACAGCCCTGGCCCTTTGAGGCCTGGGATCCACTAGATAACCTGATTCTTCAGATCAGGTTAGCAGCTTTTTATCTTTTTCAGCAGTTAGCTACAGTAACTCCTCTGTTGGATCAGAGCACACAGGTCGGCCTTCGATCCCCACACTCGTAAATGACCCTGTCGCCGGTTCAGTGGTTTTCCTTCCTTGGACCACGTTTGGTTGACCACTGCAGACTGGGAACATCCCACAAGAGCTCATTCAAATCCTTACACGTGCCCATTTTTCCTGTTTCCACATGAACTTTGGGACGACATGTTCACCTGCTGCCTGATATATCCCACCCACTGACAGGTGCTGACATGGTAACCAGATAATCAATGTTATTCACCTGTCAGTGTCATAATGTTATGACTTATCTGTGCATTTTGTCTATAGTCGATATAAAATTATAGACTTGCGATCATTCGGACACAGCTGCCTAAAAAAACAATGAAACACACACACAGCTCCACATAAACAAACCACCTCTAAATAAAGCCTGCACACAATACACTTGATAAGCCTATTAAGAGCCTAATTGAACATCTGACCTTGAATTCACCTGAATGATAAAACCTTCATTTCTTATCATCTGAAAACACACAGCAAAAAAATTATTCAGCTAAAGCTCAAATCCTGTGTAAATCTGTTGACACAAACATCAGGTCAGGGGTCATCGTGTGAGAACTGCACCAACGCAGACACATAGATATCAGCTCCTGATACATGGAGCCAAGCTTGAATCATGGAGGAACGGTGTGTGGTCATGTTCTGTCAGACCAGAGCTGACGCCACGAGTGAAGTGAACTGCGGTTATAGCTGCTGTTTGTCTGTGTGAGCTGTAGTCTGCAACAAACTGTTCCTGCTGCTGTTTGCATGAATGCAGCAGCAGCAGAGTTTAATCTGATCCCTGACGTGAAGCCAGCGACGGGTGTCAGTCGGTCGGTCAGTCAGTCCATCTGTTCCATCTCTGCAGCCAGATGCTCGCAGCTACTAACAGACTGCCACTGGCAAATGTAATGAATTAACACATAAAATAGAGAATAGAATATAATCTATATATTTTATTCTTTACAATGTGGAGGTTACCTGTCTGATAAATTCAGCTCAGCATCTCTGTGATCACCGAGCCAATTTCACCTGTTGAGGAAGACCATGTGACAGGGACGAAAGCTTGTCATTGCCACTAAAGTCTCCTCAGTTGATGTTTTTTGCCAATGACCACCTTGGAATTTCATCATATATATATATATATATATATATACACACACACACACACACACACACACACACACACACACACACACACAACAACAACAAAACTTCACCAACATTTAAAAACTCAACCACCTTTAAATCATAATCGAAAAATCTTCATATGAATCTTCTTCCTGAAGGGTCAATCTGATCCAGGTCAACTGACAAACCACTGACCTACTTTGTCATTTAGCTATGAAGACATCATCATCATCATCATCATCATCATCAGTAGCAGATGTAGAACAAATACTCCACCTGAGGTTTCTGCATGACACACTGAGGCAGTGAGAGGAGGTGGGGGAGCGGTCGAAAAATTTCCTGCCCAGCTGAGTTTTGTACCTGGAAGGAAGGAAAAATGACATTTCTGGTGCGCGAGTCCACGGGGACGAGAAGAAATATCTTCATATTTACACGATGCTCAGAGGGACGAAAATAAACAAGATCTCCATCAGCAGATGAGGGGCAATCATGAATGAAACCTCAGAGAGACAGTGTGTGTGTGTGTGTGTGTGTGTGTGTGTGTGTGTGTGCATTGTGTGTGCATATTTGTGCGTTGGGTTTGTGTGTCACAGAAAGTGGGGAGACGGAGTCTGTGTGTGCCTGAGAATGAAAGAGGAAGAAGAAGGGAATAAACAGCTTCTCCTCTTTCATTAAGAAAACTTCATAGACACTGGTGCCTCCACATGAGCTGAGGTGAAGCTGAGGTGAAGCTGCTCTGTTCGCCGTCACGCCACAGTATTACCCAGAATACACCGCTCACTGGGTGCCTTGAAAAGTTGGACTTGTAGAGGTTCACTTTTCAAGCGCTGCTGTTTTGATGAAGGTACGTGTCGTCAGAACAACTCAATAATGACAGAAAAAAGTATTATCAAGCAATTATCACCCAGTATATGGTCCCAGCCTGTCTCCTAGGAACGATGACTCCATGCTGCAGGTAGCCACATACGTTTATAAGAAAATAATGGAGGAAACGTCTCCACTGGAGACCCACATGTACATGTGGTCAGGAAAAAGTTCAGGCACAAAATTATGGATGGTCTCTAATACACACAGTACTCTGTGCTGAGCTGCCTGTGATTGGTAATTGGTCTGTCGGCCATCTTGATTTTTTGAAACCAGAAGAAACCATCTTTTGAGGAGAAGGTGGAACTGAGGAGGAGTGAGGGGTGGAGCTGATCTGCTCTGTGCTCCATCCTGATTGTCAGACAGGTAGGTTTGGAATAAACATCCTAATATCCTTATATAAGTGACTTGAAAATGCTGTCGTAGTTTGTCAACACAGGACCAAGGTTTGTCACATGTAGTTAACTTTGACTCTGTGCCACAGTAAGTTATACTTTATTTATGTTAAAGGACAGTGAGATAAAAAAAAAGTGAGAGAGAACAAACTCACGATGATGATGTGCTATTTTTATTTCATTTATTCTATCTATAATGATTCATAATTCCTGAAATTCCATAAAAAAAGATGTGTTGATCTGTGATGCAACAAAAATATTTGTTTCTAACAAAATGTAAGTTAAAGTGATTTTAAGAATTTAAAGCATATTTTATTGGTTATTGCAATAATGTCATGATAATTTCATATGGAACAAAGTGATGGTGGTTAACGACTAATACGACTTCACAGGCACATGCAGCGGCTTTGAACCACATATGGATGTTTACGCTGAATTATATTGTGTATGTGGGCGTATGCAGATGTGAGCCAGATGAACTATATTGTTTATGGTATGATTTGTCATCTTTCATCTGACAGAGTTGTGCATGTGTGTGAGACGGAGACAGAGAGAGAGAGAGAGAGGGAGAGAGATGGTGGAGTTAGTGAGGCAGCAGCCCACACAGAGAGTCAATTCAATTAGGAAGTGAAAATCCTTCCTGACCAGTTTAATGTGGTTACTGGTTGAGGTTGACTCTCTAGCTGCCCGCTGCACATTTCTTCTTTGTGTGTCCTCCTGCAGCACGAACCAACAAATCGAACTGAAGGTACATTTGAGCTTCTTGGGGAAATAAAGTGCTGAAGGCCGGTGCTCAGCTGCAACAGAGCTGCATGTAAAGGGTTAACAGTCACAGCCATTCAACAGAGGTCAACACTGCGCTGCTCTGCCTCATTTTGTGTTTTGTGTTGTTTGCAGTTTCACATCTGATCCTCAGTCAGGTTTATTTATGGAGCTATTTCAGATGAGCAGACTCACGGTGACCCCCTGCTCAGTGGCTTCAGCTGAACACAGCCTCCTATCAAACACTGCATTGATCTAAAGTAACTAGAACAGCAGCTTTAAATGATGAAGGAGGCAATTGGCATTTGAGCTTCTTCAGTTTGCAGTGAATGCTTTGCATTTTATTTTGCACTTTTCCTAATTGGATGCTCATGTACATGTTTCGTCCTCACTCTGTGGTGCATATACTGTACATATAGGTCATAGGTTACATGTGCAGCCTGATTAAAGGGCTGTTAGTCAGTAGCTACAGTTATTTTTCACTGAGTAGTTTTGAAATGTGTTTTTTAGGTCAATTTTCCACCTTTCTGTCCTGAAATTCTCAACAGAAGAGAAGTGTCCTGGATATTCAACTTGTAAACGTTATCCCCTAAAGGACTGAACGAGGAGATGGCAGGTTATACTCGAAGATATCAATAGTCCATATGATTACATAGGTTGAATGACTTAGGATGCAAATCTGATATTTTCATTCTATTGACTTTTTAGGAATAACCTTGTAAATAGATGCAACTATATATACTGGGATGTCTCACTTGTTTTTATATTTATATGTATATGTACAGCGTGGAATAGATTATAGCTTGACATCACAGTTTATGTCTGTGAGGAGGTTAATTGTCTTAGACGTGGGCACACAAAGAGGGATGGAGCATCATCTTTTTAAGGTCATGGATACAAGGACTGTTTGACAAAATATTAGGATGCTGAGCGAGAGCAGCGTGCAGGACTTTCTTTCCTGCTCATCTTATATATTTGACATTTACTGTATGTTTAGCTTCAGAGCTGCTCCAACCCTGCAGCTCTTTGTAATGACCCTATTGATCTTTTGAGATGACATGAAGAATCTTTAATGCACAGTGATAAAACACTGATTGTCTACATGAGTGTTTCAATGACGTCTTCCTGACTTTCACCTTCCACTGAAGCTGAGGTCCTACTGTCTTCAGAGCACCATCTAATTCTTTATGTACCATTATTTCCAACTGAAATGGCAACAATAATGGATTCTCCATCTACAGTGTATATCACAGCCTCCATTAAAGTGCCTGGATGTATCTTGCCCGCCCACAGCAATAAAAGCCACATGCAAGGAAAACACACCACAATCACTTTGTTTAGCTGCTAAACAGCTTCTTCAGAACAGCTCCTCACGCGAAGATACAAACTGCAAACATCCACACACACAGACGTGTACAATCTAACACACAGATAACTGCAAAAACCTACATGCAACAATGAAACGGCTTCATGTCAACACACCCACACCCACAGTACTGAACGTTATTCGTTCAGTAGTTAGCAAAACCACTGCCTTAAAAAGCCTGACTCCACATCTGAAAACAAAAAGTTTAGATTAAAATTTATTTCAACATTTTATCTCAATAATGACATGTTGTAAAAACTAAATTTCAAAGTTCAGGATTCAGTTTTTGAAGGAAAATCCGAGAAAATCAGCAATTAAATCACTGACGTATCAAAGCTTATTATCAAAACCATTTCATTTAAATAGATCAAAGAATTAATATCAGCCAAATTATTATTTTTTTTGAAACTGTGAAAAAGCAAAGCTGTAAACTGGAAGATTGCATTTGATGAAGTCATCAAAGTTGGTTCATCTTGGCCACAAACTCCATCCTCCATGACTGATCCCAGCTTCTGACAGGTCCTGTGACAGTGTGACAGTCGCTGGCTGCCCTGCTAACCCCCGACAGGGACAATGTCACTTCTGAATATTTTAAATCTCTGCCACAAAGATATGTTCAGCACTTTTCTTTTTACAGAAGCAAAGAGTTTGAGGAGAAGCTCCTGGCTGACTCGTGACCTGCTGCCTGACAGTTTGAGCGATCAAGAGCTCCACGACGTCACTCCCACACACACACACACACACACACACACACACACACACATTCACTCGTTCATAAACTGTCACACACAAAAGCTTCAGCTCAGGCACAGTTTCGTGCACTAAAACACGGCTACTCGACTGCTGAAGACGTCCACGTTCAAACATCCTGTTGTGATGATAATAGATATCGATCACTGGTTCGTGTAATTATTCACCTTTAACAGTGGCAATTGTACATTCTGGGGGGGAGGGGTAGGGACCCAACAACCCTACACTTACATGCAGATTATTGGCAGATGCTACGAAAAAGACAGACGACCCCTGAACGCCTTACATGGAGGCAATAGGTAGGCAGCAAACACCATCAGGTACTCTACTTAAGGGGTGAGTTAGGGCAGCAACAGTGCACAGAATATGTCTGAATGGCTTTAAAGGAGGTTTATATTTGTCAAAATGTGCTAACGGGAGGGGGCCTTTTTATCGCTTGGGGGCCTCAAGCGTCGGTATAGTTCTTCTGACGGTGCATCTCTGACCTTCAGTTGGTCAGCGGAGAAAGACGAACTGACTCTTTCCTCTGCAGCGGTGACGGTGCTGGGTCTCAGGCGGCCGGTTAGCTGCGTGCATACAGCAGTACCATTTAAAGAGCTATGACAACCTTCACACTTATAGCTCTGAAAATGGCGCTGCAATCTGCACCAAACTCAGGGGGTCCACATCTCATGGCGCCGGCGTTTGTCAAGTTCGTGACTGGGATTTCTCTCAAACATGTCCGACGCATAAAACCTGCAGTGACCACAGCTCAGCATCTGTGTGTGAGCAGACTCTAATTGAATCCGGGTCGGGATGAAAATGACAAAATGAAAATCACAATGGAAAGAAAAACAACAGCAGAGCGGCGGAAAAAGTTGACGACGGGTTTTCAAACATTAGGAAACATTTAGTTCTGCATGTCAGCAGCAAATCCTTGGAAAAAATGTTGTTTGTTTGTTAAATTTTAAGTGAAAAAAAAGGTCTTTTTAATTCTATCATCTGCACACACACACACACACACACACACACACACACACACACACACACACACACACACACACACACACACACACACTAGTCATACCAAGCCAAGGCCTACCAATGCCCAGCATCCCTTTCTCAGCCTCCTAATACATACACAGTTGAACTAAACACACTCGACTGCACAGTGGACAATGTGTGATAGTGTGTGTGGCTGCACTGTGTGTGTGCCTTTAGTGCACGGGTCCAGGAACAGATGCACAGATGTGTGAACCCAGGAGGTGAACGTGAGGAAGAGGATCTGAGGAAGATTTCTTATAAGTTTGAACGTGGGCAGGAGAAACAGCTCTGAAAGCTTTGTCTCGCGTAGGACTGTTTGAGAATTACAGTCCAAACACATGATTTGATTCAGTTTGATCAAACCTCCAGGAACCAAATTTAAAATCTTTCATAATCATGCAAAAGTGTGTGTGGGTGTGTGTAAAAGAGAAAAATGTCTAAACACGTGTGTGTGCGTGTGTGTGTGAGTGTGTGTGTGCTTTTTACAATGTTTTTACTAAATGTACAAAGTGTGTGTTCATGCACGTGTGTGTCTGTCCAAGGATCTGGCTGCTTTATAGTAGTGTTAAGGAGAGATACAATTAGATCTGAGCAGAGAGGAGGAGAGAGGATGAGGGAGGAGGAGAGAAGAGAGGGGAGTAGGAAAGAGGAGGTGAAAAGAGAGGGGAGGAGGAGAGAGGAGGTGAGAAGAGAAGGGAGGAGGAGAGAAAAGAGTGGAGTAGGAAAGAGGAGGTGAGAAGAGAAGGGAGGAGAGGAGAGAGGGGAGGAGGAGAGAGGAGGTGAGAAGAGAAGGGAGGAGGAGAGAAAAGAGGGGAGTAGGAAAGAGGAGGTGAGAAGAGAAGGGAGGAGGAGAGAAAAGAGGGGAGGAGGAGAAAGGAGGCGAGGGGAGGAGAGAGGAGCAGGGAGGAGGAGAGAGGAATAGGAGTAGAGCTGCTTTCCTACCACCACTCTCTTTAACGTCCTCCCTTCATCCTCCGCTGCACTTGTTCTTTCTTTCTCCTCTCTTTCCAGACTAAACAAGAAGTTGTCACCGACCAAAAGGCCACGCTCACATTTGTCTGTTGTTGTTGTTGTTGTCCTCCACTCTGGTCCATCTAAAGTCTCCCTCCCAATCGAAATGAAAACACATTTATGTGAACAACAGCCTGTGAAACTAGTTAAGTTTACCCAGCAGGCACTGGACGTCACTGTAACGTCAGGAAGACGTGGGACTCTAACACGCTAACGTCGGACAGATGTTAAAACCTGGTTGGAAATGAAAATCAGGTCGAAATCAAAACCCAAAGTTGGAAAACTGTGAATTGATATTTAGAGATTTAGCCAAGGTTTAGCCGATGTTTAGGTAACATTTAGCAGAAGCTTAGCAACTTAGCAGAAGTTTAGCTGACGTTTATCAGGTTTGCAGATATTTAAGTAACGTTTAGCAGACGTTTACCAAATGTTAAGAAGATGTTTAGCAGGCGTTTAACAGGTGTTGGCTTCAGATGTTGACTTTACAACTGAAATCAACAAAATGTGAAATCTAATTATTGTTAGCACTGGACTTTGTCCTGACACAACCGACATATAACCACATAGCAACTCATTTGATGTTGACCAGCTGTGTGTCTGCAGGGTTGTACTTTCTGCTGTTGTGCCGACTGAGGCTCATTTTTAAAAGATCTTCAATCCAATCTGCTGAGAAGGAGAGCACACAGCAAAGAGCCACAGTTTAAATGTAATAACATGTAAGTGTGGCTCCCTGAAGTCATTACATTAAGTGCTATATGCAGACAACACAAGGCCCTAGATAAATCTGCTCCATTTTAAACTGACTCTGTGTTTAATGCTCCATTAATTCACATGGATTGTTTTTTTTTTTGTTGTTGTTGTTGTTGTTTTTAACTTTGCTGCTGTTGTTCAGTAAAGAAGATTAGAAAACCAGAGAGAGCTGGACATTGGATTCTCCTCTGCCGCCTTTCCCCCTGAGGCTGTACGTAGGGATGCCAGTACTCCTTTTCTTCAACATTTATCATGCACCTCTCCAGCATGTTACATAAAATACTTCTGGTTTCTCATACCATCGCCTGCCTTTGTCCTCGGCAACGTCGGCCATTGAACCTGATGCATTCATTTTAAAAATGTCATTTGAAGGTTGCCTCTTAAAAATCACCACAGAATGAATGACGCGATGTAACTAAACATCTTCAGCACCAAACAATAGGTCAAACTGCATCTCAGTAACCATAGTAACAACCTAAAAAAAAAAAAGTGTTTTATGCATTCATTAATTGACTTAATATTTTCCTATATTTCCACTATATATCAGAATGGCATTGCATTATGTTCCTGCGGTGATGCTATGCTGCACAAAAACACAAGCAGGGGGAGCAGCTGTTACTAACTTGACTGGCAGACGTTCAGCATCATTTTGCAGCATGATTTTCGAACCTGCCCACACACACCAGTCCCCCTGAGGCTGGATAAGTTCTGACTGCAGATTTCTGATGCCTTCGTGCTGTCACCACATTCATTTTTGTGGGAGTTGCCATTCTTTTCTAACTATGGACAAATCTACACCGAGGACGTGATGATGATGATGATGATGTGGAAATTTTCGCTCGGGGTGATAAACCCGAGCAACTCTGGTGTTAACAACTACAAGGAAAGACGTATCAGCTCAGGATGTGCAGATATGAGGTGTTTCCTCCAGATGTCACCTTCATTAGACAGAGTTTACAGACTCACTCATTAATGTCATCAGGTTCCTTTTCACTCGTTTAAATCCAAAACAGATGGTTTTACTTTTCTCTACGACACCACATCCTCCGGTAAAATCTCTTTTGTCATGTGACACTTTTATAATTAAAAGATAGTGTTGATAGTACTGATACCTCATTTTTGATAAATTACATTTTTTTTTTTTCAGACGCCATAGCTGATAAGTGAAAATGAACTGAGTGGGTTTTACGTCTATGAAAGAATGAAATGAAGACAGTGGGGCTGGTGTGTAAGTTGTGTTATGATTGTGTGTTTGTAGTGTGTAACACCAGTAACAGAGGTGACCAGGAATGAAACCATAGACTGTAAATAAAAATAGGCAATGGCAATGCTGAAGAGCCTTAAACCTTCATTCTATCTAATCACCATCAGGGGGCGACTCCACTGGGTGTAAAAAGAAGTCAGATCGTAATGAAGTCTATTGAAATTCTCTGAATGAGTTTACGGTCTCAGTCTCTAGTTTTTAAGTTTTCAGTAGAACATGATGTTCAATTTTTTAATTGCTGCTCCCATTTAGAGGAAAATAGACCATAAAGCAGGGGATGTGTTAGGGGGCGTGGCTACAGTGTGATTGACAGACTGCACCACCCAATCAGGACAGAGTACAGAGCAGGTCAGATCCACCCCTCACTCCTCCTCAGCTCCACCTTCTCCTCCAAAGATGATTTCTACTCATTTGATGGTGACAGACAAATTACAAACTGGAGGCTTTAAAACAGCAGCTCACAAACCGATGGGTGATGGTGGGTTGACACATGGTTAAAACCAGGAAATCAACGTGCTTCACCTTTCTTTTTTCCTTAATTTACAGACGCTTCCTTTGGTGTCAGCACGTCTTAGAAGAAGCAGTCAGTGATAGCACACTACGATTTTTCAAAAGACGTGGGCAATCGCTCCCTCCCGCACGCTGCAATTACAGAGTTTTACTGCAGGGAAAACTCTGAATACACAGATAGATGCCTTTTCACTTTTAACCGTGTGCCTCTTTGGACAGAGAGTGCTGTGGGTAAAATTACTGCACATTCACACTTTCAGTTTGGACTAAATGTCCCAGCTTCCATTATGTAATGGAAGGACCCCAGTGGTGCTGACAAACCCCAGTATTTCAATGCACAGAATGACATCTATTAACTATGCGAGTACTTACAACATTGTGTGTTTGTGCCAGCGTCACAAACCAACGCACACACTTAAGTCAATTTCGCCACATTGAGCCGTGTGGTGGAGACGCCGCCTCGCCAGCCTCATCTTCACATCACTTACCTCTTTTCAGAGACAACGCTGGAGCGTTCAACAGCACTCATGAAAAGAGATGATCGAGAGTTTGAAAGACTTTAGAAAGGTCCACACAATTAACAGAGAGATTGGAAGTTTATGAGTGAAGTGAAGAAATGGTAGTTTTTTCAAAAAATCCTGACACCAATCGAAGACAATCAGAGGCAGAAATCAGATCAGATGAAGAAGACGAGTAGCCAGGCCTCTCTCATTCTCTTTCTCTGTCTCTCTCACACACACACACAAACACACACACACACACACACACACACACACACACACACACACACACAAAACAAGATGTTTGTGTCGGTCATGATAAAGGAAACAAGGAAGCAGGATAATAAAATGGAAAAGGAAGACACACTTGCAGTTGAACACACGCACACGCTCACACACACACACACGCACACACACACACACACACACACACACACACACACACACACACACACCCACACACTTCAGTGTCATAGTAACTGTTTTAATTTGACATAAAATATAAAATAGAAGCATCAACTTATGGGTTGTTGCTACATGGACATTTGTGTGTGTAACTACTGAATAAAAAGTGTAAACTGTAGAAGATTTGACTTCAATCTAATCATCAGTCACCTCCACACACACTGCATCACCTTTACAATCAAAACTCAAACCCCCAGATGCTTATTACACAAAAAAACACTTCAGTAAAGCGACGTCTCCTTTTGTAACAGGAAGGAGGTGGAAATGACACAAAGGGATTGTTGTTGAGTGGTTGAATACTGAAAAGAGTTGGTTTACCAGCATCGGTCCATCCAGCAGGAGGTTAAACATGTTGTGATGACACCTGTTAACTGAGGATCATCTGTCCTCCGTGTGTGTGTTTGTGTTGATGTGCGTGTGCTTTCTTGTGTGAATATGAGTGTGTGAGGCAGCAGACTCACTTGAGACGCCCTAGACATACAGGGGCTAGACAGGCACTGGCCTGGTGTTGCAGAACCAGAGCAGGAGCTTGGAGGCAGAGGAGCAGCCACTGGAGAGACAGGAGGAGGAGTAAGAGCAGGAGGAGGAGGGGGAGGAGGAGGAGGAGGAAGACAGGAATGAGTAAATTAAGAAAAAAAAAAAAGGATTGAAAATGGCAAGTAGGGGAAAAAGGGAAATCAATGAGAGGAGAAGGAGAGAAGGGGATGAGAGGAGGATAAGAAGATAAAAAGTCCAATGAGGCAAAAACAAATTAAGATAATAAATTATAGATTAATGAAAAATTAAGGAAGAAGAGTGGAAGTGCAGGATGAATGAATGAGAGACGAATGAAGAGAATGGGACAAAAGAATGAAAAGCGCAGGGAAGGAAAGAAATAAATCAAAGAAAAGAAAGAAAAAGAAAATGGAAGGAGAGGAGAAGAGAAGGATAGGTAATATGGAAGGATGAAAGGAAGGAAGGAAGGAAGGAAGGAAGGAAGTAAAAGAAAGGCAAGGAAAGGATGAGGGTGATAAAAGAAGCAGAGCAGGAGGCACGGAGAGAAAGAGAAAAGGGAAAAACAAGGTTAGTTTACACCCAGACGAGCCATCAGACAGCAGGCAGGAGACTTCTGAGTGTGTGTGAAGACGTTTGCATTATAATTAGAGAACAAACCGAGAGCATCAACATGAATCAAGATTTGATTAAACTTTTATCATCATTACAAGCTACATTATAAAACACTGCAGAGCTCACAAACAGAGTAATTATCTTCAATATTGTTTTCGTGTTGACACAGATTGAAAGTGACAGACTCTCTTGGCGTGTTCAGCATCGTCAGTACGCTGGTACAAGGGGATCGTTTTCTAGAAGAAATAACCTACAGCTGCGTCTCAGTGTCTGTGAGGACATCTACAGCAGATGTCAGGTGACTAATAGAACGTTTTTCCTAAAGGTGGTGCAAGAAAAGAAGTCATTGAAATCATGAGGATTTAACCTGTGACAAGCATGAAGGTCACTTGGAGGCTGCTACCTACGATTAGAAGATCATTTTGTGTGCAGAAGTTGGCTCATCAAAGAAATGGGGTTTGTTCTCTTGGCCATTAGTTGTTGAGAGAACTTGTGATGGATCAAGATGTTGATCGAGAAAATAAAGTGTCCAGGGAAACACACAAAAGGCCGAATGAGAGACGCTTGGTAACTTGATTAAATGTTAATTTAGTTTATTTTCCATATGGATAAAAATCGCTACACCTGAGAAATTGTGCCAGTGAAACGTGGTATGTACACAATCAGCACAATTGATCGAAATATAATTAAAACTGCATTATGGCCATGTGCAATATCTGAATCGCAGGAGTTGCAAAAAATTGTTGCAATTTTTTTGATCAAGGTAAAATGTGTCACAACATTTTCGTGCATTGTTCGGACCATGAGATGTAAACGTGTGTGTTTGGAACAACACGCCGCAAAAAGCACATTATATATTTTTCTGTCTAAATAAAATTCAAAAACAATTTTTTCAACTGAAATCTGAATTTTTTTGATGCATATCATGAAGTACGCAGTATGTACACGGTCATTTTCAGACACTAGTGTGCACACACACACACACACACACACACACACACACACACACACACAGTGCAGTGCATGGTTTGGTGGTAACTGTGAAATTTTGGACAAATCTGACATTTAATGACACACACAACGCTCACACACATAAACACAAAAACACACATACATACAAAATAAACACCTGCTTTATGAGGATCCAATAGAGTGAAATAAACTGTGAAGGGACAGAGAGACACAAATAACAGGCTGCTGCTCTCACTTAAAATATGTATTTAAAAAACATTTACATTTCCTGACATTACTACGTTGATGCTGCCCTTAGGGAAATATGACGGCAGTTTAAAGAAGCACTGGGCAATAAAGAATAAGGAGCACTTCCTGAGGGGGACACTAAAGGTGCTGCCAGAGGAACTGCAAAGGAAACTCATTACTATTGGATAATAAACAGGTATATATCGTCTGGGCCGCACAATCCTGTTCCAATGTTACGGTCCCTATCTGTTGCCTTTGAATCCAATGACACTATTTTTTAATTTTCATATTTTATGAACCTGACTGGCACAGTTACAGTAGTGGCAGAGAAGAAACACCCATTCATTGAACTGAAGCTAATATGTCTAATTTCCTCAGTGTTAATTTCCTGAGAGAGGCAGGTCTCTAATGTTCTGTTGCCAGAACGCTACAAAGGCTGCAAAAAATTCACAATTTAACAGTGTTCAAAATGCAAAAATTGCAAAAATGCAAATAAAATGTAGTGCGTGAGACTTTGAGTTGGTGGTGTTTGGAGGCCTCAGAAAAGTGTCTCTGTTTGCAGATGATGTGGCTCCTTCGGCTTCACCGGACCGTGACCTTTAGAGAGCGCTATGGACGCATCCAGGTGTGACGTGGCGAGGACGAGGGTCAGCGGCCCCCGAGGCTGAGGCCATTGTTTTTTCACGGGTTTTGTTTTTGAAAAAAAGGTGAAATGCAACGTGAGATGGACATGTGGACTAGTGGGCGTCAGCAGTGGCACGGGCATTGGTCTGACTGGAGGTCTGTCCTGTCTGTGTTTATAACATCAGGGTATTTTTGATCTGCATCTATACATGCAACACATTAGTGGCCTGAATCCTGAGGATGACACTGATTCTAATTATTTCACAGCA
The DNA here is from genome assembly GCA_038496675.1 of Rachycentron canadum. Lineage (NCBI taxonomy): Eukaryota > Metazoa > Chordata > Actinopteri > Carangiformes > Rachycentridae > Rachycentron > Rachycentron canadum. The sequence goes on along the minus strand of CM076655.1, from coordinate 23,547,054 downwards.
TGCTATAACACTTTAATACTGTGGTTCACACAGGTCACTCACTGACAATGCTAATGATATTATATTAATATTCATTGAATCCCCACTGTGCCATTACTCTTTCTAGTGGTGGGTGAAAATATCCATTGGAAACATTATTAGGGAAACATGGGCATTTAAAACACATGCATGTGAAACTAAAAACATTTGTGAACAAGTGATGGAACAATATTTCATGTTTCAGAATCAGCTCCATTGGGTCTGTGTGGCTCAAGTCCAGTTGCTGTTGGGTCTGATCAGGTCTAAGTTTGTCTGAATAAGAAACAGATCCTTTTTTGGTCAAGTATGACTGTGGACGGCCGGTATATATGGGCTCAGCCCTCCCTTATTTTTTTCAAAATGATGAGAAAACTTAGTTTGTTTTTTTTTAATGTTATTTTGGTGGAAACATGAGCAGCAACAGCATCAAATAGTCACAAGAAAAACACAGGAAATATTTGAATGGGTTGATTTTTTTTATAGCCCAAACACAGTGGCATCAAATTCCATTCATCGTTATAGTGTCAAATGTTGTGGCACAAATTATTTACTTTGTCATCTATTTTCTTCTATGTTTTTGGAGGAAAAATTGGAAGTGAAGACACTGAGACGTCGCTCAAATAACACAATAGGAGAAAAGACAAAATAATCACTTTGAACAGGAACAGGAAGAGTTCACTTCTCTGTTTCCCACGCTGCTTTTTGGATGAGACACAGCTCAGACCCAACAAGCAACTGCGGACCTGAAACATTTATCCGACTAAATCAGTAAACATGAGCGAAGTAAGCTTTCAATGTTGGGTAAAGTTAATATTACTGTTGCTGGTCCACGAAACATTTGCAGTTTTCCTCTCAGTTCAGTTCATTAGATTCTGCTGTAATATATGTGGATGCAGATGCAGAGAGTGAACATGTGTGGGGCTGTTTGTTGTGAGCAGCTGCCAGCATCGTAGTGGCATTTAACCCAACAGCCTGAAAGCAACGCTTCCTTTTCTCTGTTTGATTTTGTTTATATCCGCAAGACAATGCAGTCCAGACACGCACACACACACACACACACACACACACAGAAACAAACATGGACACTGAATAAAATAAACACACACATACCATCACTTCTCTTCCTCTCAGACAAACATACACCTGTTATCTCCCTCTCTTTTTATCTCTTGCACGAGTGTACACACAGTACACACACGCACAAATACACAAGCCAACAAACTGTGTGTGTGGTATTGCTTCAGGTCCATTTTAGAGGAACCGAACAAAGAGACACAACACACACACACACACACACACACACACACACACACACACACACACTAAACTGAGCCGTCATGTAGAGATGGAGGCAAAGACATTCATGAGACAAGCTGTTGATGGATAAACAGGAGTGAGAGAGAAAGAAAAGGATGCAGAGAAATAAAGGAACAAAGGACATGAAAGGAGAAAAGAACAAAGGAGAAGAAAAGAGGAAGAAAAAATAGGATGGATGAAAAAGACAAGGAGGAAAGAGAGTAGCTGGGTCTCCTGACAACATATTAAACAAAACAAAGATGATGATTTGTGTGTGTGTGTGTGTGTGTCTCAAATTCAGATAGAATAACACACCAGCTTCACACAATATCCCATGAGTGTGTGTCCATAGACTCTCTGTACACACTGTACGTCTGACCTGTCCCTCTTCACGCCTCAGCAGGGGGCTGAGAGGCAGCTGTATATTTTCAGCCAAAGGTAATATTCCCATGTGGAGGGAACTCAGTGAATAATGAAGAGACGCCGCCGCCGCTTGTTCCGCCAGGAAAAACCCGACCCACTGAGTGTGACAGCATTTTCACATCCCTAAAACACGTCAGACAGTCTGACTTCACCGGGAGGGAGGAAGAGAGAGAGAGACAGAGAGAGAGACAGAGAGAGACAGAGAGACAGAGAGAGAGAGACAGAGAGAGACAGTGAGAGAGACAGAGAGAGAGAGAGAGAGAGAGAGAGAGAGAGA
>CM076655.1:23512326-23540089 GCA_038496675.1 Rachycentron canadum | reverse complement strand
CATGTTTAATCTCCTTTTATTTTAGATGGAGCGTATTATTTACTTTTTGGTGAAACCACTTCCAGTTATCGTTTTCACACAGTGTGAATATGCTGCTTCACCGAGTGTCAACCTGTGACGTCACCCACTTGTCTCCAAGTTACAAGCCCAAATTATTAGCCTTCAGTTTGTAAGTTGTCTGTCGGCCATTTTAGTTTTTTGAAACTTTGTAGGAGAAGGTGGAGCTGAGGAGGAGTGAGGGGTGGATCTGACCTGCTCTGTGCTTTTCCTAGTGGCGTTTCTGATAATGTTTGTCAATCATCCAGTAGCCACGCCTCCCTAATTCATCCCCTGCTTTATGGTCTATTTTCCTCTAAATGGCACCATCATTTAAAAAATGAATTTTCCCATAGACTTCCATACAATCTGACTTCTTTCACAGCCAGTGGAGTTTGAGAAAGCTTGCGAAGAGAAGACGCTTGACTACGTTCAACTGCAGATATTTAACTTGTTGTATTTTCTATATTTACATCCGTCTGCTCTGCTCACGTGTCTGCGCTGCCACAGTAGCCGAGTTTCCTGTCAGAGAAGAATACAGCTAATCTCAGTGTAGCAAACTTTGTCAGGTTTGATTGAGGAAGCTCTGATATGCAGCACTACACTGCATTACACTCGGCTGCACCAATCAAATCCATTTGTCACATGAAAATAATCTCTCTCTTCACAAGATGAAAGGATATAATTAAATGACTCATTTCTATCCAAAATAAGTTTCTGAACTGATTCCACCCGGAAGGACAATTAACAGTGAAGTACAGTGTTTCAGTGTGTGTCTGTCACACACAGAGAAAGTACAGTAGCTCTGTACTTGTGTGTCTATGCACATGTGTTGTCATTAAGCAACTCTTCATCTCCTAAAGAACGCAAAGAGAAAGAAAAATTATATAATGACGCATCTGGTGGTTTATATCAAGAGTTTTTAACGCTTCAATAGGGCAATTTGAAAAGCATATAAATATGAATATAAATATAAAGCTGTTTAATCCTCCAGAAAAAAAAAAAAAAATGCAAAAATATGATTTATATTTCCCGACATAAAACGGTGAGAACACACATCTTTAAAAAGTCGAGTTTTAACAGTGGTGTCTTTTCCTGACAGCTGGCCACAGTTGATGTCACATTACTCTTGTGTGTGTTTAACCACATTGCAAATCACCTGAAACAAAGACGTGCATACCGTCTGTCTGAGGGTGAAATACTTCAGCTCTGCGTGTTTGTTCAGCTCATGGCAGGTGGTGTGAGCTTTCACATGGCGGAGCAGGGTGTCACACGTGATGGAAATAGCCCATTAAGTCAAGACTTTAAAAGACGCTGACATAAATCGTGCTGACAGCGTTTTAAAGGACTGTAGTCGAGGAGAGATCCAACTCAAATACGAGGTCGGGAGCAGGTTCTGATATTAGACTTTTCTGTCTTTCTTTCTGCTTCGAATTCCTTCTCATCTCCATCTCATTTCCTTGTCCTCTCCTCGTTTTCCTCCTCTTTTCTGATCTCTTTGTCCCCTTTTATTCCTTTTCTCCACCTCATCCCTCTCCTCTTCCTGGTATTTCTCACCTATCCTTTAAAATCCACTTTCAATTAATTCATCTTTATTTTCTCATTCGTTTCCATTTTCCTCTCCTATTTCTTTTCTCCTTTACTTTTCATCTCCCTTCTTTTCTCCTGTCCTCTCCACCTCCTACCATTTCTTTCTTCCTTTACTCTTTTCCTTCCATTTCTCCATTCCCCCCCTCCTCTTATTTCCTTCCTCTTTTATCCACCTGTGTTTCTTCCTCCCCTGTCTCCTCTCCACTCCATCTTCCTCTCCTCTTTTTTCTTCTTTATGCTATCTGCTCCTTCCCTCCCCTCCCTCCTTTCATCTCCTCCCTCCTTTCCTCTCCTCTCCTCTGGCAGTGAAGTATTGCTCCTTGAATGCAGTTTGTTCTCTCAGCACCGACAGGCTTCAGAAATATGACACAGATGAGACTATAAACACTCAGCAGGATTATGGTGTGTGTGTGTGTGTGTGTGTGTGTGTGTGTGTGTGTGTGTGTGTGACTGACTGATACATCATATTCAACCTGTGTATTAACCAAACAGCTGCTCTTTACTCTCAATAGTCTGATTTACAGCAGGTTTGATGCTTCTCACTGCAGCCGAGGGGAACGTTGCAACATCCGAACTCCGATATTATCATCTCCATCTTTGTTTCACTGCTGCCATTCACTGTCATTTACACCACACTTAGCAGAACGTACCTGTCAATCAATCTGTGCAGAAGGGGCTGCGGCATCTTTTCTTCACAGAGGTTTTGTTGATGATGCTTTATCTCTTTAAAATATCACAACACTGTCACTTTTTTATGCATCTTAAGATGTTTTTTTTTTCAGAGACAGAGACAGGAAGTCAGGTGGAATGACATGCAGGAAATGGCCATGAATCAGATTCGACACGTCCATGTTGCCATCATTTGTTAACTTGTATTTTAGATATTTATGGTAAATGTGTGTGCGGTTCTTTCTGCACATGCTCTTTAATCCAGTTTTTGGTGCTTTTTTTTGTTTCTTTAAATTCCTGTAAATTCCTTATTTCCTTCATATTTTGTCCATTGTGCTGTTCAGATTTTGACATACAGGTCAAGGTTTGTGGATGCATGTTTTACATACAGTGAAGGGGGAGTGTGTGTGTTGTTGTGTGACCATCCTTGACCTTCTCTTTCATTAAGTCTTTGATGTCAAGAGCAAGAAAAGGCTGGAAAAATGAAAGTGCAGAATAATGTATATGAAGTCTAAGGGAGTTACAGAGAGACTGAGGAGGAGACAGTCAGTGACGTCCAGATCTTCACTTTGTGTTACTGATGAATTTTATACACATCCCATGTACGTAAAGTATATATTTGGTTAATCTGAAAAAATCTACAGTTTATGCTAAGTTTTAAAAAAAATTTAGATTTGCCTGTTGAGTAACTCTGGTATAAAATAATAATGTCCGTCGCCTTTACTTCTCTGATTCATCAAAATAAATTCTATCTTCTGGTTTAACTACAGCTCTCGTATGAAATAGGAAGCTGAGGTCCATCTTTGGTGATTACTGTTGTTTAATGATAAGTGGCTCTTACAATGATGATGTTTGACAGCGCTGCTTATGCTGTTTTCATCTGTTTTATAATCAGACCATTCAAGTTTTATTGCTGCTTTCATGTACCTTTTTAATCTTTTCATGAAGTTAGTTTCTAGAAATATGCCAAGGACAGAATAATGACACAGACATACTCTGCAGATTATAAAGTCATCATTTAGCTTTTCTTGCTACTTAAACTACAAACCAGTTAAAAGGACTGAAGAAAAGACCATTTATAATTGCAAACAAGACCAACAAGAATAGGCCCCATCACCATTTTGCGAGAGAACATGTGCAAAGGATACAAATGAGTCATGACCTTTGCCCAAACCAACCCTCCCACAGCCAGTGATGAGCCCGTTAACCGAGGCCAGGAAAGGTCAAACTGGAACAAACTTCTAAATTGAGCGAGCTGTGTGAATGTTACCCAGCATGCAGCAGCTGGGTCAAACCTTTGTACTGTATATTCCTGCACAGCCATCGCCTTAGTAAAATGAAATGGTGTGTGTGTAGCTATATTTTTGTGGCACACACAGATGCATCACGCTGACCCTCGCAGCGAGAGATCACGCCCGTGAGAGCGCTCTGTTTGACTCGGTGAAGATGAATGAGGAGAAGAAGCAGCCGCTGCCTTCCTTGGATAATGACAGAGCACAGCGAGAGCCTGAATTCAGCACGCCGTGTGACTCAGACATGCATTAATCCCACCTTGGATCTCTCTCCTGAGCCTTTTCCTGTAGTGTTCCAGTCAAAGAAGCAGAACCCTTAGCAGTTTAAAAACCATTACCTGAGCTGTGAGTTTTCCAGCATTTGCTGAACCCCTCCACTACCTCTGTCAGGCCGAATGTCTTTCCTGTAACGTACGGGGGGATAAGTTTTTACAAAAAAAGAGTTGTGACCATCAAATTCCCCGGTGTGATGAAAGGCTGGCTCAAACTCAGCTAATCTGTTGAGAGGCCTTGTGAAATAGTATAACTTTGACTTTACTCCTATGTAGGTCCGTTACAATATTGATGCAGTGAAGGATTCGTCTTCAATATAAATCAGCTGCCTGATATAATGTGTAAGACATTTGGTTGTATAATGGTGACAATACAGGCTCTGACAGAGGTGGCCAAACTGGAAAATGTATGCAAAATCGGGCTATTGGGGTATCTTATTAGAAACCTGGGTGTCATGTTTGATGAACAGCCATCCTTCTCTGACGATGACGCTTTGCTCCAGACAACAACAGGAAAATTAGGTGTTTCCAGACGCCACCATCAGCTCTTGGTCCAGGTCATTGTTAACTCTCAACTCAGCTACTCCACCGCCCTTCAAGCAGCTCTCCCTTCATGCACAGTGAAACCCACTGATGGTCCTGAATGCAGCAGCGGTCTTAGATCAGCCCAAAAGGGATCGTGACACTTATCAACCAACGCTGGGGAAACACGGTCGCCCAAGTCAACTTCATGTCACTAATGCTGCCTTCAGATGGATTTCTTCACCCAGTGACTTATTGAATACATGTAGCACTTACGCCGAGGTTTCCCACTGCACTGATGCTTTAGTGACATCCCTCACTTGTAAGTAAATTTGAATCACAAGGAATATTAGATGGCTTTGGTGGTTGGACCTTTTAGTGACAGGTAATATAAGTCTGTCATGCAGTGTAAGCTGATCTGACGACTCATCTGTGATGTTAAAATGCAAATGCGTTTTCTCAAAGTACAGTAGCTGGGATGTGCCAATCTGGGGAGCAAACATAACTGTTCCCGCTGATGGCGAATAGTGCATCTTGACAAAGGTGTAAACATCCCTGCTGTCTCTGTCCAACAGACCCTGTAGTGTAGCCTGAGGCTGCCACTAAAGGAGGAGGAAGTTCAAGATCCCATTTGATTGATGCTTTAGAGCATTTCTCCCTGGGAGACTGTTGAGAGCACCCTGCAGCGTTAAGTCCTGGATTTAAACAAAAATAAATAAATAAATAAATAAATAATTCAAAGCAAGACTTTCTATAAAGAAAAGTGTTTTTTTGTGTCAGCCTGCCTTTCTCCTAACGCATGCTGACATACAAAAATACATAAATATGGTTAGAAGGTAGAAGATGGATGAGTGGAGATGTCTTGGTCCATTTACATTTAATCTTAATAGCATGGATCAATGTGTTTCCCTTATGCACCTCCGATTTGAGTTTGATGACTCTATGAAGAGACAATCTCAGGAGAGGACAATACTGAGAAAAAGTTTTGTGCAGGAACTTCGCCCTTCAATTCAGCTGCTGTTATTACTGGTCATTACAAAGGTAAGTGACAGTTTCCCAACCTCTAATTTAAAATCAGATGACAGGATGATGAATATTGGCTGCATCAGTTGCTGAATGAGGCAAATGGTTTGTGAATGAACTAAATCTGACTGATCATCTTACATTTCTCTGACAGTTAGAAGATCTCTGCAGTTCCAGCAGATAAAACATGTGCACACACAAATGCTCAAAGTGCTTCAAATTTATCACGTGCTCTTGGTTTGACTGAACAGCCCATTCAACACTTTAAACTCATGCATTTGTGTAAGTGGACATTTACGTTGTAATAGCAACGTCAATGTCAAGTGCCAGTGCTATTTCACCTTTCATACATCACAGTCTTTTCTCATCATACACAAATGTAGTAGATTGGTAAAAGAGCATTTTGTTCTACCATTCAGACCAATAGATACTGCTCCTGTATAAACATTGAACTGTGTGGTCACACAGGCTGGAAACAAGGCTGCCATTTCATCCCAGGAATTATTTCAAGGAGAAGAAAGAGGCAAGAATTTGAAATATTCACCTTAATGGGTGCATTTAACTTTAAAACGATTACTCCACACACTTTTTGGTTTCATCTGAGGTGATATGACTAAACTAGGGGATTGTTTACAATGCGTGTGAATGACTGACTGCTTGTATTCCTGTCTCTTTTTAAAATGTAACTGCAATTGATATAAATGAAGTTATTAAATAATTTATTATTTTAAGAGTTACAACTGTAACAGAGTAAATTAAGAAAGAAGGAATAAATCAAAGACAAACTAAAAAACAATACATTTTCCATTGACTATGTTGTTATAGAAAGATATGTGAGAATAACTAATTGAACCGAGGGAAGCGGTGAACCTAAATTAACCGCAATGATCTCATCAGTTCTCCATGACCACCTCCAGCACCTGTCTGATTCTAATAACAGAGAAATCATGAGGCACCTCCATCCTCATACAACCACAGTTCAACAATCCATCTCCCCTTTCTTTAAGACTAGGCTTACACACCAACAACTGTCAACCAACTGAAATGAAGGCAAATACTAAATGAACAGAGCAGCAGAATCTGGGTCCTTGTATCCTGGAATGATTTGCTAAACAAAAAAAAAAAAAAAAAGGTCAAACAGGTTAAAGACTGACTAGGACCCCTGAGGTGGGGTGAGGGGGTGGGGGTGCCAGCCGCTGCACTTGATGAGGATCGATTGAGTCACCATCAGTGTCAGGATCAATGCGTCCACCTCACCAGAGACACATTAATCCAGCCGGTCTGTGTCTGCATCGACTGCTTCAGTCTCTGCATGTATCTCTGACGTGTTAATCCCAGATTGCAGCCGTCTGACTGATCTTAATTAGTTCAGTCCAGGATCCTGAATTAGTGACTCACACAAACCATGTGGGACTGAGAATTACCGACTCTCTCCCTCTCTCCTTCTATAAACCACCGTCAATCCATCAGTGGAACAAACACACCTCACTTTAACTGTGTCTGTCCTCTTATTTTAACTGTGTACATGCTGCAGAGAGCATGATGTCAGGGGAACTTTATTGTTTGAGAAGAAGAAGAAGAAGAAGAAGAAGAAGAAGAAGAAGAAGGCTTACGGCTGAAATCATTTCCAACCAAATGAAACCACTGAAAAAACATTTCACAGTGTCTTCAGGTCGTGTGTTTATGAGTATGTGATGAAGCAAAACTAATTTACTGATTCAAGTACTTTGTGTATTTGTGCATCTGCTGTATCCTGTCATTTCAGCGACAAATAAATGTCACTCAGAAGAAACACGCGTAACGCTTGCAGTCATTCGTAAAAACCTGGCAGCCTGCCCGTGTGCAGAAACGAGACAGTGCCAGGGCTCTGGTTGTGTTTTTAAGAGTGTGTACTGTTCACACGTGGTGAGACGTGGTTATCTGAACTCATCTGTAACCATCACCCACTGGTCTGTAGGTCTCCATCCTGCCGTCACACACTACATGTTGCACTAATGAGGTTAATATCAGTAAAATGAAGCCAACGCCTTAGTGGCCATTAGAGGATTATATTGGAAAAGAATTACGTGACTTACAGATGGTGATAAAATGTTTTTTTTGTCTTGACACGCCAATGAGGAGTAATATGTCTGAGCCAAAGATGGAAAATTATAACCTGTCCAGGTGGTGATGAGCCCACTGTCGTTTATTGAAAATCCCATCAGCCTCCCACTGATGATTATATGGTTTAGGGTGTCAATGAAAAGCTTTTATTTTGAAGCAAAAGACACATTTCAACATCATAAATCCCTAAATCACAGCTCACATTTTGACGGAGTAATATATCAGTGTCATTGTTGCAGTGCGTCCATGTCAGTCCTCTTTGCATTTGTATGTACAACTTTGTGTGTGTAATATTTTTAGTCTCAAAAGCTGAACCCTGAACCTCTGACCTGATCTTGTCAAGGCCTGTAGCAGTCCACTCAGTGTGCGAGTGTAAATGTGTGTAGGCCTCGACTATAATGACAATATGACGTGAGCAGCGTCTTTGGCAGCTTATGAACAGCCCACAAGTCCAGTTTCCGGCTCTCTGGAGAGAGCGAAGCAGAATAATGGTTGTCTTGCAGTGTGCAGCCACAAACCTCTGGAGTCCAGAGGTGTCAGCGCACCGTGGAGTTCCTATCAGCAGCACAACATGAGGTATAATGAGAGCATGCAGGGAAACGTGCTATGAAACGCCTGTTTTGAACAAGTCACAAAATTATGTTTCAACGATCTCACCAAAGAGAATTCAAAAATGTCACCAGGTGGGAAAACTTTTGATGACTTCCATTATGCAAAGGGAGGGTAGAGCACTTTTGTTGAATATCTGTCAGCGGGAGGATATAGATTGTCATTAGTGGCACCCAGATATTTCCCCTCATTGTTTCTGCAGCTCTTCAGGCTAAACCACTGCTCATATTTCACTCTCAACCATTTGTATGTTGCGGTTTATTACACCAATAAAAGCTCAGAGCCACATTTACAGTTCTGATGTCAGTTATTAATACAGTAATTTGCCAGGCTACACAGTGTGTTGTGTCCTCTATCAGAGGAAGAAAGCATTTCCACACAGGAGCTTTAACTAGTTGCCTGACTTCGCTTAAACATGTATAAGTGTGGTCCAATGTTAGTCTCACCCCACGAAGTTTATACTTGTTCATTTTATCACTGACATTCTTTCTTCTTTGATTTACTTATTTATGTATTTTCTTGAAAATCTAGACGAGCCTCCTGAATTTACACACAGTCACATAGTCACTTTTTAAAAATGTATCATTGGGCTCAAACTGCTCACAACACAAAATATTATATTTACTAGTAATAATAGTATTTACATAATTATTATTTTAAAGAAAATGTTTGTTAAAATGTGTAGTAATGAGTAATTGAATAGAAAAAACATGTAATGCAGAGTTATTTTGCATCTTGTGAGAGCAGAAAAGAGGTGTCACTTCAATGCCCTTAAATTATTTTAGAGAAAAAAAAGAAAATCGTTAAGAAATAAAATGGTTAATTTTGCAGATTATTTTAAATAAAAAACAAAAAACCCAATTGGCAAAAGAGTAGTATCAGCTCACACTGTCAGTATAGTTAGTAATGGTGCTCCCCTGGTACAACTGTGCCAGTAATTGTAAGTTTATTAGGGCAGTGCTCACTCACTCTGTTGAGCTGAAGATAGTTGACTTCTATGTCTGTCTGTGGACAGACTCACATTAAGAGTCTGCTTTCAGTAACAACTCTCTGGAGATGATCCAGAAAAATCTTTGAGGGAATGAAACTGCTTCCGACACTGAGTGGACAGTAATTGATTAGGGCTTCTTGGGGCTCATTGATCATTTACAATGAGCTTCAGCTCCAGCATAATGTCTCAGGACACATCATGCCTCCATATCACAGCAGTGAGCAGACGTTGTCCCATATGGTTTTCCACACAGAGTCAAATCACTCAAACAAATTGTTTCTCACATACAAATCTCAAAGGATTGTGTGCAAGAGGATGATGTCTCATGCACAACGTGTTCATAAAGTCCATCAGTATATTTCATTTTGTTTTCTCTAGTCAGAGGCAGAAATAAAAATGCATATATTGCCACTTCCTGTTGGACCCAAATTATCCTGTAAATTGTAGATGTCTGACCTCGGCAGTTACCACATCTGTATTTTCTGCCCCGTATTTAATGTAAAAGAGTGAAAAGTGAAGATGATTCAAATCATGAATAACTTGTAACTCGTAATATCATGTCTGTGAGTCACTGTTCCTTCTTGGAAGAGCTCGTTGCTCATTGAAGTGAGGACAGATTCAGTATAATCTCTGACATTTATCAAGGACGCTGCAAAAAAAGGTAAGAAACCTTTGCAAGAAGAAAAATTGCTGCTGCAGAGTGACAAAGTTACAGGAAGTAGTTCACAGTGAAACTTTGGAAGAGTCTGAAATGAAAGTCAAAAAGTCTCAGAAACTGTGGGTTTTTTTGGGACTTTTTGTTGTTAGCTTAATACATTTGAGGAACCATTGTACCAGTATAGGCATGTGGGACTGTATTCACTGTGGAGGAAGTAATTATGATGGGAGCAAAGGAGGAAGTCATAGCATAAAGAGCAGCAGAGTCTATGCAGGAAGAAGTGGATGGTGAGAAATTCTGCACTACAGCGTCAGAGGAAGCAGAGACTTAAAATACAGGAATGTGTCCATGAAATCTGTCTAACAGTGGTTCCACTCCTTATATAAATCTAGAAATAATCGCTCAAGAGGTCAGACCACGTTTAATTCCTGTGCAATGACGAAACCATCTGTCTTAAGATGAAGAACATTGTCCAAACACTTCAGCAGCCTCCAGGAATGGAAATCTGTCTCCGGTCTCTATTTACATAAATGACATAATCGTTGTAGATTATCTCCTGTTTCTCACAGTGAGAAGATGTGAAGAAGAAAAGAGCTGCTGGAAATGGTGAAAGAGTGAGGCAACACGAGGAATACAGATTCCACACAACAGGGGAAGGACTTAATTCAACTGTCACAGAGATAAATTCACACTGTCAGAGACGAGGTGCCACTCCAGGATAACTTTCATATGACTGAAAAATACTTCTTTCAAACTGGTCAAGGCAGTGGTTGATCGGAGTTGTTCCCTGCTGATTATACCAGTGCTTTGCACGTTGTAGCCACATCACCACAGACTTGTTACTGGCTATAACACAAACAGATGATTGAGGCTCGGGTCTGACATGACAATGAAGGAAAAAAAACGCTCTAAAGACAACAAGACAAACAGACAGACTCCAGCCAGGGCAGACTGGTTTGTTTGACATGAAATGACAATTTTTATATTTTATATGAATAGAAAAGAATACATGTGGTATTTCTTGCCCTGGGACATGTCACAGGTTTTAAGCGAAGTAGGAATTAATTCATCTTCTATTTTAGAACAGGAGCTCATTTCTTAGTCAGTTTCAACTGCTCGAAAAACGCTGACACAAAAGAGCAAATGCTAAAAAAAATATATATTGTCTTAGTTTTTAGCACAGTATCTGTTCACCCAGCATTTTTGTCAAATATCTGCTCTAATTAACTGGTTTCTTTGTCACTAATATGTAAATGTGACCACATAGTTTGTGTCTTTTACAGGGTACTGTATGAATGAAGAGAAGAAATGTTCTGCTATTTTATGTCCTGGTGGGTCACTGTTATCTTCCCTGCAATACATGTATGTAAAATGTCTTTGGTCACCCTATATATATGCATATATTTATATCTATATATATATATATATTATTCATACGAGTCACATGCAAATGTGGTCAAATAAATGCATGATTATTTAACCGCAGTAACAAGGATTATGAAAAATAAGATGCAGTGGGACATTCATCATTATTGAACACAGAGACAGAGGATGGAAAAAGAATGAAGATTAAATATGGAACAGGCCACTGAGGAGTACATGTTAAACATCATGTTCTTATCACCGAGAAACATGTGTTCTATGTTTAGAAACAGTAATAGGTTGGGAGAGTATTGATGCAAGAGCAAGCATTGGAAAGTGAAGGTACTGGGAAGGGTATTTACAGAGATAAAGTCATCTCTAACACACCTGAAGACAAATCACCTTCATCACAATGGACTGTTACCACTTGACATTTGACCCTGCAGAACATTATTGAGGAAACGTCTGCATTAATTACTTTACGCAGGGAAGATGAAGGATGAGGGGCTACCTCTGTAGTTTGTGAGATGACTACGCAGATGTACATACACACACAAATATGAAAGCTGAAGAAAAAGACATGCTTTAGAAAACAAATACAAAAGATACAGAGGTGACTGTAAAGATGTATTATCTGGAAAGGGTGATGTACTCACAACCCACTTTCTGTCTTAACGTGACATTTTCACTGGTATATTGTTTTATATATATTATATAGTGTACTTGTTATTTTGGTATATTCTATTATTATATGGTATTTCCTGCAATATAATATGTGATATTCTTATATTATAATCTGGTATTATTATTATATAATTTGTCATACTCCTGTATTGTAATCTGGTATATTCTTGCTATGTAATTTGATACATTCATGTAATATAAAATGGGATATTACATTAGTTTTTTTTGTCCTGATACCACATTGTTGTCTGTGTTACTTCAACACATAAATGCCATATAATAGCAATATATACTGTATTTCCTGTTAACAGAAAAACTCAAACACAAGACAAAATAAATTCACCACAAAAATTCAGGAACTGTGATCTATCACCAAACAAGTATCAGGATACCTTTGTGTCCTTTGTTAAAGATGTGCAGTTTCATGACTGATAACATGAACCAGACTCCATGAGTGAAAAAATTTGGGAACTTACTTGAGTACATGTGTGGATCCGTTGATCTGCGTGGCCGCGCAGGGAGCGCCGGACCCCAGGATGGATGGCCTACGGTACCTTTTCCTCCCACAGCACAGGATGATGAGGAAGGCACGGCGGAAGGACTTGTTGAGGAAGGCGTAGAGGATGGGGTTCAGCATGGAGTTGATGTAGCCCAGCCAAAGACAGGCCGCCCACAGTTTGTCTGGCACGGTGTAGTCTATAAAGGGGTCCACCACATTGGTGACAAAGAACGGTGCCCAGCAGAGGCAGAAACACCCCATAATGATGCACAGAGTCTTTGCCGCCTTCGTCTCAGTTCGCATGCGGTGGTTGCGTTGATGGTCAGCAGAGTCCGTGCCGGCGCCAACCCCAGCGTTAGCACCAGAAGAGCCCGCTGCACTGGTCCCTGCTCCTCCTGCCCGCTGCAGCATGCTGATCTGCAGAGCGTGTGCACGGGCCGTGACGTAGATCCTCTGGTAGGCCAGCACCATGAGGACCAGGGGGATGTAGAAGGCCACCACAGAGCAGGTGAGGGCATATGGTTTGTTGACCATGAAGACACAGGAAGTGGAGTTGGTGCCATCACTGTGGCGCCTCTGCTCAATCTGGTGAAACAGATCAAATCATGGGCAATAGTGAGGCGGTTTAATAGACACACACACATCAATAGAAGTAAAAGGTTGAATCTTAAGAACAATAATCAGCTTGTACTAAATCCCCAAGTAACCAAGTGCTGCGCCATCGAACGCCTCCAGACTTCACCACAGCCCACTTTAAATCCCACACTCTCCTCAGCTGAGTCCATGTAGTAAAAGGGGACCACAGATCCTGAGGGAGAGGGAGTCTCTGCACATCACCATTAATCACGGTGAAGTCCCAACCCAGTTTTTTCTCTGCTATCATCTCATCTCTGTGGGAAACTATGGCTCAGGGCTACGAGATGAATAGCACAGAGATCAGTCCACATCTCTGCACAAAGGCCACATCCCTGTGTGTGAAAGTGGGGTTGTTTTCACGAGCTGGTCGACATATTTATGTGTTACTTGTTAAGTGTTTTCATGTTTAGGTTATCTTGCACAGTGCAAAAATTATCTTTTATCTGTGCTTCATTCACAGATAAAATAGTCCTTTACTGTGTCGTATGGATTTATGTTTGGGGTTAAATGTCTTTGTTCAATCGCGAAAAAGGCATCATTAAAAACCAGAATAGATAGTTTTTGTGAACCAAATTATATGGATGTTGTTACCATAGTCCTCATGATATAAAACATCATTGCACCATGTAAAGTTACACAAAACAACAATTGAACTTGTGTGATGTGACTTTGTGTAAAACCACACTTGAAACCAGAGACTGAGACAATAAACTCATTAGAAAAACATTTTCCTGCGCTAATAAATCAAGTGAGAAGTCAGGACATTTCCCCATAGACTTCAATATAATCCAAATTCTTTTTTACAACCAGTGGCGTCGCCCCCTGATGGTCATTTAATACAACATTGGTTTAAGGCTCCTCAGCATTGCCTTCACTTTTTGTAGGCTCCAGAGCCTAAATCCACTTTCATGTACAGTCTGTGGTTGAACCAGGTCGTAAAAACTGTAGGAACCAGAACAAATAGACAGTGAGTTGTACATGTGTCTCCACTGGCTTCTGAATTCTGGTTGTTTTTGTTGGGTTTTGGAGCTTCAGTTTGTGCCAGAGCTGACTGGCTACTCAGAATATTCAACAGCTCTAATTAGACCCACAGAGAGACGCTGATGCTGCTGCTGTGCAGAGCTAACTTTAGATGGCTGTTGTGCTGTTAACTGTGTGTGTGTGTTTGTGTGTGTTTGTGTGTGTGTGTGTTAGACAGAGAGGAAGAAAAAGATGTGTGTGTCTCTGCCACCGCTGCCAAAAGTGAGCCGGTCCTGTTGACGGTCGGCTCGGAAGAAACTTTCGCTGGCCATCAGATAAAGGCGAATGGGGGATGAGCGAGGTTAATAGTGGCCCTCTCTCTCCCTCCACACTCACTCATGCTCATCTGTCTCTGTCTGCCTGCCTGTCTCTCTACTTTTCTTCGCTCTTCTCATGCAGGATGATGACATCTTTCGCCGTCGACTGATTTCTCCAAATTTTTCTTTCAGAAATTGCTCTTAAAACTTGAATGTAGTGACTTATACCCATAGTAATACTAACAAGTCCTTCAAAATAAAAGCATATAAGGCACGGTATCAGGACAGGCAGAAAACAAAATGGAATCAACTAAAAAAGTGAGGCAATATAAGTGAGTCCAGAGACGTTTTTATATAAAGTGAACTTGTTTTATGATGTATCTAATAATGAGAGATTAATTATTGTAAAGCTTAGAGGCCAACGTGACAAATGCCCAGTCTCCCTTCATTTTCAGAGGCTTTAAGAAAAGTCATTATGTGGGCACAGAGATTTAGAAATGTACTCTGGGGTTTCACCGTGTAGATCCCAACAGGTAATAACTGAAATTTAATATGTGTGCTGTATATGTGTAGAGTATGTGTGCTGCGTGTTTGTTAGAAGACAGACTGCTGCTTTTTTTAACCATCTGCAGAAGATCTACAGTTCCTTGGTGAAGTAAGGAGGATGATAAATTACAGTAAGAAACTGTGAGAGGATAAAATATGTCTGACCTGAGAAATATTTATTTTTAATTCAGGTTCCTTAGTATAGTAGAGAAAAATCTTGACTTATTTATGTATTTAATGATTTAAACAGGACAACAAAATGATTGTATTTTTATTTTCATTTCTTACTCGGAGTGGATCGAGTTATCTGAGGTTAAAGGTCACACAATTTGCTGCAAGCTCCAATTACAAGAACCTTTATTTCTCCATTCCACCTCTGTTATTCTGTATTTTCTAACATGAGCTTGATGTACTCAATGTGATCTGGTGGGAGTAGCAGTTGCTTGTATTACATTTTCCAAAATTTTATGCCTTCTGACCCTTCGAAACAAATCAATATTTTGTGGCCCGTTGCTACAGGTTACTGTCAATATAAGTTGTGAGCAGTTCACTTAAGCTGCTTTTACTTTTCCTCCTTGGATTTGTAAAAGAAAGAAAAAAAAAAATCTAATTAAAACTGCATGTTTATTCTGTCCCTCCATCTTGATATTTTATTCTTTTCCTAGTCTGTGGCCCTGGAACCTTTTTCTTTCCCCCTTATTCTCTCGTTTGCATCGTTTTTCACATTAAACAAACCTCAGAGCACAAACAAGACAATCGTACCACTGGCTAACCTACTTTACATATTTAGAGTGAAACAAAGGAACAGCTTGAGTCCATGTCTGTGGTGTCAGTGGCCTTGTCCCACCGTCTCTGCGTCTGACATGTTGATTTTGTTTCCGTAGTAACGGATGAAGCATTTCTTCCTTCTTGTAAACGATGCTCCTCAGGACTCCAGTTTGTTTCTCAGTGAACACTAAATCTTTATAATGTTTATGTATAACATGTTTCATTCTACTTTTCTATTCTTTTTCTGCCCTGCGGGCTCCATTTACTCCATTTACACAATGGTGTAAGACCATATAAAACTGTCACAGGCTATACAGAGAAGCCTTTCACAGGATGGACATACACACATGCACACACCCACACACACACACACACACACCATGTTACGCACCAAGTGGTCGATGCCAATGCTGTTCCAGCCCTGCATGATGGGCAGGAAGGAGATGAAGGTGGGGATGACCCAGCAGCCGCCGATCATCAAAGCCACTCGCATTGGTGTCATCTTGTTGCGGTAGACCAGTGGCTGGCAGCAGATGGCGTAGTACCTGAAGGAGAGACGACAGAGGGGGGATAAATATGCCAAAATGCAATCAAGACATCAATCAAGTTCATCTGACTGTCATATGTCAAGATAAAAAAAAAAAAAAAAAAAAAAAACTTTTGATTTTTTTACTTTTGATCTGGATGAAAACCAGCCCAAGCGATTCTTAGTCGCTCCTTTTTACTCTCTGTTACAGCGTTGTTACATAGTGACGGTAATTAAATACTTTATTTTGAGTCTTTAAGATTTAAATCCGAATTTCCACCCGTTATACTTAAACAGTCAGGTCCAGAGATATTTTATCGCTTTCCTTAACCTTGCAAAACAGAGTAATTCTCAGGAAATAATGTTTGGATCTTGATATAAAGCTTCAGACTCAATTAATAATGTTGTGATTTATGAGTTTGTATAATCAAGTATCAGTTTGAATAAGATGGTGCCGATCCAGATAATAATCTGGATCTGGTAGGAGAGAGTGTTTGGCCTTGGCAGAGCCACGTGGGCACGTGGTGTTTGCTGGTGTTTTCTACTGTCACTCGTCCATCTGTTTCTGCTGCTTGTTTCCATTTTAAATAAGCTCCTTTGGCAAAATCAGATCGTCTTTTCTGCCAAATTATGCTAAGCACCAATAATTAAACACTACATTTTCAGACTTCAAATCACCCCCCCACCCCCCCACCCCACACACACACACACCACCACCACAAACACCCCTCTTCTCATGTCTCTGAATAACTTTCATCTTTTCATGCCTTTATCTCTTTGTCTTTTCTATTAGCTCTCTCTCTCTGTGCCATCATCTCCCTCTTTTTCTTAATTATCTTAATTCCACTCTGATTTCTCTCCTGTTGTCTTCTCTCTCGTTCTTTGACCTCAAACTTTCACTGTTGCTACACTTCATATCTAAAAAAAAAGACAGTTCTTCCCCATCTCTCCAAACCTCTGAACTCAAAGTACAGGATCTGTCCTGACATCAGGACCTATCTGGTGCAACGGCCTCATTTCCTGTCAGATTGCCTTGGCCGGTGCCGTGGGCAGGAGGTTCAGTTTGTCAGGTGCAGCCCCCCTCCACTTGTTCCCCATGACAGTTATTAGTCCCACAAGGAACTATGACAGACGTGGTGTACAGTGAATACATCACTGGACGTGGACTGTTCGTGTTTGCACGACAATGGCTCCACACACAAAACCAGGTCCACTGAGAAAAGGTTTTGACTGGTCTGCACAGAGCACCAGACCTCAGCCCCATCTGATCCAGACCTGCACCCAACATCAGTGCGGCACGTCGTTCCTTTTGTTGTTGATTTGGAGAAAGTCCCTGTAGTCAGTTTTCTAAAGTTTGTAAAGTATCAATGCATATTATTGTGGGATGCAGCAAATTGTAATATTATAAAAAAAGGAATTTAATTTATAGCTGCCATTTCTCTTTTTTTAATTTTTGTATTATTGTTTTTTGGCAAAACCTTTATAAATATTCCTTGAACAATTTATTTCTTCCCCTCACTCTGACCCACTCCTGTTGTTCATGTTCTCATCCTTTATTCTTTACCTCTATGTGTTTTCTTCTTTCTCTCGTGGACTTTAACATCTTCAACCTTTTTAAACAGACAAACTAATCTTTGCTCGTTTCCAGTGATTCTCCACAACAGGATTATCCTCTTTCTCTCTTTCTCCATCTGCTTCATTTCATTTCTAACTCCCTCCTAAATCACACACACACACACACACACACACACACACACACACTTTGGCACTGTGAGATTGTCACCAGTGTGTGTGTGTGTCTCTGTGTCTCTGTGTGTGTGTGTGTGTGTGTGTGTGTGTGTGTGTGTGTGTGCGTGTGAGTGTGTGCGTGTGTGAGTGTGTGTGTGTCTGTGTGTGTGTGTGTGTGTGCGTGTGTGTGAGCATGATATCAGACACTACAGCAGGAATTCCCGGCGTTCTGTCACAGAGTGATATCGCTAAGACGTCGCTGGAGCTGAACTGCGTGAATGGAATCACAGATGATTTTTAAAAAAACAAAAATGTTGAAAAGAAAAATACTGTGAATGATCAGGAAACAGAAGAAACAGAGCTTGAACAGAGACAAAAAAGAGGCCAGAAAAGGAAAACAGGAAGAGAAAGAGAGAAAGATAGAAAAAGGTCGTTGGTGAAAGGAAGGGAACGAGGAGGAAAAAAAAGAAAAGGGAGAAACAGGAAGCAGGGAAGGAGGACAGGAAACATAAGAAGGAAAACTGAGGATGACGGAACAAAACGAGTGTCAGAAAAGAGATTAATCTATTTATAGAAAAGCTCAAATGACAGATGCTGTATCACTTCCTGTAACTATTCCTCTACATCTGCAATTTCACCTGGCCTGGTCAATGACGTGTGTGTGTGTGTGTGTGTGTGTGCATGTGTGTGTGTGTGTATGTGTGGAGACACTGACCAGAGCTTAGACCTGTTTTAGTGTGATAGGAAACAGATGAAGTCAACCAACCGAGCCACTCAGACCTCCATTACCCTCCAACCTGGGCCCAGTGAAACCTCTGATCTGGCTCCGGAGAGTCGGTTGCCGTGGTAACTGTAACTCTGTGGTCCGTCTCGCTTCATCTCCTCGTTCAGTTGATATCAAAGCACGTTCATCAGCGGATGTTGATGTCATAAGAGGATCAATATCCCGATTAGACAGGATTAGTTTGGCTTTCTTGATCAAACAGCTATCAATGTAAGGACGGAGACAGTCAGCTAAATATGCAACTGTTTGCTAAATGTCAATGATAACGACTTTATTAAGGTAATAATGTCAAAGTTGTGCCTCTTTGTTCCGATCGATAGTTGATTAATCACTATAATAATTGAAACTGTACTGCAGCTCTCCTCCGCTTTAAAGTCTCGCTGTCTAACTGCCACACTCATCCTCTCCACAACGGTAGAACGTACACATTTTCCTAACCTCTGATCAGGCAGTAGCCTGAACGCAGCGCTCTGCAGCAGCAGTATTAAGCCTAATCCAGTTTATCCCCTCGTCAGTCGCTGTGGATATTTTGCTGCCTCCTCTGCTGTGATCCCACCTCATTACCTACTTGAGCAGCGTGGCATTTCACAGCCATCAGTGATGTGGAGTGGCTGTGTGTGGTCTGTGTGCGCCGTGGCATTAAAAAAAAAAAAAAAAAAAAAAAGGTCAAGACACCCTTTTCTGCTTGAATTCCCAAAATAGTCGAGCTGAAAGGTTGCAGATTGATTCTTTAAGTGCGGATGTGGTGGTCTGAGTGACACCCCCCCCCCACCCCCACCCCCTCCATTGTGTAAATACAAATGTCCACACACAAAAAAGACACATGGACAGTGTGCATGCACCTTCCCACAGACTTGAATACATACAAAGCATATGCATTGATGCACAAAGACACACACACACTTATCCACATGTTAACCTGGGGAAGATTAGAAGCAGACGTAGCACGGTTGGATGGCTGCGTGTCCTGGCCCTGAGCAATTTAAATGGTCCTCGCTTCCTTTTGATCTACAAAACATTCCTCTCTGTTTATTCCTGACAATTTTATTCAGACATTATTTATACAGGAGTCAATTTTTTTTTTTTTTTGGGAATGGCCAAAACCCAAAATATGTTGTTGAATTCCACGTCCACACGCTGCCCCAGGACGTTTGAATTTGTCGTCAAACTTGAGAGGCGGTTTTAGACCAGAGAGGGGGTCAGATCAAAACCTCCACACTCCACATACACAAAACCAGTGAGCTGGATGAGATTTTTTTGTTTTTGTTTTTGTCATTGTTTGCTGAATTTGTCTTAATTTCTTGAACCTAAAAAAAAAAAAATCAAATAAACAGATACTTTTCCTGTTGTGTTATTTTACTATCATATCTACTGTCTTACTATCACAAATAATCACTGCTAAGATTTGACTTCAGAGGTAAAATATGTGAAGATAACTAGTGCTTATTTCCTTTGTGTAGAAACAAGCTGAAGAAATGTTGGTGGTAGCTTGAAGTTAATTAAGTTCTTTATTGGGCAGACATGAGACACAAGGCTGTTGAGGCCTCTTGTTGCACCACCCTTACATACCTAAGGGTGGTGCAACAAGAGGGGGTGGAGGAGCTGTAATGAGCCAGTTTGAGAAAGTGAGGTCAGAAATCTACCATGTGTGGAGGTTAAAAGTCACGTTGATGGGTTAACACAGCTCGTGCCACTGGGTCGACCTTCAACATGAAACTGCTGGTTCAGGATTTAGCTGATTTGAAGAAGCCAGGCTGTATTGAAGTCTATGGGAAAATGACCATCCTCACTTGATTTATTATCATTTTCCTAATGAGTTTATGGTCTCAGTCTCTAGTTTCAAGTCTTCAATACAACATGATGTTTATTTTTTAAATGATGGTCCATTTAGAGGAAAATAGACTATGTCAATCACACAGTAGCCACGCCCCTTAATTCATACCCTGCTTGGGTACGAATTAAGGGGCGTGGCTACATGAATTAAGGGGCGTGGCTACCGTGTGATACCACACAGTCAGGATAGAGTACAGAGCAGGTCGGATCCACCCCTTCACTCCTCCTCAGCTCCACTTTCTCCTTTTTTTTGGTTAAAAAACCAAGACGGTGACAAAATGGCAGCTCACAAACCAATGCGTGACATCATGGTGGGATGACACTTGATGTGATCTCGATCAACTAAATATGATTAATAACCTGGTAGCACAGGACAGGATCACTACTGCTGGTGTCCAGAACAAGGAACTTTGGCTTTCGCCTTAAAAAACTGGGTCAAATTTCATTTCTGGTGATCAATGAAATACTTAACATCTGCTACATTTTTTTCTTTGGGAAATGAATTAATATTGGCAGGACCAGGCTTTTTTTTTGTATTTAAGTGATAGTGGAGGACAATTTGCTGGCTGTCAAACAAGATAAGAGTGTTTCATAACAGAGCAAAGAATTATTGGCATTTACACGGAGGTATTTAAGCCAAGAGGCCAGACCACTATAGTGACAATGTAAGAGGAAGTTGTCTAATGGTTTTTCTGAGAGTCCTGTGCTTTTATAACAAAGTCACAGCTCAGTTTGTCTTTAGTTCGTCCTTTGATTGGAAACACAATCTTTTCCCTTGTATTGAATGACTCTTCGCTTCGTTGTCACTCAGCCCGCCCTCACTCTCCCTCTATAGTTGCCTGCCTCTCTCTCTCTGTCTTTTCTATTTACCGCTACATGAGGATTTCAGAGCCCCGGGGCAGTTGTTAATGTTTCCTGCTTGGCAATTTCAACAATCATCCATAAGTTGATTACAGCCAAACTTTCAGGATTTCAAATTTAAAACAGAACAAATGAGTATGAAATTTCTAATTTAGAAAATAAGGATTTAGCTTTGTTTATCCTTTGATGGGTTAGGTCTGAAATTGTATAATCGTCAATATTGATATCAGTAATTATTTAGCGATTCCAAAGATGGGACCATGCAATTATGCAAATGACAGAAGGTAAAGATCATCCGTATTAGAGATGCTCTTTATCTGTTCAAGCTCCTTCTTTATCTGTTTATTTCTCCATTTTCCTGCCACTTTATCTCAGCTTTAGTTTTACCTATGTGTCTGAGTGGAAACGTCTGCGTTGTGTATGTGTGTGTGTGTGTGTGTGCATGCATGGTTGTGTATTAGCTTCCTTGCTGAATGCCTTTGTGTTGGAGCATCCTCCTTGTGGCAGTTTTGGTATTTTTAGTTTTAATTCATTCTCATTCAGCTCTTTTCAGCATCTCTCCGCTCACAGTGGATGAATGAGAAGCTTTATCCTGCAGCTGTACGCTTATTTTTCTATGTTCTCTCTTTCCCCTCTCTGTTTTCTTCTCCATTTCCCCTTCTCTTCTCTCGGCATCCCTCTTGCTTCGTTTTCTTCCTCTGTCACATAAGCACGCCTGCCTTGCCTGTCAGCCAAGTTCGCGGAGTGGGAACACACCGGAGGCAACAGATATTTTTCCTGAACACTGCACACAACAGGCGTCTCGTTGCACACAATGCAACGAGCTGAAAGCAGAAGAACCAACAACACACAACGGTGTTTTCATTTCGCTGACCGCTGACCTGCTCCAGGTTCATAATCAGAACGCTTTTGTTGGGAAGAAAACAACAAGCAGTAAGACTCATATGAGGGACAGGTCTTTCTCACAGGAGAGGCTTTGACATGTCGGAGCAGGAAAAGCACGGGTTTAAATCCTCAAATGAATAACGACTGAATTCAATTCAGCTGTGCTGATGTCTGGGGCCTGGGGTCGTGCCCGCTGGCTCGGTGTCACAGAGCAGGGCCATTGTTACGGTTATTAGTGGCACCTGTGCTTTTCCTGAGGACATTTTACACATCAGAGAAACATCCAAAGACCATGGTCCAACATCACAATGTGAGACAGGTCCACTGAAGCCTGATTTAGAGATTTAACCCTTTAAGCGCCGGGGTTTTTGACATCAAGATTTCAAAAGGCTGTGGCTTGAAAGTAGTTAGAGGTAAAGGCCGACTGTAAATGAGAAAAAGAGTACGGCCACCGCCGTGCAGTGTTGTAGTTTCTCTCAAACAGCAGCAGGTGTCACACCTCTGGGACTCTGGTGAAAGGTCACTTTTGGTCCCTGTCCCACTGAACCGGTGCCAGTCAACAGCTAAAACATTAAGTGCAAAAAGCTGTCCGCAGGCGGAGGCTCTGAACTCCAGCTCACGACTGATGCTTAGACAACTGCTGCTGACTTTGAGACCTTTAAGAAAGGTTGACTGGACTCTGCTAAAGCTACATTCTGCTTTCGATTGAGTTCTTGAGAGCACTGTCCTAAAAGCTCAAGCATTAAAACATGAAGACATCTCAAACGTTGAGGGAAGAAACATCCATATTCTGCCCAACATTTTGCCATCCATTGTTTATACATAGCTGCTTCTCCAACTTCATGCCAGCTTGTAACTGAAGGGGCTTTGGAAGCCCTTTGAAAAGTGGAAGGATCGAGGAGCAGCCTCTTACATATAGAGCTTGAAAGCCAAGAAACACTCCATAGAAGAAGATGTAAGCAACATCAATGTTCTGTGGCAGAGAGTCTGACCCTGAGAGTCACAATCAAGACGATCCAATAACTCTGTCCACTGGTGTCTAAGATCAGCAGCACAGTCATATCTGTTTCATTTGTTGATCTTAATCTCTTTCTTTCTCCTTGTGAGACGTTCTCCTTTCCTTCTACTGTTCTTTACAGCAATCCCTTCCTTTTCTTTACCCTCTCAGCCTCGGGTGTCTCTGCCTCTCGTGTTGCTTCCTGTCACCTTGGTTGTGCTGCCCAGACGGCAGCAGGACACTGTGCTTACTGCCCTTTGCAGCTGCTGCTGTTGTTGTACTGCTTTTGTTTGCTGCTAAAGACTTTTGCAACCTTCTTTTTCGTGAACGAGAGACTGTAAAACTCTAAAGTTTATGGCATGCGCCACTGGTGAAGAAGAATTTCCTCTCGATTAAGATAAACTGAACTGCTAAGTACTATTGCGACAGCCTGTTCTGTGTCAGGGATTGTTTGAAGAGCTACAAGGCCACTTCTGTCACAAAACTATTTACTCTTTCAAATGGATGTTGCTGGCCTCTGGTTGCAGTCTGCCTGAGGAGGCACCCAAGGCACTTAACCTGTGTTGTTCTAGTGGAGCTGCTCAGTGACTCCAATTAGTGTGTTTTGCCCTGACTTGGGCCTCCAGGGCAGAGCTGCCTCTCAGGCCGCATCTGAGACCAAACTGTGGCCCAAACACAAACCATCAACAGTTGATGTTGAAGTTGAACAGCTCTGCCTGGAGGGGCTCAGGTGAAGGTAAACAATAAAGCCTGGATGAGGATACACACATACCTGTCACTTCCAAACTTTTATTTTTGTGCCCTGCAAAGCTTTTTTTATTTATTTTTAAAGAAAATAAATGGAATTTTTAAATGGTGGTACGGTCCTTTAAGTGCATTTCCACCTTAAATGCATGACTCAACAGCTGCTCCTTGGTGGAATAAGGTTAAGAAATGTTTGTGCATGAAAACCAGCTCCTTCTTTCTCTGGTCTATAAATCCATAAGTCTTTGCCTGTGTGTCAGTGTGATAGCATTTATCTCTGTCTGGCAGACGAACCTCTGAACAGAGTAGAAGTTGTGGTTCCAAGTTACTGTGACGAAGAAGGATTACCAACAAATCCAGTGTTGAATCTGCCAAAAGTTGTTTTAATCTTTAGTGCCTTTGTTTCTGTTGCTCTGCAGTATGGGACTCCTTATATGTGTGTGTGTGTTTGTTGTTTGTTTGAAATATTCAGCAGATCTCACACACACACATACACGGCTCCAGGATCTCTGTAGCTGCAACTCCATTGAGTCTTAGTCTGTGTGTGTTGCCTTTAAAAAGACAAAACCCGACGAGATATTCAGATCCCGACAACCTGTAATTACAGCTCATGAGTTACAAGCTGCTCAACACATGAAAGAAAAACACTAGACAGAGAGAGATGCTGTTGGTCTCAACCACCACAGTCCTCAGTAATAACGATGCCTTATTAGAGCTTAAGGGCCCTTTTCATTAATTACTATGTTACTTGACCGTTATAATTAGAAATTAGCACCTTCCACTATTTCACTTCAGTGAAAAAGCTCTTACTGATGCTGCAGCAGATGGTACAAATGCTACAAAGTTGTTTTTTTCTGATACAATGAAATATATAATGTACGGCAGGAAATATCAGAACCATTTGGCCATGAAAACAAAGACAAGCAGCACTCAACAGTGACCTGAGGAAAAATTTACCACATCCCAGTTCTGAACCGTCCAGACTTTTACCCACAACATTAAACTGATTCAGAAACGTCTTGAACTGAGCCTGACTAAGAGCGATTCATTAAAAACCTAATAAAGAGGCAAAATGTTAGCTGGAGTCCCTCATCCCTGAACCAGGGCTCTCTCCTGGAGCCAGACCCAAGGAAGGGAGCGTCTGGTGGCCAGGCATCAGTGTCGGCCTCGGCTCAAAAAAACTACATTGAGAGACCACCAAAGGGGATGGATGTTGGGGTCGGGTATGTTGTAGACCAGGCGGCAGAGGAAGCCAGGGGCCCAGACATGCTGACCCCTGGTGTCACAGAGAAGTATAAACAATGCTGCCACAAAACAGCAGTTCAGTTAAGTTAGGTTTTACCTGTGAACTGAAAAAAATGTATGAATAAATAAAATAAAGAGTGCATTTTGAATGAAAATATCGCATATCAGGGGAAATATTTAATATTATTGAATATCAGCCGACTTAGTTGGGATATTATGACAGGAGCTTTTGCAAGGAAGCTTGATTTTTTCTGATTCTCTTTATCAGAATCAATAGAAGCAGTTAAACAGGAGAAAGGTTCTGGCATCAGCATTAGACTTGGTCTTGAAAGGAGCATCAACAACAACAGAAGAAGTCGACAATTAAGGTAAGTGGGGGAGAACATTGGAGTCAATGGGGATGATACGATTCATTGGTAAAAGGGGGAGGGGACTTGTGGGTAATGAAGGGCGATTACCTCATTATGAATTGGTAATGGAAGTAGTGTTGTTCCAGGATGTGGAGGCAGACTTGTGTGTAGCAGAGTACAAAGCTCCTCCAGCCAGATAATTGAATGAGGAGACCATTTCCTCTGTCACTGATGCTGAGCTTTGCATCTTTGGTTTGTCTAATTTATAAAACTCTCTCGCAAGTACCTACATTAAACCAACACATGTTCATACTGGAGAGCAGATATCTGATAGTCAGGGCCTTTAGATGTGCATTCTGCACCCAGCCTGCATTATTAGCTTGTTTGCTGTACTCTCATTGTGGACTCATCATTATTAAAAAAATAAACAGACCACAGCACAATATTATCTCGGTTAGGAAGGTGCCAGTAACCTCTGGTGTTACCTTCAAAGTTGCTCCTGAACAGCCAGAAGTTTTTTCAAGTTCAGAAACTTTCTAATCCAAAAAGGTCCCTCAGGATTATTTACCCCCTTTGTCTTATAGTACTGCAGCGTGTTTGAACAGTCAGTGAACACAAATCAGCTTCAAAAGTGAAGAAACCGGTGATAAGACTGCATCTTTTGCTCACACCTGCTCCAATTTGTGCATTGTGGAGTTGAGGTGAAGTGTAATCCGGCTGTCTGCATGGTAAGATTTACCCCGTCTGGTGTGATTTATTCATCACAGTCTGCCTCCCTCACCCTCGGCACGTAGCAGATACCAACAGTATGAAGTGAGGAGCAGGAAAATGTCCCCAACAGGTCTGTTCATTCACAGACAGACTCTATACACCCACAGCACATCTGCCTAATGCTTTATGCTTCACCAGCTCCAGTCCTGCACACTCTGACAGCTGATCTGCGCTGAGAACAGGCCCCCATGAGTAACCATCAGGCCAGTTTTGGGCCCAAGTCATAGATGAATGACCCTGGGACTATACGTCGGCCATCTTGGTTTTTTGAGACCAGAAGAAACTATATTTGGAGGAGAAAGTGGAGCTGAGGAGGAGTGAGGGGTGGAGCTGACCAGCTCTGTCCTCTATCCTGATTGTGTGGTACAGTCTGTCAATCACACAGTAGCCACGCCCCCTAATTCATCCCCTGCTTTATGGTCTATTTTTCTCTAAATGGACCATCATTTAAAAAGTGAAAACATCATGCTGTATTAAAGACTTGAAACTAGAGACTGAGACCATAAACTAATCAGGAAAACATTTACTGAGCTAATAAATCAAGGGACATTTTTACAACCAGTGGATTAGTAAGTGGTCATCAGATAGATAGTTTAAGGATCTTCAGCCTTGACTTCACTTTAGCCCCAGCACCTACATCCATTTTTATAGACTATGCTCTGGTACAGTGGTGATCGCATCAACTCTCCTATGTTCTCGATGTGGAGGAGAAATACTCTTTCAATGGTTCTGCTATGATACTATGTGAAATAGTGTAACCTCATAATATTTACGTTTCTGCTCTTTGGTGGTCGTCAGAAATGACATACTTCATTCACCAATACTTTTTTATTATTAAAGCAGGTTTATGTATTTTCCTGTAGGGGAGAGCAGTGTGTCATGATTTATGGGGTTTAATCATTAATAGGCTAAATCTGAATACAAAACTAAACTAAATGATTTGCCAAGGTTAGCAGTCATTTTAAGGAGTGGAAGAATTTATCTGTGCCAACTGTGAGACCTGGGTGTGATGTCCAGTACTTAGGGTGCGGCACACTGCTGGTGTGAGACATGTTCACGTTCGAGTGCATATGACGCCAGTGAAGAGCGGGCGCACTTATTTCTGCTCATTGAACATTGTTTGCACAAACAGGTCCACTCTGATGTGAGTCCAACATAGAAGCTGGCACTGATCCGACTGACTTTGGATGGACCCACCCGCCCCTAGTGTTGGGTGATTGGATGGGTGGGTGGGTTGAGTGGATACCTGGTATAGGACTGGATAAAACATTCGGTTTGGTTCTCGGCTTCCCTAGTGTCCTTGTCTCTGTGTCAACTGTCATTGATTTTTCTGGAACTACTACAACAACCTACTTTGTTATCATAAACACACTAGAGTTTCTCCTTCTCTTTATCACACACTCTCACACGCACGCAGTCCTTTCTCACACTCTTGCAATCCAGTGGATAATTTAGAGTAGAAAAACAACAATGGGTATATATATATATATATATATATATAT
>CM076655.1:23498231-23511826 GCA_038496675.1 Rachycentron canadum | reverse complement strand
AAGCAGGTATCACCATTTTATTTGACATAACACCATTAGCTTGTGTGTGTATGTGGCCCTAAGTGTGTGAACACCTGCAGTTGTGCTCTCTCTGGAGCCCCAGTCTAATTTATGTTTTCGGTTCCACAAGATGCCCAGGATGGGTGGGAGTGAGTGTGAGTGAGGGGATGTGTGTGTGTGTGTGTGTGTGTGTGTGTTTGGGGTTGCTATATTGATGCACGGCGCCTGCTGATCCAGCCCCATAAACCAGCCTTGAGTGTGAAGGCCTGGGCCACATCCATCGAAATCTAACCTTGTCACGCTGCATATGCTGGAGGCCAGCTTTGGCCACCCACACCCTTCATTAGCATTCAAAGAGATCACATCCACTCTTACCAAACTCTCAAGTGATATAGATGTGGGCTGATATGTGGGGCCAATTTTAGTCTTTGATTCAAATCAAATATATATATATCAACAGCCATCTGCAAATTGGTTTTGGAACACGTGTCACTTAATCACATACCAAATGAAATGATCAAAGCCTTATTGCCTATGAATCGTGTGTGTTGTTAAAACAGAGTAACATTATAGTTGTATTACAAGACCCAAGAAGTCAGTGTTCCCTGCTCTTGATATTCTGAATAAACAAATTACAGGCATTAGCTTTTTCCACTGCTTCCAGTGTTTATGTTAAGCTAAACAAATTGCCTCCTGGCTGTATAGGTAACTTCAGGGTATCATTATTCTTGCATGGTTGATATTCCTAAATACATTTTCCCTAATGAAATCACAAAAAATGATATTACAATTAGCAAGTGCTTTTATTGAATAGACAAACTGGTTAGGAAACTATCAGGAAACAAAATGTATTCTGGTGTGTGAGCTTTACACTACGGGGATTTTACGACAACTTGATACACGCAAATTGCAAAGAGAGCTGAAGGAACAGGTCCAAAAACAAAACAGAATGATGAAATAAACTAAATTTACTAAATAGAATTATTGTCAGTGAATTTGTGTCGATCAACTAACCCCCAAGTAATTATTTTTGCACCAGCATCAATATTTGTAATACATGAGAAACTGCTTATAGGGAAGTGATCTCGGTTACAGATCAACTACTGCATCCACATAGTGATCAATTTTAACCAGTCAGATGAGATCACTGTGTCTGGTTTCCAGTGTATATGTATGTCATTAGCGTTTCTGTGTCTACAATTGGTCTACATGCTTTTTCAGGTCTTTCCCATCATGATAAGAACACATACATAGAACGTACAGTAAACACCAGGACACATAAATGGTGCATTGAAAATATTTTATTTCTTTTCTGTGTTAATACATAATTAGACATTTATATTTTCATAGAAATATTATATATACACACTACAGGTCAAATGTTTTAGAACACTTCAGTTGTTCCAGCTGTTCTGTAATTTTACATTATTTAATGTCTCAGTATTTATTAAATTAAAGTGCACCAATAAACAATTGGAGGCTTTAAAAACAAAGAATAATGGAATCTACGTGTTAAACTAAATTTAATCTAAATTCATCTGGCAGATGAGAACACTACTCTTTCTACGTTGAATTGAAGGACAATTTTGTGGACAGAAGGTTCGCCCAACATTGCAACAGAGATTCCTATACAAATGTCCTTCATCTTTTGTTAGTTGGTTACTTTTCCTGCAGTGCCATGTTTTCCGAATAATGCATTAGAAGGAGTTTGTAACGGACAGAGTTTGTAAGTGAAAATTTGTGGCACATGTAGGACTGGTTTTTATTTTTTCTTTCAAGGTTTAATTTCTATCATTGCTATAGGAAAACTGCAAGTGAGCCAATTTCCTGAATTTCAGTAAAAGCTGGAAAAATTGAGTTGTTCTAAAAAACAAGCTTTGACTGGTAGTGTACATACCATGGATGTGAACGATAGCAGAGTCATGCTAGCCCTCATGAACAGGTTTTATCCCATGAACATCAAAATGGACAACACAGACATGATTGTACATAAAACACTGACTCCATTATTCTGCTGTAAATCCATGCTTCTTGGTTATTTGCTTTGACATAAAGTACAAATATATGCCATAAGTAAACAGTCCCATTCTTTACTATGTGCGGGACCTTAGGGTAATTATTCAAGGTTCTCAGTAGTCACTTGTCCAGTCCTCTACAGTACAGGCAAACCAGTGGGAATGAATGGGATGACTTTGATTAGTTGGTAACCTTCTGTTGGCACGGGAAGATTATGGAACCAGGAGTTGGCTTTAAGGCTGGGGTTACTGAGAAGCTCATGGCGTTATCATGGAACAAACTGCACTATTGGTATATTTATTATATCAAGGGTACTTAAATCTTATTGAGGGCTTTAAACATTCATACATACATCATACTTTGGAGAGACTGTGAAAATGACTTGTTTGAAAAATCTGAGAGTGTTAAGGGCCTAAAACAAAAAATATGTTTAAGTTTGCTACCAGAACCTGCATGCACAATGTGGAGCACTGATGATTGATCGGATATTATTTGGCTACTGTGTAATGCTTTTAGAACCTGTATGGTCTCCAGATTTTCTTCATTTCACATTTAGCAACTGTTGAACCCTGCAGCTCATATTAAACCTTCATGTCCAGACTTACACTCCTGTTAACATTCAGATATCTCACCATACTGAAATGAACTTGGAGCTTTGGCACTGCAAACCCCAGTGGGTGTCATGATCTCTCTCCCTCAGTGTCTGTCACTCCCAGCTTTATTTATTGTCTGACTCATCTTCCTTTCCTTCTCTCTCTTGGTCTGTCTGTCTTTAGGTCTGCGTTGGTCTCAGGCTCTATATTCACACATGCCTCATTGGACGTTCACCTTGAGCAGCTGTTGAGTCGCCTCCTGCAGCCTCAGATAGACAGAGACAGAGCTGTCTGGGCCAGACCTGCCTTCTGCTGCTTCCCCCAAATGTTTCAGTTTGGACTGCAGCCAGCCGGAGAATGGACTTGGTGCATGAGTGAGCGTTTAAGTATGTATGTGTGTGTGTTTGTGTGTGTGTAAATTACCACTTCAGGTTCAATACTATTACAGTCACAAAAATGCATTTGCACTTTTATCACCCACTATATCAGATTTATGCTCAATGATTCAGATGCGGTGTACGGCCCCATGCACCTTGTTTAATGTGAAATTTAGAAAAATAGAAAAAAACTTTGGCAACATGGTAGCAAGACCAGCACAGACAGTGTTTCGTCTGATCAATCACAGTCACAACAAAAGAGCGAAGTTATTCTGATTTCCGAAAGCAAGAGAGAACGTAGCCACTAATGGCGAAGAGTGTAATGAAATAAAGCAGTAGGAGGGAAAGTCCAACTGTCTGAGTAATGTGCTAACCTTATTCACGTCAAAATTAATGTGCAAGCAAATTTATCACATTTATAAACCGCTTCTTTGAAAAGCAAACATTGGGATAAGGGCTCGATCAGAACTAGATCTACTTGAAGGTGGAGAGAAGAGCCATAGCCAAAATATCGGCACACCCATGGAAGGCTGCTCACTTGGGTGTTCACGAGAAAGGCGCCAGAAATCGTTTGAAGAATGATAAAAGAGCGAGTTTTTCACCTCCGCACTGCTGGCCAATTAACGGGTCTCAATGTCAGTTCCTCTCTTTCAGAGAGTTACAGATGTGGTCCAACGCAGACCTGAATCTGACGTCAGAAAGATGTGTGTGTGTGTGGGGGGGGTTTAAAGCTATCCAACCGTCCGACAAGCATTTCTGACAGCTTATACCGGCCCCTTCAGAAAACAGAGGCAGGCTACTTTAAATTACGGCTATAAATAATCCAGTTGAAGAATAAAAAGCAGAGTGTATGTGGGTCTTTAATGAGCAGTGTTTTCACTCCAACTTCTGTGCAACGACAATCTTTGTCCTCTTCTGGAGAAGAAAAAGATGAAACACACAAGTCTTTTCCTGCTCTTTTCCTCTCTACCTTCCTCAAATGTAACCAGCTACACTTCCCCTGGAAAAAGCTTCACATTCAAATTTCCAATGTGTATTTTGTTGGACCCTCCTTTTCTTTAATTCTGCTGTGTTCTGCCATAGCGCCCCACTTCTGTCATTACTCCTGAAGGATCATATGCTTCATAAATATCACACATCTGCTCTTCCAGTTTTTCTTCGTTTATGTGCAGGCGTAAAACACTTTTGTTGGCTTCCTCTGTGTCAGATGAGTAAAGAGACCACCACAATACTGGAGACATTATTCATTCTACGCCATCTTTCTTTTAATCTCCATTCTTTCTAAGCACACTTGTTTAACACCCGTATAAACCTTATAGTTTGAGAGACTGACACTGCATGAATGAATCTGTGGGCTTTTTTCCCACCTTCATTAAAGATGAGTTTACCACCAAACTGAAAAGCAAAGAGTTTCTCTGCGGTTGAAAGTTTAAAGAACCTGTTTCTACCTGTGACCACACCCACTATCAGTGATGTCACGGTGTCCTGTAGCGCACCTGCACATCACTGCATCAAGGTTAAGCCACTGGAGGTCAGCAGGGACAGATATTTTCAGAAGGTGTTAGTTTACTATTTATTTAATTCTTAATCATGTGACTTTGTTCAGGAGTTTTTCTTTTCTTTGTGTTACATCTGTCATCTCCCATCTCCGGCACAAACACAGTTTACTGCAGAAATGGTGCCTTTGAATTTCTTGGTCGTTTTTTGCAGCTAAAAAAAATATTGTTGCAGAAAGTTTATATCAACATAGCTTGAATATACACAATAGCACAATAACACGGCATCATGCTAACAGACTGAGGCTAAAGTTACATGTCCCATCAAAAAAGTCCGAACTCTCACCAGCGAATAGGTTCATGTAGAAAGTAGCTAGACCGGACTAAATAAAAACCTGGTGAATGTCTGGACCGCCTCTGGTCAAATCCTGATGTGTTTGGGAAGCTCAGGTAAAACTGGCTCATGTTTCCTGCTGACATTAACCTAAACTGTCATGGATTAGCTTCACCACCGTGCAAAAATGCCATAAAGCTAATGTGCTTGTCTTGAACTCACTTATTTTTTAACACAACCCGTTACCCGATGAAATGTGTAACCAAGCAAATGCATCACAAGCTCCTTGGCTGTGGAAGTAATGAGGGTTACTACTGTAGGTTGTAAACTAGTTCACTGGACATGCTAACATTTATATCTCATAATCAGAGCAGATAATCATTTTCCTCTTCTCCTTCTCTCTCTCCTAAAATAACATTTGGACACCACATGTGCTTTTTAATAGTAACAGTAACGTGACCTATCGCTGCCTTTCCTCTGACATCTCCTCTTTCATTGATTCCTTTATTCTCTTCCTCCCTCCCTTTATTTTGCATCACTTGTTTACCAGGTAAAGCGTCCATCCCATCCAGTCTGAAACGAAAAGGTGATAAATGAGTAGAGGAGCGAGGGATGGGCAGTGGGCCGGGGCCGAATGAGAGAGAGGAGAGCTGATGCGGAGAGAGAGAGAGAGAGAGAGAGAGAGAGAGAGAGAGAGAGAGAGAGAGAGAGAAGGTGGACAGAAGATGAATGAATCACTGCAGTGACAGTGGCTCCCACATCACCAGCCGTCCTCAGGATGAACTGATGCACCACTGCCATTGCTCCTGCACCACCATTCACAGTGAGGCAGCCCTTTCTTTACCACTTTATATATATAAATATACATATATATCTCATGCAAGACTTGTAAGTTTGTTCATTTGTTGCCACAATATGATAACCCACTTTTAGAAGCAGGTAATGCGTTACCTCACTACTTCTCTTACACTCTAGCAAACGTCCTTTCTATCTTTGTTTGACAGAAACACACACACAGACTAATTCCTTCTGTTTCCTATTAAGTCCACAGAAGCATATACGCCTCCAAAAATCACATCGTCTCCACGATGGTTTGAGCAAGACACATGTTGCTTTTTTCTCCTAAAACTAGAGAATCAGTTCTTTCTAAAAAGCCCAGATTTGTTTTCTGACTCTTTGACTGGAGCATTGCTAATTTACTTCTGTGTGTTTATCCATCGATTCTCATCTTTAATAAATCCTGTATTTTTCTGATCTCAGAGTGAGGAGAAGTTGCTCTGAGTTTATTGTAGTGACAGAATAAAGACAGAGAGACATGGACAATAAGATATTTAGAGCATTAGAGGCTTTGGAGGTGATTTTTCATCATCACTGCTCAAAAGATAAAGATATCAGATAAAGATCAGCTCTAAAACAACACAAACACGTGTAACTTTCTGTGTTGTACTTTTCTTTTGTTATTATGGTTTACAGTGTTTTATAAAGAAAAATTCAATGTGTGTTTTTTGTTTTTCCTTGATTTATGAGCTACTATCTCCTATTACAACAAACTGAAATCTTTCACTTGAGGTTGTGCTGATTCTGAAAATGTGGAGCACTTGGTAAAATATTTTAAAAGGACAACTTTATAAGGAAAAACACAAAGCACAACACAAAAATTTGGAAAAGCCTTAATGGGTCAGAAAACATCCAGTGTGAGAAATATAGTGGAAATATTTGAGGGTAAAAAGCAAAGAAAGCTCTGCCCTACCTGAGCTGTCTGTCTTTGCAGACGGCTACCATGACCAGCAGGTTTCCCAGGATGCTCATCAGCATGACCAGAGACAGAAAGCAGATCAGAGCCATCCGCTTTGGCATGCTGTCACTATGGAAATGGAAAAAACAAAAAGAAAACAATATGAACATATCGGTTCAGATTTGCAGAGTGAAACTAGAGAGCGCGTGTTTTATAGATAATAGCGATGAAGTGATCTCGATCTTTCTTTTGAGGCGCTGCACCAGTGACAATGAATCCATTCCCCTCAATCACTTGACTCGACTTTCCCAAATGAAGCTCAGACACCGGTACATCCGAGGGAGGTAAAAACTTCTAATGAATGAAAACTGCAAACAGGTTCAGATCTTTGATATGCATGGTTATCTGAACGTGGCTATAATCTAAACATTCAGGAGATAGTATTTATACCTCCATATAAATCTCCAACGGTCGCCTGTATGATGAGATCAACAAGCCAAGCAGCAAAACCTTCTAAGGTGTGAGGTTTTCACAGGAAATGATGCCTGCTACATATGTGGTTGATGAGCAATGAAAGGAGTTGGAGCTGTGTGAGCTCTGGCCTGATTGAACAAAGACTGACTGACAACACATCCATCATTACTGACCAGTTAGATTTTCAGTTGATGCAGAAGCTGAAAAAAAAAACAAAAAAACATCACAGTTATGAAAGTGAGTTTTTCAGTGCGTGCTGATGATGACGTGGCTTCCAGGGACAGTTGCAGACCTGACACTTACACTTGAGCCTGTGTAGATCATGTTTACTTTAAATTCATCTTATTTTGGTTAACAGACCAGTAGACTTCTGACACATCCCTCCATGAGACATGATTAGTCATGGGGCTTTCCTGGCAATAGGTGCGAATGGAAAGAAAACTGACTGAGGGGGCTCTTTCCCACAGACCTGAGGGGACATCATGCACAGCACCATGTACTGATGATCCCTCTGTTCTCCGCGGTCGAGGTCCAAAAAACATCCTTCCCATAAGACATCTTGGGCTCTAGTGTGCTCTCTTCTTAGATAACTTAACCTTAAACCTTAAACTTAACAAAATCTCCCTAACAAGTCTGAGCTGGTATTTCTGACAGTTGACTTCCAGCAACCTGCACTGATCAAATGGTTTGTCACCATTTCTCTGGCTGTAGCACATGAATATCATCTTTCCTGACCCGAAGAACATAAGAATTTTTTCAAGCAGGGAAACATGATAATGAGCACCACACTTGAATCACCGAAAGATGTGGGCAGTAAGTCAGAGGTCTGGACCCAGGCTTGAAGATTTCTATATTTAATATATTTTTTTAAACTCTAACACAGTGGTTGAGTTGTTCTCTGAGCTGATGTGGGCGAGCTAGTTGAGGTAGTCATCATCTACTCTTCTCCCTGTAACTTATATCCAACGCGCCCTTTTCATTGTGGCGGTGGACTCACACCTCTCACTTTAAAGCTGAGCTGCTACTTTCACTACTGCCGCCTAACATCTCAACGGCCCTCGGTCCGGCCCAGCATCCACCTGGAGTTGTTCGTCACTCCCACACTGGGCCGAACTTGAAGTTTCCTTGTATTCCCATATTACTCCACTAATTAAAGCAAAATAATGCACAGTAATCAGGAGTGACCTTTCTTTTCTCCAAATTAAACCCATAAATTAAATTTGGATTCCAGTAAATGTTGCTGATCTTTATCTTCCACATAATAAGGTTTTCAAATTGAGTCATTTCATCACTGTTGCCAGTTCTTAATGGCATAAAACTCAACACCTTTACCATTCAACATTCAATTTGAAGTCTCCACAAGTGACAAAGCTGTCATTCATGGTGACTGACAACGAACAGAACTTTTCCCAAAAGACTCTTTGTCCGATGTGAAGAAAAATGCAAAGAGGACATTTTTTTTTTCCTTTTGGTCCAGGCTGCTTTACCTTTTAAAGTGCTTATTCACAATCCACTGTGGAGGAATATTTTATATTTTATGTCCTAAAACTGCTACGTTGCATTTTCAGCCCTTATTCATATAACCTCGGCCTGGCCTCAGCAAAACGTCTCAAGACGCAGCAAAGTAGCCGGAGTGAGTTACGAAGCAAAGAGTCGTGTGGTTTAAGAGCTCTCTGAAAATGACTTGTTTAATCTCAGACTTGTTTGACATTAGTAATGCTTTACAGTAATCCTCCCGAGGTTTGTGGTCCCTCGCTCTTGAAGTTTTGACAGGGACGTGGTGGGGGAAGAAGGATGGAGGGGGTCAGTGCAGAGAAATGCACCATCACTAGAGGTGACGGTGCATTTCTCTGCACTGACCCCCCTGTGGGAACGGCTCCATTACACAGGGATAATTTCAATTTTCTATTCTGTTGTCTTTGTCCTGCAAGTTGACAGAAATTCACAAGTTTCGGCTCCGTTTATTTCTGGCTCTTATGTTCTGTCCACATTATCTGTAATGTGCTAATAAACGCCTGCGCGAGTCGCTGCAGGAGTCGGGAGCCGCACCTTGTCCCCATCCGCCAAATTATTTTACGCTCAGCATCTGAGGTTCAAAGGCGAGGTGATAGTGTGCAAATGAGGCTTGTTCTTTGATCAGTGGTGCCAACGCACTAATCAGATCAAATGGGAACGCTGACAGCTTCTCAACAGAAACATCATTACCAAAAAAAAAAAAAAAAAAAAAGGGAAGGAGGAGAGGGAGGGGGGCAAGTAACAGGACGGTAATCTTCTTTCATCTTGAATTTGTCAGCTCCATAGTCTGACCTTTCCCCCAAACCAGACATTAATATTCATGTTATTGTAGTAGCAACTACACTTTAACACCTCTGCAGATGTAACAGGCAGCAAAGATTTATTCCTCCAAGCGAGAACCTCACCTCATTTTGGATTTGATGATGAACTAGAAGAAGAAGCCGGAGCAGCTGAGCTTTTTCAAAGCTCGCACTTACCCACAATGACCTCAGCATAAAGTGGCTGGCGCCCGTTTTCTTATTCTCACTAATTCTTAGAGAACAATTAAGCTCAGCATCCGTGTCCAATTCATTAGGCGTCAAAATATTTTATTACTAACTACAGTTTTACCTGAGAGCTCTACCACCTCTCTACTGATATACCGATGCTTAGTTGCACCACAGAGACTTCAGAGACTTGACTCTGCAATCTTACACCAACGAGGACTACCTGGTCTAAGCTTTTGTTGACTTTCTAACAAAATTATGTCTTGGGTTTAAACTGGGCTGCATCTAGTTTCTAGACAACAGTGATGGATAAAATGTGGCTGAAGGAGCTGTGTGAAGAAGGAGAGCTCGAACCCTGCACACTGTCTCACCTGTACACACCTGGTTAGTTTTAGCATGTAGCTGGGACACTTGTGATGTTGCTGGTTTCCCGTTGATGCGGTGATGTGAGAAGCACTTTCCAGATCTAAAAGACTAAAAGTCACTTTCCAGCCACATTTAACCCATTTCTGTCATCAGGAACCTGCTGTCCTGTCTTTTCTTTCCACTGTGGGGACGCGACTCAGACAGAGCCTTGACCAACGGGGCCCCTTGGTCCTAGACACACGTTGACATGCACAGCACCAAATCATTGGGCTTCTATGATTACATGAATCTCAGGAGGTGAAGTGTCAAGTCAGGTTTATTTGAATAGCCCTGTGCTGTATACTGAGCAAAGCCTCACAGCAGCTGCTCCTACCAGCCCAACCCGATGTCATGAGCTGACTCAATATCAAGCTTTTAATAACGTGAGATTACATTCCTTTGCGGATGGAAAATATATCTGCACCGTGCTGAAATTCAACTTTAAAGGATACAATTCATGAACTTCAACATGTTGCTCCATTTCTATGAGGGACAACAAAAATTTAGTGTAGAAAAAGATAAATAAATGCAAAATGAAAAAAAAATGTCTATTTAGATTTATTTATTTATTTCTATATTTGTTATTTATTATTATAGTTATTATAGTAGTAGTAGAACAGTACTGCATCTGTTCTTCATGAAAAATAGGGTTTGTCCCAAAACTCATTTCATTTGTTACTTAGTCAGATCCTTTAGACTAATCACCCAACTAATTAACATACAGACACAGAAATACAGAAATAAATGTAGAAATACTAAAATATATAAATTTAAAAATGCATGAATAGCATTTTTTCACCAAAATGTTTTTGGTTAATTCTTTATATTTTTTGTCTTTTTTTTCTCATACATTTTCATATTTAATGTATAAATCATACACAGCTCAAGTAAACCAGCCTAAAAAAAAAAAAAATCAGACAGTAAAACACACTGACATATAAAATGAGGTATTTGTGGCAACTGCTCTTAATTTTCACCTTTTCACTCATTGCTCATTGATTTTCCAGATGTATGAAGTCATTTGCTGCTACAACCTGTCTTTAAATCTGTGCACATGTGGATAAAGGGAGAGGGACTGCAGGAGCAGAGAGCCGTGGTTAAAGGAAAGGACTGAGATCTGGTACACATGAACTTTGACCTGCAGCTGAGCTGAACCTCTGGTGGGCAATCAGAGAGCAGCGGTGTCATTTAGACAGACGAGGGGCGACTGGGGGAAAAACCTCCACCACACCAGAAGGTTTAAAGCTCCAGTCATCAGGCGGCTGCTTCCTTTTTGCCTCTCGTGAAGACAAAACATGTTCCTTGTTTCGCACACTTTGCCTCGAGGTGGCTGAGTCATTTTGAGTCCTCTGCTGAAACGCTCTGAGGCAGAGGGAGATGAGGCTGCAGCTTTTAAAAATGAATGTGAAGAGTGTTTTGTAAAGAACCTCCTGCATCAGGAAGAGAGAAAAAAGATTCATATCACCTTGATTCATTAACTTAACATTTTCCTAATGAGTTCATGGTCTCAGTATCTAGTTTCAAGTCTTCAATACAACATGATGTTCATTTTTTAAATGATGGTCCATTTAGAGGAAAATAGACCATAAACCAGGGGGTGAATTAGGGAGTGGTTACTGTGTGATTGACAGACCGAACCACACAATCAGGATGGAGAACAGAGCAGGTCAGATCCACCCCTCACTCCTCCTCAGCTCCACCTTCTCCTCCAGACATGGTTTCTTCTTCAAAGAAACCAAGATGGCAAGGGCCAAATCACAAACTAGAAGCTTCACAACAGCAGCTTACAAACCAATAAGTAACGTAATGGAGGGTTGTCACTTGTCTGGTCCACATGTGACCACATTCTTTTAGCAGTGCGAACAAAAAAGGACCACCTACTGTACTGATGTCCTCTGCTACAGTCTAATTAGTCTCAACACTGTCTCAAGAGAGTCTCAACCTTTACAGCCAAGCTGGAGCTTTGGCCTTTATGACTCCATATCGGGTGGTTGTTGTGAACGAGCTGCTGAGGTACCACTGATTGGATATATCGAGTCCTGATGAGTGGCAGTCAGAGGCCTCAGCGGTCCAGACCCACAACTGCAGTTAGACAGCTCTGTGTGAGGCAGCGAGTGAAATCACACTTCAGTGAGTCAGCGGAGGTGAGCTGATTGCACAGAGCTTGTCGTCTTCAGAGGCCTCTGCAGGCTCACAGGGAACACGGCCAAAGTGTCTGCTATTCTATCAAAGTTTAAAGCTGGAAAATGCAACTTTCCCCCCTCAAGTCGGAGGAGACGAGTGTTTTTAGTTTCACCTCGATCCAGTCAGTTTCCACCTCAACACCCGGCTGCAGCTGATGTAATCAAAGTCTGCAGCGAATGCAGGAAGTAAAATAAATCATAAAGATAGTAACCTGAGAAAAAGGAAACTAGTAGACTGTTAAATCATGCAGGAGTCTGACATGAACATCCAGGGCTGATACATGATTTAAGAGCTTTTATCCTAGAAAGCCCTCGTTCATCTGAGGCCACAGCGGCATAAAGGAATATTTATTTAGAGACGCACCGTCTCTGGGTGAGAGGTCTGACAAGGCAGACTTCAAGCTTCCTTATCAGACAGGAAGAGACGAGTTGGCCATCATTTTCAAGGAGGAGAAAAAGTAAGATGGTCACAGCTGATGTGACATAGGCAGTTTGCTCTCTGAGTGATAACAAACTGCATTGAGACTTTTAGCAGAAACTGAGTGAAAGTAAACTTTTCTGAGCTACTTTGAACTCAGCTGGAATATGAAGACTCCTGTGTGGTTTTCAGCCTGATAATCAGACCAGAGTCTCATTTAGTTTCATGTCAGTATTTCTAATTTGACCTTTTTCACATTTGTCAAAGCAGCATGTTGATTGAAGACCTGTTACTTGTGTAATTTGACTTCCAAAAAGCTGTGTTGATGTCCATTTTATCACATATTATAATTAGTTATTAAATAATTGATTAC
Organism: Rachycentron canadum; assembly: GCA_038496675.1. NCBI lineage: Eukaryota > Metazoa > Chordata > Actinopteri > Carangiformes > Rachycentridae > Rachycentron > Rachycentron canadum. Next base: position 23,498,921 of record CM076655.1, on the reverse strand, counting down.
CAGTTGCCAGCTTCATCTCACTCTACACCAAACTTCTATAATCGGGGACATGGTCTTGGTCACCCCAAATGACCAGATCTCACCCCAACATCCTATCTTGTCCAACCCCCATCATCCAAGCTTGTTTACATTGTTCGTGCTCACCCAAACATGTCCACATTCAATCCCTCCATCAGATCCCATGTGTGGGTAAACATCTGAGCAACAACTTTACATTGTTTCTTATTAAAAAAACATTTGGCTGGAGCTGAAGGCCTCACTGGGAATCCCTAATTGCGAACAATAGCTGTCTGGACACTGGCGTTCCCTCCCAGCAGGCAAAGACAAGCCTGCCATTATGCAGACTGGCACTAGAGGCAATGGGCGGCGTCCAAACTGGAATCATATCAGCATCATAAACAGGGGAAAATGTGTCACAAAAGAGGACTGGGTCATGGCAGTTTGTCCCACTGGACCGCCAGAGCAAAAGCTGAGACCGAAAAACAAGAATAATTAAGCTTGAAAGCCTGGGAGTAAAACTAGATTAGCAAAGAAGGTGATCCAGTCAGCTGTAACAAAATTAGACGAATGACAATAAATGATTAAATAAAAGTTTTTTTTTTCCTGTGGCTGGGAATGAGCAGAAATTAGAAAAACTCAACTGCTCTAAAATTAGACATGAGTTTTTGTTGTTTTTTTTTTTTTTTTTTT
>CM076655.1:23464096-23489144 GCA_038496675.1 Rachycentron canadum | reverse complement strand
CCCACCACCCCCCCCCCCCCCCCAAAAAAAAAAAAACATCGACAAACTGCCAGCAAAAGGCAAAATCTGCTAAATGCAACAAATTTTTTTTCACTTTGTCACTGTGTCAGTCGGGTTTTCAAGGCCATAGTTTGCGGTTTTGTTGTCTCTCTGTCATTTCAGCGCTCAGCTCCCTGGGTGACCCACCTCCACCCCTTCTCCACCTCAAAGATGGATACCAGGTCATCTCCAATCAAAGCAAGAGTTTCCCTCTAATCAAATCATGCCCGTCCTCACACTCTGTTGTTCACCACCATCACCAGTGTCCAGGCTCTGGGGGAAGATTCCTCGAACTGGGAGGAACTTAAAACCTATGGATCGCTCTGATGGGGACCGCGCCTAGACATATTCCTTCTACTTAGAATAAATTCAATTTTACTTATATGTCTCACACTCTCTCTTCCCCTATTAATCTCTTCTGATTGAACTGCTACTTGAGCTAATTTTAGTCCAACTAGACATGGGCTTTGCCTGCAAATCACACTGGGATGGATTTATGGCTTTTTAAATGTTCTACAGTATCTGCAGAATTAAAGTTCGAGGGCGTCTAGGACACAAAGTATGTGTGTGGGGCTTCAACACTGGAAGTTTCCTCCTCATCACATCTAAACTCTAAAGGAAAATTCTGCCACTTTTATCTGACATTGTGTCTGATTCACTGCAGACGCACCTCCTCCCCCTCCTCCCCTGCTGTCTCTGTTCACGTGTGAAACTTACTGTGTTAATGGGACAAATTAATGATCACACACAAGCACATGTGCCAACATGAATCACTTTCTATCTGAAAGTAAATCCCACCATGATTTAAATCCTGTTGCTTCATCATGCTGTTTTTTCTCTCTCCTTTGTTTCTCTGCATAGTTTATCTCTGTGTAGGCTGAAGTCTGGTATCAGATCACCTTTGTTCAATTGGTTTTATCATAAAGCTCAAACTGCTGAGCAATTAGGTCTGGGACAAAATATCGATAGGGGAATTTATTTTATTGCGAAACGTTATCGAGACACGGGTGCTAAATATCGATATTTCTATGAAAACATGCAGATGCTCTAAATGTATTCCCTGAATGAGTCACTACTTCATGACTCCTCTGAAATGAATGAGGGTAAACTTTCAGTGAAGAAGAAGAAGTCACAGGGGAAAACAGATCACAGGGGTACCGTCATCTTTTACAAGACTCATGGGACAAATAAAGTCAGTAAAGACTATGTGACATCAACACTACACACACACACATGATCACAAGACCTGATACATGCTTGTGCATGTATCAGGTCTTGTGATCATCATTGTCATGAGTTTTTCTGTGATTTCTGTCTGCAGAGGTGATGACGGTCTGCGTGTGACCTGTTGTTCACATGTGGAGCGGTTGCGCTGAATGCTTGTGACCAGTGCTCTCGTCTTTTCGTATGAAGGCATCCGCTTCACATAAAAATAGCTCTTTGTTTCTGCCTCAGCAGCTGATCAGATGTGAACGTCCCCTCTGTTGCCTGGTTACTTGTTTTCTTTGGTGAATGGCAGCCGGTGAAGATGCCGCAGCGACAAGAGAAATGAATGCAGCTGATCAAACACAAGTCAAGGTGGTTTCACTTCACACACCTGGACAGCAGACGCAGGCTGACGTGTGTGTGAGTGAGAATAATACTGTTTCTTTGCTACGTTTGATATCATTATGGCACGTTTGTTTACACGTGCACACGGAGGGGAGAGGAACGACATGCAGGAAAGAATCCGACCTGCTCACAGCACCGGCTCCCACACTCGGCTATCGGGCCCCCCATTTTCTTTGTAGGACATCACATATAAACAGTTACCGTTTATCAACAGGAAGAGCAAAACACACTCATTATTCAAATTGTCCATCACCCACAAATAGAGCTGTACGTATTGCAGTGGGTTTGGAACAGGACCTGCTTATGTGTGCATCTTTGGTTTAAACACAAAAATAATCCAGCTGCCACCTGCACTTCCTGGTCCCTCCTGCCAACCCCAACTACAGCCCCCCTCCTACACAGCCAAAGCACACACCAGACATAAGTGCCACTTCCGTTGCTTAAAGCTTCTCCGCGCCGTGAAGAAAACACAGCCCAGAGTGGCAACAAGCAAAGATGGAACCAGGAAGAGCCGCTGTCAGAAAGTTTTTCATCTGTGTATCAAAGAGACTCTGACACAGAGGGAATGTGTGAGATGTTTTACATCGACATAAAACAGCTCCTGCAGTCTAAAAAAAAAAAAAAAAAAAAAAAGTTGCATCAGAGTGTAACTTCTGCCTCTAGGTGTCTCTCAGTCAAAACAATAAGAAAAGACAGCGCTGGGTGTCGAGAAACACTAAATGAGCTAGTTTCACATTTAAAGTCAAAAGCCGATGATGTACAGAGTCGTCAGGAGGTTCAGGGAGCTGAGACGGCAGCTAACCTTTAGTTAGTGGGCAGAATTACCCAGAGGTCTCCTCCTCCAACAGATCAAACTCTAGAAATCAGTGATTCACCGGGGCTCTTCAGTGGACACGGGAAGTCTCTGATCGACTGGGAGCTGAACTGTTTAACATTTACTGAGCACCAACAACTTAAGATCCAGATGTCCGAGGACTAAAAACCTTTGTCTAGTTCAAATATATAGATGAAAACAATCAACGGTGTAAAAAGTGAATCTTAAAAACATGAATTAAAACTGGATAAAAGTCCATTTTGATGGCTCTGACACATGGACATAGAGGACATGATGCCATTGACAGACAACTAGATGAATTAAAATCACTGCTTTCTAGGTTATGACTGAAGAATATAGTGAATATAAATATGGTCAAAGGGCTGATCTGAGAAATCTTTGGATCCCATATGATGCAATGCAAACCACTCACTGAACATATAGAGTTAAATTCTACATTACATGACGAAGTTTAATGTTTAGTGACAAATGTCTTAAATATTACAGTGTGGTTAGGAGAGTCTAAGGCAACTGCAGTAAAACTTCATTAAAGTTAGGTTTGTCATACAGTTAATACACACTTTAAAAATCATTTGTTGATCTGAGATGTGACGTCAAACTGGGTTCCTGGCATGGACGTCTGGTGCGCTACACAGACTTCACAACTGCCTATTGTTTGTTTTCAGCTAAATATCACAGTGTTGAATGCCAGATGACTAAAGATGACTAATGTGAAGAGTTCTGATGCAGTAAACTTCAACCATCTGCTCCATGTAAATTCAAACAAAGCTATTAGTCTGCAAACTTATTTCTGTGCCTCAGTGGCATCAATCCGTGGATGAATCGGAGCAGAGACTGCAGGACACTTTGGCAGTTTCTCGTGAAGGGCTCCTACAGCTGAAGGACAGCCAGCCTTTTTACTATGCAGCCAATTTGGAAAATGAACCTTAACCTTGGGTCAGTACCCAGCTCCTGCGACCTGAAATCTGCCGTTCAGATGTGTCTCTTACAAAACCTGACACGTTCTGTAGCAAAGTGCTTTGAGGCAAAGGGTGTGAAAATATAACTTATACAAATTACTCTGCGTCCTGTTGAGACCTTTGCTATAAACATGGGGATTATTATACAGTGATTGGAATTATACCAATTATACCCGTCTTATTTCCATCCGCAGAGGTTTGGTTGAGCACCGAGGGGACTGCTTCACATGCATCTGCTCATTTGGAGTTACAAAGCTGGGCGCACACTTTAAAGTCACTGTGAAATTGTATGGAGGAGCCTATTCCCCACTCTCAAAGATCATCAGCGGCTGATCACCCTGTTTCACCTTGTGAGCAGATAATCCCTCAGAATTTCATTTGTCAGGTGTGATTCATATGAATCACGTCTGCGTTGGGTGTCCAGCTCCAGAGCTGCTGCCTCACTGACATCGCTCACTGGGAGACTCACACTGATCATTAATATGATCAGTTACACCTATGCTGTTTGCCTGCAGCATAGTGACTGACGACACTGACTGAGGTCACATTCGTCACCATGTGTGACTCAAAAACTTCATAAAATTGGGAGTCAGCATGTCCGAGGTTCCTGCCCCCACCTCTGTCGGCATCAGAGCCTAACTCAAAGTCCATGTCCGTGGGTGTTGGCCTGAATGACGTTGTAGATGCAAGTGGCATCTGGAGGGAGTTTGAAATGGAGCCGCCGCGCCTTCACATCGAAAGGAGCCCGTCGACGTGGTTTGAGCATCTGGCGATGATGCCTCCTGGGCGCATTAGATGTCTACACCCATATATCCCGCCCGGCCTGGGAAAACCTTCAGATTCCCCAAGAGAAACTAGACAGTGTTACAGGACAGATTGATGTCTGTAATTTCCTACTTTGCCTGCTGCCCTGGGTAAGAGGAAGAAAAGCAACAACCACCAGGGCTTGAAAATTAAGTCAACGCTGAAGAGCCAAAAACTGCAATTCCTTGAACAGCAACTTGAGGCTGTGAGTATCATAGATTCCCATGTTAAAATGTCCAAATTTACAGCAGAAATAAACATGTTTACATCCTGGTACAAGAAAAGCTTTCAGGCTCTATAGCTAATTTCCTCCCCCATGCCACTTGACAGAGGGTTGAACTTGAACAAACCAGCATGCACCAAAGTGCACTTTGGCCATTTTTTTCTTCAGGTCACATATGAAGAAAAGGTTGAATCAAAAGGTTGAAGAAATGATACAATCATTTCATCAAATCACAGAAGACGTGGTTTCAAACTGTCAACAGTGTCGTCCTCTCTCTCTCTTTTTCACACTCAGAGCCAGACTCTGACTCTGTGATGCTGCTACAGGAAAATGTTGAGCAGCAACTGAGCGATGAGAGGTGATAAAACCCAGTTTCAGCTCACATTGTTCTGACAGCTCTCAGGTATCAGTGGTTCAGTTCTGCCCCACTAATCTCATCTTCACGACTAAGCACATTCAAATTCTGCACATCCTCCTGCTCACATGTAATTAGAGACAACCTGGGTTTTTCGCAGGTAGCACGAACACCTCCGTCTCATCTCCCTGATTGTAATCTGGGCGAACACGTTTTATGCACGCTCTCTTCCTCCCATCTACAAGGAGGATCAAAAGAGACAAGAACCCCGTGCCGCCCCTCCTCCAACGCACGCAGCATGATGAGAGATGATGTCAGGTGTTACGTTCCCTCAGTGATTTCACCTCCACAGCCAGGTTGACTTATGAGGACTAGGTGAAGATGGAGGGAAGAGGATGGTTATTATTTTACAGTGTGCATTTTCAATTTCCCAACTGAAAGGAACACATCAGGATTTGAACAACAACAACACTAAATCAGATGCGTTCCCTCATTACTTATTACTACCTTATTACTGGCTGAATTAATGAAGTCTAGATGAGTGTGTTGCCTCTTTTAGCGTTAATTGTGTTTAATTCGGACACTTGTGTCACAACTAGTGCTGAGTGATATGATTTCAAATCAACATCAAAGTTTAACCTTGATTACAATTAATGAACGATTACATTTATCAGCCACTCTCCTTTTGAGCCATATACTCCTCTTATTTGGCCACATTGGTGGTGTTAACGTTTGGTTCTCATTTGGTTATCGCCTGTTTGGTTTCTCATTGTTCAGCTCGACTTACCTCTATTCATTCATTGCTCCAAAGTGCCGTACATGTGAGAAAGTATCCACGCAGCGACAGATCAAGCATTAAGTGCCACAATCTTCAGTTCAACGTTGCAGCCAACCTGTCTATGATCTCACTGATTCTGGGTGAGGATGGACAATTCTTTACGTTGCTGTATCAGGCCAAAAAAAACAAACATCAAATGACAAAGTTTCATTACTGTTCATTGTCTTGGTTATATTTTCTAAAAAAGACAACTTGTGTCTATTGCCTTATTTATATAATTTATTAACCATTTCAGCATTGACAAACTAAAAACACCACAGGCAAGAAATTTTGTAAAGAAAATTGTTAAAATCTGTAAAGTCATAGAGTTGATTCATTTCTATATAAATCATCTAATGGCTTTTTACCTTTATCATGAATTAAATTCTATTGTCCACGAGCTTAAATCCCTAATTTGTTTTTTTCTGATTAAATCAAACTACCTATAATCCTTCCTACTGCTAACGCCTCACTGAATTCCCTGAAGTAACACCTCTGCAGCACAGTTCTGGAAATGCTGCATGTGTCCTGCAGCTGGAGAACCAGGTTTGATCCCGTCCACAGAGCGAAGCAGCTTCAGTCAGCAACGTGGACAACTCAAACCTCTACACACCAACCAAAAGCAAACAGTTTCCTCGTCCTCCAGCACATCATTACCATTACTCTCTGCATGTTTGTGTGTGTGTGTGTGTGTGTGTGTATGTGTGTGTGTGTGTTAGCAGAAAATTGTGTCACTCTGCACAGCAGAATGTGTGCAAAGGATTTTGTGTGAGTGTTTGCTGAGTGTATCACAGGAAAAAAGAGGATGTATTTACTGTGGGTGTGTGTGTGTGTGTGTCAATAAGACCATAAACACACTCCCCAGCAGCTCCCAGGATGTGTGTATCAAAGCGAACAACTCTGTGTGAAAACACGGGGCAGACTTTAGCTCAGAGCCACTTGTCAGCACAAATTAGCTAATTGTTCTGCACTTCAACTTGAAATATGAAATATTTGCCTCAGTGGAGATGCTGGCAAAGAAACATTGCCCCCCTTTTAAGTTTTCTTTCTTCTTTTCTCGCCTGTGAGCTCAAACAGCACAATTTTCACTTGAAGCTTTTGCTCTGCATCAAAAGCAGGGGTGACATTTTAAGAAGGTAGGTATTGTACAAGTCCCAGTACCTTCATTTATCCTGCCTTTGTCTTGTATTAAAGGCAGCACAAGGGGTGAGATGGTTCGTGAGGGATGAAACATTATGAACAACCAGCGAAATTGTCAGTGTGCGATGATTACCTCTGCAGAGCATGAACTTCTAAAGTAAAATTCACAGACTTTGCAAAAGGACAATAGCTTCTACAGCTCAAAATGTCAATGCAAGAGTTCAGACTGTGCGAGTGAGCCTGGAGAGATTGTGTAAATTGTGCAGCCCTATTGGGTATTACATTTGGTCATACTGCAATTTATTTCAATGAATTGCTCAGCATTGAAACAGAGGTAATCAAACAAAATGAGGAAAGTTGTGAGCAGAACCAAAACACTGAGCCGAGAATCACAAAAATGATCTGTGGGGAGGTGCAGAGTTGTAGAATCACAAAGTACCAGTGAACTTTTTCATGTAGTATTTGATTGATACATTCTTAATAATAATAATATAGTCTTAAAATATTAAACTATCTTATCAGTTTTTAGAAAAGCTTAGTTCTGTGCCACACAGAATATCATTCATGTCAATGAGTTTGTCCTCCGTGGCATCCACAGTCGTGCTGAATTACTTCGGAGCAGAAGACATGAGATACATGAAAGAGCAGGTGATGGAGGGTTTTTCTGAATGTGTGTAATTTTCTGAAAGGAAAAGGATCAAAGAGCAGGAGGAGCCACCGGAGGCTGAGTCTGCACGTGGCTGGAAGTGTTATCAGTGGCAGGTGGGAGAAATCACCTTGTCAGGCATGAACAGAAATGGGTTGGAAACACTGTATTATCGAGCACTCAACACACACAAACACACACACACACACTTTCCTCCTCCTGCCGACTCTTCTCCATCTGCGAGGATAACGGATTCTGAGGCTTGACAGACGTCAGTTCTACTGTGGCGTCGTTAGCGTGTTTCGATTCACAGATATGATCCAGTCTGAGCTGAACGGAAGCCTGAGCGTCCTGTTTGTTTTGTTTTGATTTGTTTTTTCTCCAGCGCCTCAGTTTGTCAGCGTGCACGCTCCACATCATGCATGGGCAATGCTTTCTATATGAATGGAAGATTTCTCATTGAGATTACGTAAGCAGTTGCTCAATGAATTATTCAGTCTGCAAAAGAAAAAGACAGCGCACTGTGCCGCCTGCCAACCCTGCAACAAAGCCACCAATCCATTAAGGTAAAGGCTGCAGTGGAGAGATTGGAAGAAGTCAGGTCCACGCAGGCTGTGCTGCCACCACTGCAGATAGGGACTAGTGCCAAAATGATCAACAGGTGGATGGAGGTGACAGATGCCGCACTCTGCATGCTTACATTGTACAAAATAACCTTAAGCCCAAAGAGTCGCACAACAGAAGGTGACGAGTTTGTGAGTGTGACTATGAATGGTTGTTGTCCATGGAGCTCAACGTCAGCTCGGATTGGTTTCAGCCCCTCCCTGTACAGAGTATAGATGGATGGATGCTCTGCTGTGACTTTTACAGACCTGCTTGCTGCTCTTAAAGCTTATTAACTTATCACTTCTTATTCACATCTTAAAGACGGCAATCTTCATTATGAGATGTCATTTATTTTTGGTCATGTGATTCCATCTATAATCTTGGTCCAACAGAAGAAAACCTCTGCAGAAACTTTCTGTAGCCATTTCCTGCTGTGTCCCTGAATAGATCACACAGAAGAAAAAAAAAAAAAAGAACAAATAGCTGCGTGAACTCAATGAATGAGCAAATAGAAGAATAAATGAACAAACAATTGACAAATGTACTATAACAACGCGGGCTGCCGAGTTGACCCTCCCATGCCATCTTTCTGTTTGACTTCCTGCTGTCTCAGGCCCAACTTTCCCAGGCGAATGCAGTCATCTAGAAAACAAGATCTGCCACAGGACACCTGAGGGGGTGAGGAGAGGGGGGAGTAAACAGCAGAGCGGGAGGAAAAGCTGATTGAAGGGAAGGAAAGAGAAGCTCGCTGCTATCTGATGTGATCTGCCTGAGCCTGAGCCTGACTGCGTCGTATTGACTCTCGGCTCCAACACGTCGGATCATACGAGATCAGCTATTACTCTGCAGAAAAATGAGGTGCTGGTTCAGTGTGAGACTGTGGATGTTTGCATGAATATTCTTTTGCACAGAGTTAGCTGGGACTTTTGAAAGGAGCAGCTGAAGGTTTTGCTGTTGCTACGTGGCTAACATTAGCATTAACACCCGTTTCCTTCCCTGTCGAGAGGAAACATTGTTCAGTTCAGCTTTGAACTTCATTCCTTTCCTCACCAACAGCTGTCTCCAGTGGCGGAAAGCAACCCTCCCGTTTTCCTTCTTCTGCCGTTACTTGTTTGCGTCTGCTGAAGTTACGAACTAGCCCCGGCCCGTCTCGTCTCCTATTCAGCCCTGAAGAAGCAGCACTTGTCTTACAAACACAACAGTGGCTCATTTACGCTAACATTTATGTTTATGCTAACACTGGCTACGTAGCAGTCGCAATGTAGAAATCTGTGTAGTGTCTATTTATTTATTTTATCATCCCTCCAGTGGAAAAGCTCAAACTAAGTCTGGACTTTGTTACTGCTGGTCTCAACATGTGACAAAGGATTGACACAAAAAACAACTGTTCAGTGGGCGATAAAACAATAGCATCATGTACAAGCAAAAGACACTTCCTCAACAGCAAAATGAAAATTCGATTTAAAGTCTACTAGTTTGACAGCCTGGCTCATAAACAGGCCATCGGATCCCTCGATGATGCCGCGTGCCACAAGTTACAAACAGCCAATTATTTAAAATGTGTATTATTTGGATGCAGCAGCAACAACAACAGAAGCACAGTGCTGGTAAAGAAACTGAGGACATGGGGATATCAGAACACAACTGCAGGAAAAAACGTTCGGTCGTTTACATCATCACCGTAGCCATTTCCACCCTTTGAACATCAGTCATCAGTTATGACCAACATCTGCTACAGCTGAAGAAGCAACCCACAGTCAATAACAACACCGTACGACACCAAGGATGTAACCCACACAGTAAATGTGCCCCTTCATGCTTTCAAATTTTTATTGTGATAACATTTTTGGCCATATCTCCCAACAACAGACTTAGACAGGATTAGATTTAGATACCAGTTTAAATTTCGATATCAGGAATCTAAAAGCAGGATTATTGACTGTGCAGCTTTGGCAGAACTCGAGCAACTTAAAATCTCTAAGATCAAACCTGGAATAAAAAAACTGACTCAAGATGAATGACGAAAGATGAACATTCATCATATACAGCAGACAGAGCTGGGCGCTTGGGATGGAAAGGTCAATACGTGTCCTAAATTGATGCATCAAATTAGGTTACAATGCAATATGTCACAATAATAAAAACTGAAATAAAAACTGGAGAAATTTAATTTACTATTTGATTTGCTTCACATTGTGAACATGTGAACCATGTACAGTTGTACAGATTGAATGGATCAATGGTGAACTCTGTGGTAAAGAGCTGGATCCTTGCTCCATTTTCTCATGTACATATGGTCTAATGTACCTGCCAAATAAAGGCGATACATCTCTGCACATTCCTACCCAACATCATTGCGTAATGAGTGAGCGACATGATGAGTGAAATGTGGGCTATCAGGTCACCTCCTTCACAAGCTAACAGAAAGAAATCATCTCCAACCAATCAAAACCTTTCAAAGGCCGCAAAAAGTCTGGGTTAATTTAAAATTATTTGCTCGGAGGAATTTTACATGTAAATCCTAAGTAATGTACTAAAGAAGGACGCATGGCCAATATATATATATGTATATATATATATAGACACACACACACACACACACACACACACACACACACACACACACACACACACACACACACACACACACACACACACGTTACTCGTCTTCACCTTCTTATGTGTCATCAACCAAACAAATGCGCAAATGCATATGTGACCGCATTACTTAACATATGTGTCACCAGTATGTATAGCTGTAGGGGACGGCGTGGGCAGGTGTGACAGTACATCATAAATCACACTCGATGGCTGAAGGCTGCCGTCTACCAGATAGACGGATGGAGCCCATTCATAACGTTAGGAGCATCAAACTGGGTCACGTCTGATGCCACCGTCTCATAAACAAGCTTGTCCTTCCACTCTGAAGAGCTTGACCTTCCAGATGAAGGAACTCATTCCAATTCTTTACCCTCTCTCATTTTAATCTAATTTCAATCATCAAGAATATTATTAAAACTTTTGTCCCTTTTTGTGAAACCCCTGGAGATATTTTGCACTTGATCTGGATTTTAGGTTACACAAAATATAAATGTAATTTTATGTTACATTTTTTGTGCATTAACTTGCATTAGCAGAAATTCTGAATATGTTATAGGGAGTGTCATTTATTTCCACTGATTAGTTTATTTATTGGCAGTGGACCCTAGAGACTGTACTGGTACAGGAGAAGTCAGTCATGCCGATTCCAACGGTGCGTGTATGACATGTATGTTCCCGTTTGACACCACCACCCCATGGCCATCCCCTCCTCTCTCTCTTCCCTCCTGTTACGCTCCCTCCTCCAGAGCTGTAGAGTCTGGTTCTGCAACTGTAAACCACCAACCACCCCAAAGCTCCTGCTCAACATTTGCTGCTTATTTTATCATAATTAATAATAACTATTGCTGTTACTAGCTATCTTTACTATAAGTATCAGCTGTAGCATTACAGTTGCCACGAACACAATTGCTGTTGCCGTTATTGTTGCTATCCTCATTACTATTACTGCATGCTGACCTTTCCCCTGTCCATCTCTCTCTCTCTCAGTCCAACCAGTCGACCCACCCTGAGACTCTGCTCCACGTTTCTGCCTCTTAACAGGTTTTTCCTCACCACTGTCGCTAAGTCGCTGCTCTTGGTGGGAACTGCTGTGTCGTTGTAAATTATAAAAAAAAAAGGGTTGAGACCTAATTTCTGTCTGTGAAAAAAAAAAAAAAAATACAACATACAATCTTCATCAAATTGATTAAATACTATTGCCATCATAAACTCACAAACTAAAACACAAATTAGCTATTTTAGTTATAGGTAAGAATGTTTTAATTTCATTTAATCCTCTTTGTTTTACAAGTGTACACATTTCCATTATCTGACGAATACCAGACATTTAATTTATTAACAAAACAAAAACACTCTTATTGAGGATCAGTTGACTAATAAATGAAATTTAGCAGAGACGCAGTACATTTCTAAATATAATGAGACATTAGCAGAAATGTGACGAGGACGGGTGTCGAGTGGCGAGAGATGTTTCTGCTCTCCTACTCACATCTCTTTCAGTTACTTCAGAAAGAGGCAAGTTGTTGCCAAGGTAACAACAAATGAGGCTCCAAATAAACAAACAATAAACAAGACATTTTTATCTCAGAGTAGCCTGTTGCTTGTTGTGAATATATTTAGAGCATAAATACATCAACAGTACAACTTCTGTCTCTGGTTAACCTTTTCTACCTTTGCACTCCTGAGGTTCTGCACTGAGGCGTTTTCCCTGTCTTTCATCTGATGTGTGTTTTCTTTTCTCTTATCAGTCTGTGAGTCAAAGTAAAAAAAGAAAAGTGGTCCCACTGCACCTTCACAAATCTGCCTCACCCTCAAGGTTAAAGAACATTAGCCAAGGGGAGGAAGCTACGAAATGACTTTTCACATTCCAGGACAGCAAAAAAAAAAAAAAAAAAAAGACCACCCAACATTTAGAGCAGGATCCCAGTTTTAATCAAACCAACAAGCCAGAGGGTAAGACAGTTACAGAGGCAGCGTGCGGCGTGAACAAATCCCACACTGTCTATTGTTCCCACAGCTGAAATATCTGAAGATGAGGATGCTCCTGGAGAAGGAAGCCGAGCTCTGAATTCAATTTTTGATCTACAGATGATCTGTGGGACTGCTTTACTACACAATACAGCAGCCGTGTCTGTTTTTTTTTTTTCCGCAGATAAAGCAGTGAGTTTCGGTGCGTTTTGCTTTTACTTGATGTCAGAAAAATGATTTCTCTAATCGTTCTGTGGCATCTGTCTAACCCAGCCTTTCTCAAAGTGTGACCCAGTGACCCCAGCTGCTCTGCCAGTTAAAATCTCCTGTTTAATGTGGTGTTTCTCAAACTAACTGAGACTGAGCACAGAGCTACTGAGTAGTTCAGGGCTACGTGTTGTTTTCAATATTAAATCAACTCATATTTAAGCCGTTTTGCAACACTGTCTCCTCACGTAGCTTCATCCGTCAGTTAGCCAACAGTTAGCCAACAGTTAGCCAACAGTTAGCCAACAGTTAGCTAACTGTTAGCTAACTGTTAGCTAACTGTTAGACAACAACAGTTAGCCAACAGTTAGCCAACAGTTAGCCAACAGATAGCTAACAGTTAGCTAACAGTTAGCCAACAGTTAGCTAACAGTTAGCTAACAGTTAGCTAACAGTTAGCCTGCTCTGGGATTGAGTTAAATGTCTCCAGTTTTCAGTCTGTTAACTATCAAACTGACAGGGGACAAAATCATTGACTCTCACAATCTCTCTGTTTTTGTCCTGCCCAGCTCCAGGTCTTAAGTTGTTGTTTTTATGCCTCATGTTAGTCCGTTTCCTGCCTCCCGTTTTATTTTGTGTCCTACATTGTCTCTGCCCCTGCTCTGTCTCCCTGCCCCTGTCTGTTCTGCTGATTTGTATCCTGTTGCCCCGCTGAATGATCACCTGTGTCCCGAACCTTGCCTTGGAAATAATCCTTGTGAACTTTCTACCTGTCCTTTTACCTGAGCCAGAACTTTGTCAGTTTTGTCGCTGATCCAATAAAGACATCAAAATGCAAAACATTATATTTTTTATCATACAAGCTCACCACATACTACTGAAGTAGTAGCTCTGCTCAGTCTGAAATAGGTTGAGAAACACTGGTAACACTGTGGTCACTGGCATTCAAAATGTTGGTGAAGCTTCATGGCACGTGGCACTGGCAGTGTGTAGTGAATGAAGGAGACAATTACAGTAATAAACTTCATACCAACCTGAAGCTGTCCTACAAGCTCAGGTTGGAAAACCCAACACTGTCTGTGTCCCAGTTCAAAGCAAAAGCGACTGAGAAACACAACAAAGGCTGTAATGGGAGGATCCTTAGTTGCCCAACTTATCCCAAGATCCACTGCACCCTGATTAGGAAAATAATATTTACACAGAATTAACTAAACCTTTGTTCTCACCTCTCACTGACAAGTTCCTCCATCACCGGCATCTGGCCTGCAGCACTGACATTCATGTGACCATAAATGCAGAGAGTCCCTGCAGACAGAAGATTAACAGAATATTAGAACCTTTTTTATTATTATAGGATTCACTTTCAATAACAAATGCAAATCAGTTCATGCCATTACATTAACATAACTGAAATATACCAAATCTGAATTATGCAAATGCAGCCATTTTGTTTGACATTTGAAGTCCACTGCCGTTTGACCCGGAGTGATGTGCGTACTGATTTGTGCATCTAAAAGGGAATGAAAATTTGTTTATCAACCCTTTTTGTCTCATGCAAGTCTTAAGCAAGTGTTTAGTGAAGGGAGGCGCATAAGTAAATAACCAGGTTGGGGTGAATTTTGTGTGGAATAATAATTACTGTGCTTAAATTCTTGTCAAAGATTTAATCATTTTTTGATTATGATCTCCTGCGTTGAGCCTGGCACCTGACGCGAGGCAGGGTCCACTGATTTAGCATGAACAGCTGCTAAAAACTTTCCCTCATCCATTAAACGTCAGTAAATAGAGTTGATGTAAACGTGAATATTTTCTGTTCAGTAGATGTTCAGAGTGGAGCTCATACATCCACCAAGGCCAAACAAGCCTACATGTCTTACCAGGTCTTATAATAGAGAACGAAAGAGAAAAGTACTACTACATCTGGATATTTATCTGGTTCTGCTCCAAAACACATAAATACTGACACTATAAATATGCATGAGTCAGTAGGATTACACAACCTGAACCAATTAACATTGCAACAATTTCATAAGATTTCTCAAGAAATAGTGTAAAATTTCATGTAATTTTCGAGACTGTTGGTCCTTGGGCATTCTTCCTATTTCCTGAGAAACTAAAGGAAATATTGATGGCGGCAGACTGAACAAAATCACCAAATAATTTCAATCGCAAATGATCAGACAATAGATAGACAATAACAACAGTTTGTGTCAAGCAGCATCAGTGCATTATTTTACTGTTATCACACATGTAACAAATGAGAGAAAATAGATTTTTAAAGAAATGTTTGTTCTAGTCTTGGCTGTAACATGAAGTGAACCCAGTTTTATGACATCCAGAAGAATACTTGTGTACATAATCTTCTTACACAATACTCACTCTGTCCTTCAACACGCACACAGATGCACAAGACCAACTAAACATGCAATCATGTAAACATTGACTTACATTACATCACTGTACACTGGATTACTGTCCAACAGATGGCATATGCTCCAGATGCTGAACGCACATACAGCGGATGGACGTGAGTGTTTGGAGTGCACCGTTATAGATTCATTACTCTGGAGTATTTACAGTCATGAGGACAGGACTGCTGACATGTGTTGGCTGAATGTCCGTAAGGAATCTGAGCACAGTCATAGTTATTAATAACATTTTTAAAGCCTGTCATCTCGTCATCATGACTTAACGAGCTCATTACATCAAAATAATTTAGGATGAAGCCTTTTCATTTTATGTGGCTGAGGCTGTGTTCAACCGTTTTATGTCTTTATTCTGGAGCCATGAAAGTCGAGTCAAGCTCTTGCATTTGTGATTACAAAGGCTTTCTTTTCGTTGGCATCACCCTCTGCTAACATGACATTCAACAACATTTTTCCTTCTCTTCAGGCCATTTGACAGTTGACTGCCGTGGTAAGGACAATTCAATATGCTTCACACACTTTCTATTATTCATGGCAGAAAAAAATAACATGAGTCAGCATCTGGCCACTCTTTGTGATGGTTTTATGCTGCTCCACCTGCTGACAGGTGACAAGTCACGGATGGCTTTAACGGTGATTATGAAATGTTTCAAAGCTCCCGGAAACTCCCACAGGCGCCTTTAACTGGAGTTACTGGACAATTTTATGGCTTTGAAGTCTAGATAATACATATTTAGAGAGATTTTGGGCTGATGACGCTCTCCGTCACAAACAAACACGAAATGAGGGAGTATCTTTAGGAACAGTGGTGTTCAAGCCTCCAGTTCGGTGAACTCTAGCTAGTCCTGCGACGGGCGACAGCACAACACTCTCTTTCAGTACCAGGGCCATTCCAACATAAGATTCAATCACACTATTTAAAGAAAGCGTTTCTTGTGGAAAATGATGCAAAAGTTTTAGTCCTTAAATAAGATCTGCATTTAACATCAATTTTTTTCACTCATGCTCACATTTCAGTGCCTCATTATCCTTCAAGAAGAGGATTCTGCACATGGTGGAGTCCCTCATCTTGACCTTGACATAAACACACATCTTATAAAACTGAAGAGAGAAAATCATGGCGATCAGGGGGAAAAAAAAAAAAAAAAAAAAAAATCTACCACTGCGGCATCCATATATGATCTTTTTAGCTATAATTTGTAAATAAAGACAACAGGAGTGGAAGAAAAAACAGTGCTTTTGAATTTCCAGAGAGTCTGAAGCCAAGTTTCCACACTAATACAACAAGATGAGACCCAGAGGTTGCTGGAGATAAGAGGTTATAGGTCATCTGTATAGACGAGCGGAGCAAAATGACAAACGACACCAGTCTGTGCATAGAAACATGTATATGTGTGACTGTCAGGAAGATTAATCCTCAACACATACAGTCTGCTTAGAATAAAGGCGATAGTCTTAATCTGATGCCACGTGTGTGTGTGTGTGTGTGTGTGTGTGTGTGTGTGTGTGTGTGTGTGTCCGTGTGTGTCAGTGTACCAAACCAAATAAGCATGTATGTGTTCATACTTATGAATATGGATTCGTAAGATGGCTTTATGAATATAGGTGCCCTACAAACTGCACAGATTTCATTCACATACATACACTTTAAACTTTAAGATCACAGGCTTTAATGGATTTAGCCAATATCTATATATTTAGCCAAGTTGGAGCCTGGCTCAAAAATGAAAATCACAGTACAGCATATCAAATCCATGGCATCATATATTAAATTTTTCTCGAGTAAGAGAAAATGAAATTCTTTTTTTAATACCTGGAGATTAATTGTCAACCCCCCGTAGCGTCACCCAGTGGTTTGTGAGCTGCTGTTTTAAACTCTATTAGTTTGTAATTTGGACGTCGCCATCTTGGGTTTTGAAACCAGAAGAAGCCAAATTTGGAGGAGAAGGTGGAGCTGGGGAGGAGTGAGGGGTGGATCTGACCTGCTCTGTATACTTTTATATTCAGTCTTTGGCCGAGACCAGAAAGAGAGAACATCATGTAGAGCGTGAAATTGACTTTGTTGTACTAAAATGCAGAGAAGACTTTTCATCAAAAGAAATATGTCAGTAATCCTCTGTAAAGCACTCTGTTGTTGTTTTTATGTGAAATTTTTTCAATACAAAAATTGTGTTATCAGTACATAGTCAGATGCATCATGGTGTTTCCCTCCCTCCTGAATGTAGGGTTGTTTTTGTTCTCGGTTGCTGCCTGTGTTTTGCCTCCCTTCAGGTTCTGGTAGGCAGCGTTAGCAGTAGCACCTGGTCAGTCCATCATCCGTCCCAATTTTCTCTCTCTCTCACTCTTCCTTTTGGGAAAGGTTCTCATAATCAAATACTTCCTGAAGAAATCATTACGCAATTTTCTTCATTTAATGATCACTGCATTGCTTTTCACTAGTCGGCACAGCTTCATTTCTGCTACTTTGAAGCAACTGCGGAGTTGCTGCACTCACACAACACATCTTCTGTATTTTACATGTGGAAACAAACTGAGACACTGTGGTTTAGCCAGCAGCCAGGCTACATTTGAGAAGTATTTGCAGGTGTCAGCAGGTAGCTTAGCCCCAGGTGACTGCACACAGCGCTCCAGAAGTGCTGCAGGGTTCAAACACCCAACTCTGAGCAAATCCAGATGATTCCTCAAGGCGTAGGTTCACCAGAAGGCACAGCATCGAAAAAACCAAGGAGATTTAACATAATCCCATAGCAAGTGGGATAGCAAGAAATGGGTCACCTTGGAAAATAGCACCATTGTGTAACAGCATTTAAATTCAATATCGGGTACCTCTAAACTAATTGGACAGACTTGTCACCTTCAAATGTGAGAGGTGCTCTGTTATACTGTTGCTGTGACCTGCATTAAATAGAAGAAAGGTGGGAACATTTCTCCAGAATGTGGGCCGGTGTTTTGCTTCACAAATTCCTCATTGCGTTCATCATTCATGACACTTTCTTCGCATTTTTCATGGTGCAAAAACCTAAATCACCAGGAATATGACTGTACAGAAAGCCATGGAGCAAAACAACCACTCACATGGGCATCAAAAGAAAATACTGGTGCAGATTTTCCCACCTTCACCTTCCCTCCCTATACGTGTAATGCAGGTCATGGCAGCAGTGTAACCAAGCATTCATGAGGACAGATTATTATATCATCATAAAGCTGATTTGCCAGGAGTCTGAAATCTGCTTGGCAGCATCTTCAGGTTGCACCGGGGACCTGCTGACTCTGTTCTATAACAGACGCAGTCGGGGACGTGAGGTAATGGGCGAGGCCGCAGAGAGGGTTTACTGGAGTCTGTCAGGTCTCATCCAGTCACACAGAGAAGAGGAAAGGAAGGAACATAAGGAAAATTATGACACTGCGAGAAACCGATGGAGCTGAGTGAAAGAAACAGAAAGGTAATCGCAACGGAAAGGGAAAGAGAGGAGACAGGCGTGATACAGCAAATTGCTGGGTTTTGACGACAGTTTCTTCATTGGCGAATGAGATTTTGGGTCGATGCATGAAAACATAACGGCCAAGTAAGAAAGCCCAGAGAAACCTGACTTCTTTCTTTCATTGCTCCTGTAGCACGGAAACATCTAAAAGTTAAGTACACAGCATCGTGGGCACATCTTGATATCAACAGAAACCATGGTAACAGGCAAAAGGTAGAAGAGCAAGAAAGGCCACGTCGGTTTATATCTGGCAGGCCAGTGGAGCTGTGGGCGGGACATCACAAGTGGACAGAAATATTCTGTTAAGAGGTTTATTCATGGAAACATGAATGAGTTTCAGCTGCAAGTTAACAAAAGTACAGAGTGCAGCCAACAGCCCAGTGAATCTGCTATAAATATGGAAACAGTGATACTGTTAATATGAGAACATGTCAGTGGTTATGTTTACATCTATGGAGTAGAATGACTATTGGTCCTGATGGAGTGGGTCTGTTTACTCTGTATCTGGGTCTCCCTGTGGCCATTAGGAAAGCAGCTGACAGGACATTCAGAACATTCCTGCCTCCAGACTGAAGCTCATAAAATATTTAAAGTCCAGTCACCAGCTGCCGCTCAGTTCTGGTGACAGTCGTGGCAGCGGGTTCCTGTGCGGATTCGACGTTGGCGTGACCCCTGTCACCTCTACCTGTAAACCACCTGGTCAAGACGGCGTTTCACCCCAAGATGTTCATGAGTTTCAAACATTTTTGGTCCATCAGAACATGAACAGTTATCTGGTGGAGCCTGCTGACCTCTGGTATGGAGAACCTTTAAAAAAAAGATGACTTCGATATCTTGACTGTGCGTGATGCCCACCAGCGTTTTTACACTGTCAGCAGAAAAAAAACCTGACACATAACTTACAGCTTCCTTTGCTGCCACAGCATCAGACTCGTTGCACAGCTTGATGCCATTTCTTGGTTTGCCCTTGCACAAAAAGGATCCATGAGTTCAGTCCTAATTCAGCAGCCACATCCTTCCAAGGCTGCATTTGAAGACCAGAGAAACGCATCTGTCATTTCTCGAGCAACAAAGGATCCAACAGGTGGACACCTCTCTGCCCACTGTCACTGGGATTAATAGAAGACCAGTGACGGATTGGATTCCACAAATAAAACAGCAGCTGAGGATAAACAGGAAATCCTGCGTAGACCAGACCATCTCATTACAGCCTTCATAGACCGAGTCCTCCAGGGGAATTGTCCCCTGAACTGGGACAAAGCAGTTGAGTGTGGATCACAGATCACTGACTCCAAAAGTGCAATGTAAGAGTTTGGTGGAATAAAAGCATCAGCTCGTCATTGCTGAATTCGTTGACAAACTAAAATACTCACCTCCATATTTACATTTATATTACCGGCCTAATGTTTGCTAGCATGTTATAATACTGTCCAGGTTATTTTTATATGACAGCCACTGCGTTTGATGGATTGTCCATTTTATTCCCCAGAGGATACGCCCTACAGCTGTTGTTCATGTGGTGCCAAGTTTTAGTTTGAGTGTTAGGTGAAAAAAAACCAAAGAACAAATGGATGAAATGCTGATGGGACCAGGTTTGGAAAGAGTTGTCAGTGCCTGAACAAGAATTGAGCAGAACGACGCACAACATGAGGGCAAACGGGGTAATAATGTGGAGCAGCGGAGACAAACACATCAAGACGAGCAGACAGCTCCAGAGTGACTGATGAAGCACCAGGGGGGTGGAGGGCTCATCTGTTTGTGTTTGGTCGAGGTCTCCTGAGGTTCAGCTAAAGGTTTCCAGTGAACATGGGGCTAATCTTCAGAAGTAACTTCCTGTGTTGAGGAGTTTTACCCCAACACAGTGGCCTCCAGGAGGTAATAAAACTCTTCTACATCTGTGAAACCATCAGGCTGGTGCAGAATGAATCAGTCCTTCAGGACACAGCCTCATATTTAGGATTTACACCTTCAGTCTTTCTTTAGAGAATTTAAACATTAGTAGGTGGGTGGGGTTAGTAGTAGTAGTAAAAATGAGAAATTCGACAGCCTAAAATATCCCCTGCAACCTAATCAGGAAATATAAGCAAAGAATAACACAATGATGACCAACCCTGAAGAAAATGTGACAAGCATCCACAACTGAAGGTTTTTGCTAACAGTAAGGTTAATATTCACGTTGTGGCAAAGCTAAGAAAAGCCTAAACTACAGCTCTCACTTCAGACTTTTTTAATTGTATTGTATTGTTTTTAGTTATAAACCGACTAGGTAAAAAAAAAAAAAAACTAGAGGTCAACCCCCAAAATGTTGGAAATTTCCATTTTGATAATAATAATAATAATAATAGTGAGAAAAGCATCACTGCTTCTTCCAGAAATGTCTCCATATATGTGACCTCTGACCCCAATTCTGAACAGTTTATAGCAGCAGTATAAAAGTGTGCACACACTGAAAGTCCGTTAGCAGCACCTACTCTTTTTGTGATCCATGCCCTTATTATCAGAATCGACTACTACAATATATCACATCATCCGCTGAGTAAACAGTCAGAACTCAGCTGGCCGTTCACCGACTCCTGTTCCTGTGATTCCTGTCATCACCCCTGTCCTCCTGAAACTTCACTGGCTCCGTGTCCAATATCGGATCCACTACAAAGTCCTTCTCTTCACACACAATTTGTTATTTTACAATGTAGCCTTCTGTATACACACTGATTATAATGATATATAATGATGTAAATTCAAACTTGACAAAGACTGGTGTAGTATACTGTAGACTGACGTACTACACCATCAAAGGAAAAGAGAGAAAGATATTAATTTACAAACATTTAGATGAACGTTCTCATTCATATACATTTCTCAGCACTTATATTAATAAGTGCCACAATCAGCAGATTAATTTGCATTTTTCAGACATTAAATATACAAAACATTTCAAACCAGTTACCAGCTAGACATATTTCTGGCTCTCGCGTCACTCTCTATTGTCGTGTGGCAAACAGCCACTGGCAATTATTTCATTGTTGCATAGAAATACATTTCATTTCTTCATCGGACCTTTGTTCTGAATGTCTGTTCTCATCGACTTGTTTATTCCAAAATCGTGGCTCCATGTACATCCCAAACCACTTTGTGTTTAAAAGTCTACAGATCACAGACCAGTCTCACATCACAGTGTCCTTTTTCCTGACACGGACAAGTCACATTCAGATCATGATCGTGAGACAAACACAGACGAACAACAAGACACTTCAGCCTGTAAAACCAAAACTGCACAGTCAGCTCTATATCACCAGTTAATTCAGTCGACCTGGATCCTGCAGCGAATCAAACCAGAGTCTTCTTTATCTATTTATTGAGTTCAGAGCAGGAAAACCAGTTAAGCTCCTTAAATTTATTTAACGTGACGTCACATTTTCATTAACAATTCATTTTTACTGCTGCTGCAAAGACAACAACAGACTTTTAGGCTGAGTGGCTTATAATTATTTTAGGGAAGAGACGCAGGCACAATAAAGTAGAAATGTGCTTGTGTTTATTTACATTGACCCAGGATTAGACAGAATTGGCTGCTGTAATGTCTTATTAAAAGCTGAACTTGCTCAAATGTAGATTTGGGTGAATGTAACAAATGGAAAGATTCAGTCATTAATAAAAATAAAATTAAAAAAAAAAAAAAAAAAAAACAGTGACCTTTATGATTAAAAAAGCCAATAGGAAACAATTTAAAACAGCTACTTATTGTGTGAATGGTGTGGAGACTACTGCCATATTCACTCTGAAGAGGGAATACACACACACACACACAGACAGTTGACCTTTCTTCTGGCTCCATATGCCCTAATGCACATCCACATGGGAAACACACTGGATGCGGTCAGAGGTTTTAGCACAAATGCAGCTTGAACTAATGGTTTTACCACAGGGACCGGATGGCGTCATGCCAGACTGTTAGAGCGCAGCTGTAACTGACCGTCAGGTTCGTGCCCGCCGTGTCACACACACACACGCACACGTGTTTCCCCTCTATACGTGTGGGCAGCTAAACTTTAACCCCCAGAACAAGACGCCGAATCCCAACTTTGACTTTGACTTTTTGGTCAAACAAAAACAGGCTCTGTAAAGACACCTGGATTCATGAGAAACTGGGATGGACCCTTTTTCAGTTGTAGCGATAATCAAAGCTGCAGCATTAATAAACAGGTTTTAGCACCACATTTTCACAAAAATCTTAAACTGGAGCTTTTTAGCAGACGATATAAAGAGACATCAAACACAAACCTATAAGCTAAAGCGTGAATGGTTGTTTCTATACGTTGGCCAAGTATAGATAATGGATGGATGGATTTCAATTTTCTATCTACATCATAATTCACAGAATACATGTTCCAAACATCCGAGATAAATGAGGTCATTAGTTCATGACACAGCTGCACAATAAACTGAAATATAATTGAATATCCCGATATCCCGGTCGCAGCAACTGCACTTTTAATATAATATCATATTAAGAACTATGTCTGTTTGTACAAGATGCAACAAAAGTCACTTTTCATATTGTTTTCACTGAAAATGAAATGTGATTTCCTGAAATCACTTATTGCAATACCTGTCAACATAATTGCGATGGTGATGATGATGATGATGATATTTTCTTTTTTTGAACATCGTGCAGCCCTAGTTCTTGATAAAACTACAAAAAATATACGGAGAAAAAACACAGGAATAGTTCAAAGTTCCACCAAACTTGGTTGAGTTTACCGACAAAGACAATCAAAAGTTTGTCTCAGAGGATTTTACAATCTAGCCAACAGACACAGACACACAAAACATAACAGATGATAAGTCTTAATCGGCTGAAGAACACAAACAAACAATTAGCACCAGACAGCGAAGCTCCCGTCTGAAGAGCTGAAGAGAGTGGAAATAAAGGACACAGGTTAAATAAACCCTTGTGAGACTTATCATGAATTCATCGGGTCATGATTTGCAGGGAACACAGGAAGTGGACTGAATGAGAGACAGAAAGATCAAACATCTTTCCAGAGAGACTTATCATTCGATCACAAAGGAAAACATCAACCAGGGGCGAGCAGCTCTTCCCAATTCACATCACAACTCGTTTTGCTCGTGGTAGCTGCACACGATAAAACAGTAAACGCTGTCGGGGTGTGGATAAACTAAATGAGCAGCTTGAATGTGATTCTGATTTATTTTGATTTGTTTTGAAATGTGACCATATGGTTTGGATTTTGCCTGTTAAACACAATGTTGACCCTTTTTGCAGCTCTTACATGGCTTTAATGGACATTTCATTATGTTTTGTTACTCTCCTGGTGCCTGCCCAGCTTCATAATATTGACATTTCAACACCAGTGTCAACATAGTATTTGAAAACAGCTTTATTCCTAACATAATCATATTAGTTACCCAAAAGAAATTAAATTGTACGCTGGCTTAGAAACGTAATTACATACTGGGGAAAAACAATAAATGTCTCTTGTTACTGCTGCTGATGTGGGGATAATGTTGTCACTTTGAAGCCTCAGAGGGAGACAAATGTGAGAGTAGATGAGCATCTGTGATCAATACTCGATCAATTGATCTGAAGATCTGAGGGAGACTCTCCCAGAGTCAGACGCCACTTAATTAACCAGGGAACGAAACTTTCTCTCTCTGTAACGTCAATGGGATTTCAGTTAAGCCTTAATTAGCCTCATCGTGATCATCGATTAACAGGCAATTATTTGTTTTATTTTTTATTTCAGTAAGTTTTAGTCAGCTGACAATATGAACAAGCTCCAACCTTTCAGTCAGAAGTTTTGTCCCACTGTAAACATTTTAGAAAAATGTCTACCGCTCTCGAAGCTGTAAAATTTACTCAGTGAGCAAAGTTGCAAATGTTTATTAAACTTTCGATTTTCACGACTCTTCCACGGGTATTAAGTCAGATTTAACATGTTCAGATGATTTTGTATGACAGGTGTGATTATTTTTGAAATGTCAGACTAAAGGTGTTTATTATTGGCATTAGTCGAATTAAATGCCGCAAATTTAAGAATCTGAACAGAACTAAACTACAGTTACAGCCTGAAAAGACAAGGACAAGTGGCTGTTTTCTGCTCCAAGTTTATGGTGTTAATGTTCAGTCAACACTGAATGAACACCCCTCAGATGCTTTACCACCCAAGATGCGCTCTCTCTCTCTCTCTCTCCCCCTCTCTCTCCCTCTCTTTCCCTCTCTCTCTCTCTCTCTCTCTCTCCCTCCCTCCTTCTCTCTCTCCCCCCCCTCTCTCTCTCTCTCTCTCTCTCCCCCTCTCTCTCTCTCT
>CM076655.1:23419815-23463737 GCA_038496675.1 Rachycentron canadum | reverse complement strand
CTCCCCCTCTCTCTCTCCCCTTCTCTCCCCCTCCCTCTCCCTCTCTCCCTCCCTCCCTCCCTGATCACCAACATTAGCTGGATGTGTGCATGTGTTTGTAATCATCCAGCTGTGTGGTTTTGTCACCCGCTCCATCTGCTGCCCGTCTCCCCTCATGGAGCCCAATTTAGCCTCAGAGCAGGAAAAAAAACCCTGCTGGGGGAGGCGACCTAAGCCAGGTCCTGCCAGGGGCCAACCAACTGAACCAGGACCTCAGGCAGCGATGACGCTCCCCAAACTGTGTGACTTTCATGAGGAGGCCACATCTCTGGACGTGGACCAAGGGCAGGAAACACACCTGAGCTTCTCTGCCAACTGTTTTTTATTGGCCAATTAAGTCAATACAAATCTAAAGTATTTCATATAGAACATCTGCTAATGTCCAGTATCTTCTTCTCTAAAGCTTTGCCAACTTGTGCAAGCAGTTTTAAAATCTGCTGATCTGTGGTGCCACTACAGAAAATAATATACTGTATTACATTACCAAAACTTTACATCAGTAAATATACACTGTCAGGGTTAGGAGTCAATTTCCACTATGTATGTGGATACTTAAGTTATTTCCCCTTATTTTACAAAACTGAATTGGTCTAAAATCATGGTCTGACATTTACCTTAATGAAAAGTAAATAGGGAGGATTTACCTTTCACTTCTATTTCTAATGAGAATTCCTGCTGTTCCTCTGCGTTTCCACTTATATCTCCATCACTGTCTTTTTCCTGCGCGGTCAAAACTTCTGACACGTGTGGCCGGGACTTTGTGCATCACTTGTCTCCTCGGTAAATCTCACTCTTCCCATTTTTTTCCTCCCCATCACCAACTTATTCTGCAGGATGAACCTCCAGTTTCCTATCAGTTGAACTCTATAACCACCCGTGTCTAGACCCTGAGGGACTGTAACCATCTGTTATCTTCATGTCATCTTCTGGCCTCTGCTTCACAGCGATGTATCTGTATCTGTATATGTATGAACCTTCTGTAAAATGAAACTGTCCCAACTAACCAACCAACTTTGAAACTACATTAGATTCAGTGTGAAAGAAAAAAAAAAGGAAAATTGTAAAATGCTGGACCTTGGTTTGATATTTTGGCAAAACTTTCACCTGCACATCATAGTCTTTGCACTTCACTGGTGGAGTCAACTTATCCCAGGGCTTTCAGCCACATTTCATTGCTTTCATCAGTGCACACGCTTCTGATTATATGTCTTTTAATTCAAATGGACCTTTACCAGTGGACAGATTTCACTCACTCTTCATCATTAAGTGCAAGATTTGGTGGAAAGACCAGAAAAGTACTGTACTGGACTTTGATTTAAGATTATTTTAATGAATTAAATGAATTTAAATTGTCTTCTAATTCAGCTCAGTTTATGAAATAATAACTTTAACTGGCCTGCAGAGAAGGATCCGAAAACCTTGGAGTAATAAATATAATGACTCTGCTTCTTTACACCTAATTACAAGGAGCTTAACTTTGCTAATAGCCATTCGGGGTTAGGCAGATATAGTGTGTTCCTACTTTAGGACACAACGATTTTAATCTTTTCCCTGAGGGGTTAAAGCTGTATCCTGGCCAGCGTCTCTCCTCACACCAGCTGTCATTCCACCTCGAATTCCTCCCTTCTGTTTTGATTCGTTCCAATTATCAGCCTGCTCCTGTGTTCCCGCTGCCTCTCCAACCAATCCCTCATTACTCATAACTTTCCCCTTTGCTGTGTTTTAAGGAGCAACAGAAATTACCCTTTAGACATCTGGACAGACTCTCTCCCTCTTGAGTTTCCTTCCAAGTGCAGGCACACAGAGGACTCTGTTTGGTTTTATTTGACAGTGGTAATTAAATTTGCCTGCCTGTTGGTGAGGGGCAATCGAGCTGCCAACTGTGTGGATCTCCAGGCGGGGTAATGCTTCACTGTGACAGAGAGGAGGCCATGTGAAGCAATGTGGGCAACGGAAAACTAACTTCTGGCAGAGAGGTGCAGCTTTTTTCTCCACCCACAAGACGGGGACACACACTTCAGTACTTCTTGATGAATTTTCCAATTTAATTTAAATGCTAATTCGAATTTGATGGCAGTCTTGGGGCTCTTCTCTCTCAATAGTAAGATGGATGCTTCTCCTTTAGTTCCCATGTTGCATTTAGTCTCACTAAGTTCCTACTTGTTGTCATGACTGTTTCAGTGTGACTTCTAGATTAGCTCAGCTCATCCATTAGTAAGAGCCCAGTTCGCTAAACTAATAATAATATCAATCATTATGGAGTCCACATCCAAGAGCAGTGAGCTGCTGATATGGTCTATTCACTCTTCACTGTTGAAATCCACCGAGTGTCTGGACAATGTTCATTTCAATGCTCAAGCCAAACTGCTGAGGTTCATTAAAGTATCGATCAAGTAGTTAGTGGTGAGAGAAAAAGAAAAGCAATGATTTTAAGGAAAAAAAAAAAAAAAATCAATGGACAGACAAACACAGGTGAACAATTTTAAAGTAGAAAAAGATTTCAAAGGGAAAGAGTAAGAAAGACAGACAGGAAGACAGAGATAGAAAGATGCTTATGGGACCTTGCCAGGAGTTATTCGAGTCTGTGTCTCATCATGTTATTGATTCCTAATATCAACTGACACTGGATGGTATTTCATGGGCATTTGCCCTGTTAAATGTCAGGATGGTCTTGGTTCAAGGCCTCTGACTGAGAATAAACCATGGACTGCAGAGGGAAGCGGCGGAGGAACAAGGGCCAAATACTTAAAGGTGAATTATTTTTCCTCCTCTAGTTTTCAACCATTTTCAACTGATGATTTCTTTCCTATCAGGTATATAAACACTTTACTCACCAGTTTCATTGCTGAGAGTCCAACAAGTTCAGACAACCAGATGAGTTTTAGACAACTGCGAAGTTTAATCCAAGTAACTGAACCACACAAAGTAAAACCAAAACGGGTCAGTTTGAGCCCCTTTTGCACCACACAGTTAATACAGTGGGTGAGGGAATAAACCAGGAAGTAGCTTTACAGAATCAAATGGATGTTTTAGGTGTTTGAGAACTGCTTGGGTCTTTATTTTCACTTCCCCATAAGTGGTTTCATAATTTAGACAAACTTTTGAATGACAGACTGAAGTAAACTGAGGTTATGTCCCTCCCCCAACATAGTGTTTCAACAGGAGCTGCACCAAATTAGGGGGTTGGATGCTCTCAAACAAGACTTCCTGATGACTTCTAGTGCAATGGGTTGTGCAGAATTCAGGCAAACTGCACATGAAATATAACTGACCGATCAGAAACAATAACTGTGCCGATTCTTCTATTTGAAAAATAACTTTCCCTCGCAGCCCTGAGACAGATGTTACTCTTGAGGGAAGAAACCCACCTGGGTTGAACTGAGTCTCAGGATCGTCAATAACAATAACGTGTCTGTATGTCTGTCTGTCTGTCTGTCTCTCTGTCTGTATGTCTGTCTGTCTCTCTGTCCACCCAGAAAGCTGCAGATTGACATATAAAGCCAAACTGTAAAAAGCCATAAAAACCTGCTGGACTGTCCAAAGAGCATCTGAAGAGGAGGCGAGTCACAACTGTATAAACTCTGTCACTGAAGACAAACACTTAAACACACACCCAGTGACTGTAAAATCTGTGGCCAAAGAACCTCTCACACACACACACACACACACACACACACTCACAAAAACACAGAACCTTTAAAACGTCGGGGCGATGATATAAATGTCAGGGATGGCCGCGGCCTAAAAGCAAAGTTGGTACGAACTTTAACGGGGACAGAGGAAGAAGGGAACAGCAGATGGTGAACAAATGGGAAGAGGCCTGATGATAATTTAATAGGGCAGTTGATTATATAATAAGTTATAAAGTCAATACCTCTTCAGTCTCCTTGAGTTCAAATGCAAACACACACACACACACACACACACACACACACACACACACACATAAACCAACACAGTTTTATACTCATCATATTTGAGTTGTGTTCCCTCTTCCCTTAAGGCAAACAGCTGAACTTAACCACATCAGTGCTGCAGGTGTCAGACCTGCAGGGGGCGCTGCAGATAAAATACTTCTAAAAAAATGGATTCTGGATATAAACTCCACAAAGAGGCAGCAAATCAGCAACACCATTAATCACTGACATGGCTGATAAAAATGAGATTTAACAGAACAAAATGAACTTTGAAACTAGTTCTCATATCACATAATTTAAATAAAATAAAATAAAATAAAAACCTAATGTTCAAATGAAATTACTGTGAGTCTTTAGCTCCGTTTCATTATGTTAGGGCTTCATGTAATTAGTCATCATGAGATTAAAATTTACCTTCACCCTCAGAGCTGAAAGGTCATTCTACTTACAGACAAAATCCTTGTATTCGTCGCGATTTTGTAATTTAATCCAGTCCATTTTTATTCCAAATCAAGTTTTAATGACACTTGAAATAACACTATTAGCCACAGGATGGAGTCACTATTAGTGACTAAAGAGGTGTTTCCCAGTCAGGCCACCACCACCTACATGAGGGATAATATTATTTCTCTCTCACCTGTGAACAATGCAGCCTCTTGCATTATTTAACACATGCCAAATCTTTTTACAACCTAACACCACCAACAATTTAACAATCCACTGCCACCAACCCTGGTTCCTGTAATTCAGGTCATCTGGGGCAAAGTCCAAGGCCAGAGCTGCTTTCCTGAACCTGGACTATTGTAATACTGGGTATGGATAAACAGCACAGCCAATACTTTAACAGCCCCAGTAGATGGTCTTCTTTCTCCACCTGTACTTTTATTACCAGTTTTCCTGCCAGAAGTCATAAAGAAATTTAAGATTTCAGTCTGACTCCAGGTAGCTGCTCAGAGCAGATGACGTCTTCACAGTCGCTGCCTGTAGTTAATGCCAGAAGTAATCACGGTCGTGGGTGTGCATGTTCAACCTCAGCCTGGCAACCGGCGACTGGCAAACAGTCTCTTCCCGTTTAAGGTGACGAACGTCAAGAGAAGACACACAAACTGGCAGCTCAAATATAACAACGCGTGTAATAAAAACCATGATGCTACCACACAAATCAAACCAGAGAGACATCATACGATGTACACACAAATACACAACAATGGGGATTGTTAGTCATTGCCTTTCAAAGGATTAGGATTAGATTTACAGTTACAGTACATTCGGCTGTACTGAGAGGATGGTCCTTATTTATATCACTGTAAGACATCAGGGACTTAGAGGCTTTAAACCCACGACCAATGCTAATGACATAAATAATCCAAAAATTCAAACTCTCTGAGAAGAAATGGACTGTAACAAGTTTTCTGGGACACAAACGTGTCTTTGAGAGGAATTCACCTTCTTGTTTGGAAAAATTCAGCTTCTTTAGCTCCACACACTGAGAATTAACCTGACCAATGAGAAGCCTCTGCGCCTGGATTTGTTTGTAAACCAAAAATCCAATAAAAACTTCATTAAAGCAGGCCATTAAAAGTGACATTAAGTCCTGTAAACACACAGCAAACTCTCAGAGACACGGGAGAGCGGCCAGCGCACAGCCAGCATGTGCCCCGTGTCCCATTAACCTTAATGGTCGTTTCTGTTAAGCAGCATCGATAGGAGCTATGGGCATGTAGGTCACAGGGAGGCCTGTACATCACTGTAGCAGCTCATTAACGGCAGTGGGAACTGCTACCTGAATATGTTGTGTGGTTAAACAGCCAGAGATACTGAGAAACACAAACACAGTGGAAAACTCTGCTGTGCATTGCTACACAAACAACAGATTTACTGTTTCCATGAAGGGGGGGGGGGGGGCAATGTTTAGGGAGGTGGGACATGTCAAAGTAACATCCACAAGAATGGACCCAAGGTTTCCCAGCAGAACATTGTCCAAAGCATCACACTGCTCCACCAGCTGGTCTTCTTCCCATAATGCATCTTGGTGCCAGGTCTTCCTCAGGTAAGAGACGCACGCACACCTGACCATCCACATGATGTAAAAGAAAACCTGATCCATCCATCTTCAGCAGTCTGAGCTACAGTAGCCATGACCCTGTCACCAATTCACCCGTCTTCCTTCCTTGGACCTCAGATGTTTAGCTTCTTCTCCATCACACCAACACCATCAGCAGGCGTCAAATTCATTCTGCATCAACAAGTCCAAACACACAACCAGGGTCATAAAGATCTATCTTCAGAGTCCTGCAGCAGATTGTTTGACCCCCCCACAGAGCCCTGATCTCAACATTGTGGAGTCAGTCTGGGATCACATGCTGAGACATGGAGACAGATTAAATCCACAGAGGAGAATTTGTGCTGGTTTCAAACCGAATGGGGTCAAAACAAATACTGATGTGATTTCATTTTTATGTTTACTGCACTTAGTATAAGTGATAAATAAAAAATATTCAGAGCTTTAAATTTTACTTTTAGTAACTACCCATTGGTGCACAGTGCACCATATGTGCGTGCATGTGTGTGTGCATGTGTGTGTGTTCAGGCATTCCCACGAATGACAAATGCCAAAGTCCGTTGTATCAACACAGCATTATGGACCAGTCTATCATGAAGTAATAAGGTGCATAAATCAATGTGTGTGTGTGTGTGTGTGTGTGTGTGTGTGTGTGTGTGTGTGTGTGTGTGTGTGTGTGTGTGTGTGTGTGGATTTCACAGTGTGTAGGTACACATCGATATTTCTCTGTCTATGTCTGCATATGTGCATTTAGATTAGACTGTTGTGCTTCTTGGTTTGTTTTCTTTTTTTCTCTGTGCGATTTTTTGTTCCTGTGTGTGTGTGTGTGTGTGTGTGTGTGTGTGTTTGTTCAGGCCTTTATATTGCAGTACTATAATCCTGGTAGTCTTAAGCAAGCAGTTCCTGGCACAGTGGCATCATAGAGTTGATAAACTGACTCAACTTCAGAGTCCACAGCCATGTGTCAGAGACAGTATTATAAACCAGAGATCTACAGAGCAACTATCTGCTATCTACTAGATTAGATCCTTTATTCTGCTGAGAGCTGGAAAGTTGGAACAATAAAAAGATAAAAAAATGTTCTGCAGTTCTCCTCGCCCTCCAAAGCTTAAATTAGAAAGAACTATCAGCGAGGAAAACAACGCTGTGTCTCAGCCACAACTGGTCATAGTTTTAATAAGTTGATCATCAACTGAGGCCAAACTTTGACCTAACAACAGCCATGATGCTGAAACACAACCTGAAGATATCTTTTTACAATGACACACCCACCTCTGAAATAACCCTAAAACCAAAACAATGAGCCAAAAGAGGTGATTAGAGAATTAGCACCAAAGTGTTGGTGCTGATTCTCATATGGTGTCAGTGAGTTCACTCACAGTGACAAACCCACAATTACATTATTTTTTGTTATTGCGCAAAACATCAACAGCAAAATCGAGCTTTAATGCAAACTAGCTACTGTTTGGTCTTTAATGTAATAAATTACATTTTCACATTTATATTGCAGGTCATTATTTTTTCTCCAATGCAGAAGTTGTTCACCTGCAAAGTACAACAGATCAGAAGTGTAATTTGTCTCTGTGACATTGCCGTGGAAAAATATTTACCAAGTGCAGTTTCCCATGATACATGACTTGGCATACAACACAAACTGGCAGTGTTATGTGTTTGACTTTGAATCCTTTTTCCCCAAATATAGAAACAAAGATACTGCCTTCACTGACATCCACCAAATTGGAGAAATCAAAATCTGTTTATACACAAATAGACAGATGAAGATCTCGCTACAAGATCACTCGTTGGTTTACGAGCTGCCGTTTTGAAGCCTCCAGTTTGTAATTTGTCCGTCTCCATATCGGTTTTTTGAAACCAGAAGAAACTATATTCGGAGGAGAAGGTGGAGCTGAGGGGGAGTGAGGGGTGGATCTGACCTGGGCTGTACTCTATCCTGATTGGGTGGTACAGCCTGTCAATGACACTGTAGCCACACCCTAATACAACTTCATGTTGTATTTAAGACTTGTAACTAGAGACGGAGACCATAAATTCATTTGGTAATCATTTACTGAGGTAAAAAAAAAATCTGATACCCAAACAGAAAACTCATAAGTCTCAAAAGTTGTACCTGAAAAAAAAAATAATTGTGTTTCTTTACATTGTTTTTAATTAATTTTACAGCATTGTAACCTAGTATAGGTGAATAAACCTTAGTGTCAGTCCCTGGTCTAATAGTATGAGGGACCTTTGCATCATAAACTGAACTAATTCAGATATTTGTAGAAAGGGACAATCTTCAAAGTAGCCCAGTCAACACAGAGGGGGTTCGGCTAAAAATAGGCCTCATTACATCAGTTCATTGTGCACAGGCGGAGCTGGCACGCTGACTCATTCCAGTGGGTCAGTGATGAGATACCACTCTCTGAGCCTCAAATCAAACACACTCAGTAACACAAAGCTAAGACATTAGGATGGACTTTGACCCCTGTGGACTAGTATCTCTAGGATCAGTCGCCTACAGAAATCAGATCCATACACCTCATTTCCTGACCTCCTGCTAAGTCTTTGGCTCCGCCCACATTTAGCCCCACCGGTGGGATTATTTATGACTCCAGAGCGGCTCGGCCTCGGAGGAAAGTTTGCATAACTAAAACTCCATCCTGGGTGCTTAAAGTAAATATCACCCTTGGATGCTCCCACACGGCCACGTTCAACACATTCCAGGACTTTTGTTATGATGAAATGTTGAAATTTATCTCTTCGTTACCGACACCCTAAACCTGCTTTTGTGTATTTCAACTCCATTTATCAATTACCTACTTTTTCAAGCATGACAACACCCAGAAGAGCTTGCGTCAGTTTGTTGCATCAAGCTCTCTGTTTTACAAAGAGGTGGAAAGATCAAGAGCAATGTTGCCCTAATGAGGAAGAGACGAAAAAGTTCAAGGTTTGTGGACAAAAATGGACTAATACAGAGACAACGCACCTGAAAATCTAAACTTTCTGCACTAACATTAAAATATGGTTAAAGCTTATACCATACAGGCATCTACTGAACCTCAAGCAGGAGGTTGCTGGTTTGACTCCTGACAGGATCCCACACTCTCCCAATAGAGACAGGGAAAAAAAAAAAAAAAAAAACTAAAATAGTGGTGAATTTCTATTCAATAATAGGGATTACAAATCACTAATAAAAGGTTATTAACAAGTCACTAGCCATTAAATTAGTTTCACTGTGAAATAATAGTATTAAAAAGGTAGAAAATAATAGTGAATCCTTAAAAAAGTAGATTTGAGTGTGCATTACATCAGCTTGTATTGCAGAGCAAGGTTCATCAGTTTCACTTCTACTTAACTACTTAACATCATAGAGCACACCAAGCAGACAGAGGCACCGGTTGCTTAAAGATGAAACCGAGCATTTCGGTTATTTCAGTTCTATTTTTTTTTTTAACGTCCCGTCACCGACTTGACTTTTATGTGCTTGGAGCTGAGCAGGGTGACAGCTGGCAGATGTTGTTAGCGTCACTCACTGCGAGAGCAGCGAACAAGTAGGAAATGACATCTGTCTGCGGCGTGCTTGTCTTTTCTGGAGGGAGAACCTGGAAAACATCCTTGTACAAGCTGATTTGAATGAGATACAAACGCTACACTAGCTATGTAGCGTCCAATAACATTTTCTATGTGACAGGATTGTAAAGGACCAACATCATGTACACTGTTAAAGGTATCATTCATTAATTAAAACCTGTTCTAGTTTGCTCCCCATGAAATGATTTTAACATCAGGTGGCTGCCCATCAACTCCAACAACTTTTATTTTCAGCAAAAAGTTGCTTTTCTACTGTTGAATCTTTTTTAAGCCCGAGTTGTATTTGGATACTAAATAATTCCAGCTATTTGTCTATTAATATTACATTTTACCTCATATTAAAGACATGTAACAAAAAAAATACTCACTATCACTTATGTTTTCCTTCTCATGTAAACAGTGAACGACAGGACATGACCTCATGTGGCTTTAAGAGCATTTTTTCAGACTAAATGTTTTATTGCCTCAGCTTCTTTGAAAGCAAGACGTTATCACGTTAGCACTTCACAAAATCATAAACAAACACTTATAAAGCCACATTCGACTTCATCACTGCGGGGATACCAAACTAAAATAGCTTCACAGGATCAAAATAAATTCTCCCACCAATAATCATTCTAATTTCAAAAATACAAAACTGATCACGTCTTATTATTTATCACCAAACCGGCTCTCGGGTTGCAGATACCCCACTTAAAAAGCCGGATTGTTGCTAATATATGAGCACGTGACAGTCAGCTCTCCCAGGGAGCAGCATGTGATGGGCATCGTAAATCATCTCCTATTGGAGCGCCACTAAAAATAAGCCCTCCCACAGAGCGCCTGAGTCCGGCTCATGTGCAGACTGGACGCTGTGTGGAAACGAGGCCTGCTGGTTGGAGGAAAAATACCCTCCACGACATAAATGTTTCTACCCAAAACCTGGCTTAAATAATGCATCAATTAAAGCTTCATTTACTTTGAATAAAACTACAACCTCTCACGGGAAGCAGAATGAAGTCTACATCAATCTAGATAATTACTTCAGCAGTTAACGATGAATGAAGGAGAATCTGAGCGTCAGTCCAGGAATAAGAAATATCTGCCAAATATTACAGCAAATTTAAGTGGATACATTTTTCGGTTACTTGGTTGGGATTGTGTCCTGAACAAAAACTTCTCAACTTTCCAGCCATTGTCTTTCATCAGCAGAACATACCACAACTTATTTTAGTGTATTTCAGTCTGGACCAGTAGCACTCATACAGCAGACATTGATTTTTCTTCGTTTTAAACACTGAAAACCATAATGACCAAAGAAAACTTCGACACAGGAAGTTACACACATGTGTTTGTGTTGTTCTAGAGCTGATTTGAAGTTTCTCTCTTTATCTGATCTGAGTTCTGCTCATTCTTTGGAGCAGTAATGATGAAAAATCAGCTCAAAAGCCTCTAATGCTCTAAATATCTTATTGTCCATGTGTCTCTGTCTTTATTCTGTCACTACAACGAACTCAGAGCAACTTCACCTCACTCTGAGATCAGAAAAATACAGGATTGATCCCATTGACTTTGGCTATAAGCAGCTGACAGCTAGGCCTCTGAAGGAGACACTCTGATTGGCTGTGACATCACCCACTGGAGCCAATAGGAGTGTCCCATGTAGAGACGTGACTCTTGATGTCACTAGAGGATGAGAATCAATGGATAATTTTACATAATTTTGTTCACTAGTGTAAAGACAGACTGACAAGTGTCAGAAAGCTGAAAAATCTGGTCTTGTTATAAAGAACTGATTCACTAGTTTCAGGAGTAAAAACAGCTCATCTCTAGCTCTACGCTCGTGGACCAACCATGCTCTAAAGACAAAATGATTTTTGGAAGTGTCTATGTCTCCATGGACTAAAAAGCTTTAATACCAATTAAAAACAACGTAAAAATCCAGGTATTTTCAGGTTACAATTTGTACGGAGGAGAAAATGCCTTCAAAGATGTCTGACCTCATGTTTCTTGCAATGTGATCACTCTGTTGTTGTATATGTATCATAATCTTGTTATTTAAGTTCATCTGACTGCTGCAGCCCCTGTATGTTGAGCTGAGCGAGAGTTCAACCTCAGTCCATAACTAAAGTCTAAAACTAAAGACCTGCTGTGATTTCAGGCAGCGTGTTTCTTTTCAGGGAGCCAGGACCTGAGGTCTTATTGGTGCCACCTCCGCCTGCTGTTATTGACCGGCCGGACTGAGCTGCCAGGATAAACCGATGAGTTCTCACCAACCTCACGACCTAAAGTAAATAGTCAGGCAGTTTGCAGACGGGCGCTCATGGACTGATGTTCAAGTGTCAGCTCCAGGAATGTAGTGCTTACTCTCGCACTCTGTCTCCCTCCTTCATAGTGTCCTACAGTGCAGACAGACAAGCTCTCCTCAGGTTAACTCTCTCCTTGAGCTGATTTGACTTCTCTCACTACGCCCTCCCCTCCTTCCAAGTGAGAGCAGAAAGTTTCTTGTGGGTGGAAACCGTGTTCCCTCTTCTCAGATGGAGCGGAAGTCCAGCTGGTGCACACGAACAGCCCTTCCAGGCAAAGTGCACTAGTACAGCACACAGTCGGGACACCAAGCCTCCACTATTTTCCATCACACTGCCGAGTCATCGCTCCACCTTTGAAACCTCTCTTTCTTTTTGTCCTCATTCTATCTTATATTTTTGCAAAAAAGAAAAATAATAATAATAATAATAATAATTTTAGCCTTTCCTTTGCCTTCTCCTTTTCATTTCTTTGCCCTTTTCGTTGCCTGGAATGTGCATGTGAATGAACATTCGTTTCCAGTTGAGCTGAATAAGAGGCCAAAGAGAAAGAGAGAGATACGGAACATAAAGATCATCAGAAGAATAAATAATAATCAACGTCGAGGTCAGAGCAGGTCAGCCAGAAAAAAAAAAAAAAAAAATCAATCATCTTTAACGTAGGTAAGAAAATATTTAGAGAAGTGTTTTGTGTCATGTGTATATGAAATAAAAAATAAAGGAAGATGTGGCATTGTGCAGTTTTTTTTTATCTTTATCATTTTGTGCAGAGCCCTTTTGAGGGCCCTGAGCCCCAGATTGGATACCTGTGGTTTAGACAGTTCAATCACGATTCATAATTTCCCGTGTCTTGATCAAATAAACTAAAAAAAAATTCAGTAAAAAAAAAAAAAAAAAAAAAAAAAAAATCAGAGTCCGGTTTTAGCAGTTTCACAGGTATATGGAGATTTATTTTATTTTTGGAACAAAAGATAAAAACGAGCTGCAAAAAACAAGCAAACAAGCTAAATCAGACATCTGTGTGATAAAATATCACACAACCCTTTTACCTGCTCTGTTTGAAACCACTTCTCTCACCTCTCGTCTCTTTGCCTTCCTGTCCAGCCTTCACACAGACAAGTGTGAAGGCTGAAAAGCAAATGTTTGGAGAAGCCAGAGAGAGATTGGGGGGGGGGGTGATGAATAATGAGGCCAGGTGGCTCAGGACCGAGTCTGTGCATCATGTCAGTCGGCCTGCCAGCCTCTCCAAACCAGGAGTTTGGCAGATATTGTTGACGTGTACAAAGCGCGAGCGCCTGCAGTGGCGGCTGCATCGACATTCATCCCGCGCTGATCCTGTGATTTATCTGCTGAAGTGTTCAGTCGTCACTGTCAACACAATGCTGGCGTTCCTCGCTCTGGTGTCTGCACCCAGCAGAAGTAACGAATCACAACTCTTTAAAAACTAATGATCGAGTGCAAAACACAAGCATACACACAGTTCAGAGGCTTTTCTTTGGCCTAGTGCAACGTTTCAATCTGAGGAACTCATTTTATTGATAAAAGGTCTCAACAGAGACGCTGCAACAGAATATTCTCCAGACACAAAGGAACATGTTTTTGGTGTAAGACCGACAAAAAAAAAAAAAAAATCACCTATTTTTTATATCTTTTCAGTGAAATAAAACAACCAACAACCAGCTGAAGTCACAATCACATGTAGTTATCACATGTGCAGAAGTCAAGTTCATGTTTCATCAGTTCATTTTTTCTGCCTTTTATTTCCAACCATTAATATTCATCTGTCGTCTCATCTATATTATATTTGGGCACTTAATTGTTTAAGCTTTATTTGAATTTCAACTTACAAAATCCTGCCATAAATCCTTTTATGACAGAAAGGGATTTTTTTAACATTCAATTAATCATATGATCAATAAAAAAAAAAAACAACAACAACAATTGTCCATCATTCCCAGAATCAAAATTGTTGTCCTGAAATATTTTTGTGAACAGTGAAAAAAAACCTGTTCAGTTTGCAACAATAGTGTATATATAGAAAACCTGAATATTGGAGAAGCTGACACAAATTTTACGTTTTAATTGTTTTTTTTGACAATTATTTTCCACTATCTACAAAAACTGGATATTAAAAAACTCTATATGAGAAGAAGAAGTTATTTGCAGCGTATTTTACTTTCCAAACTATTAGGAGACGTGACCAGGTGAAAGTTTCAAAGGGAAAACAACACAGCTATGTGCTACACTTTGCTGCCTCAGTATAGTGAAAGAAATGTTTGATGGTGCAGTTGTGTTGCTTTTGTCAGCCATGCCAAGGTCTGGTAAGTGGTAGTTTGACTGACGGTACATCCGGTGTATTTTCATAGCACTTTAATCCTCACATTCACCCACATAGACATTTATGCAGCGATGGCGGCGCAGCCGTCATGCAGAGCGTTGACCTGAGCTTCCTCATGTTCACCTGAGGAGCAGGGATAGAAATAATCATCCATCAGATCAGTCATAACCAGTATGAACGCCACTCCAGGCTTCATGAAATAACGCTACAGGTATTAGACTGCTCTTTATTTGACACGTCCCATTAGACATGAACCTCACAGCTCGATTACAAACAGTGAGAGACCCACATTTTACAGCTGCACTGACCACAGGAGGAGGAGGAGGTCGAAGAGCTGTTCCCGGCTGCTGTAACATAGTTACAACATAGTTACTGTTGAGAGACTGTTGACACTAAAATCCACTAATTAGAAAACACGTCTGCCCTACTTTTGTTCCCACTGTACAGTTTAGGATCACAACAGAAGTACTAGCAAACTCAGCACTGAAATTAGAAGATAAAAACAGTGACACAGAGAACATAGAAACATGAAAATTTATAAAGCAAACTCAAGAGCTACATTTTTATTTATTCAATCACTTTATTTATTATATACTTTAAGGTTATTCTTTTCTATTTTTTTTTTCTTTTTAATACCTTACTTTTATTGCTGGTTATTCATATTTCTATTACTTTGACTTTTGTTTCTGGTTTTATTCTCTTCCAAACATCTCCTCTCGTTTCTCATTTTATTTTAATCATTTTTTATTATCTTTGCTTTCTAGTCTTTGGTGTTTCCTTGGTGCAAAATCAAATTCATGAGATTCACAATAATGTTTCCTGTGTTGTCCTATTGTTGTGCTGTTTTTATTACTTTGTTCTGTGCATATAAATTGGAGTGTATCTGAGTGTGTGTGTGTGTGTGTGTGTGTGTGTGTTTGTGTGTGTGTGTGTGTGTAGGGGGTTACTTTATATTACTTTTATTCTGTGAAGTATTGTGTTACACTGTTGTATGAAAAGTGCTTTACAAAAAGACTGATTCATTGTTTGAAATGATTAGTGTAGTTGTAACTTTCCCAATTTCGATCACATTTACGATATAATATTTACATTGCACATAGAGAAACCTGGTTATTCTCCCTTTCTCAGCCTGTGATAGTCAATCCTCCAGATTATTGACTGCCTCCTTCTCCCATGGATATCACCTCCTTCCTGGCATTTCTGTGACAACTCACTTCCCTCAGAGTTTGAAGGGTGAACAAACTACCTCTGGCGTTCACCAGTAGACCAACTGCATTTACTTAAGATGAAGGCTCACATGGCAAAGAGTAATCAGAAACCGCAATAGCCAAGTTTCCATGGATGTAATCCAACTGGTATATCCAGCTTTTTGAGAACCAGGATAAGGGCTTGTCCAGGTTTTGAAACCAGGATATGGTGGTTACATCAACAAAGACATTACTCGGACACACCAAAAAGACATATTACTAGTGCACACGCCAATTTACACTGTTCTGGATCTTCATTATCAACATCTGACTCCAGAGGGGATGTCTGAGCTGAGCTTTCCAATATTAACATGGGAATCAATTTATGTTCCTCAGAGTTTTGATCACAAATTTTGTTCCACCTGCCCGAACAGTGAAAAGTTTGCAAAACACAGAAATCAAAGGGGTCTGGATCAGAGGTGTGAGACTTTTCTGACTAATTAAAACTAGAAAGCAATCAGTTGTAAAACACTGAAATTAAGAGAGATTAATGTGCACGGGCTGAACTCTACAGCTGCTCCTGCTGCAGCATCAGAGCGTTCAGAGCCTGCAGAAAGGGCCTTTGTTTAGAGGAGCATATCTATGATCAGCTGAGGGATCTTAACAGCGTCTCCCCACAGCCACTTATCACTGACTGACCAGCAGCCACTTCAGAGAGACCAGTTAATAAACTCACTGTCACTGCATGGAAACAACTGGAAGACGTGTGCACACGCACTCACAGCAAACGTAAACATGCATACGGACACAAAAGTGGGCCTTAAGTACAAGTACAAACAAGCAGGCGAACACACACAAATAGTTTCATCTGCACAAATGGCACAATTATCAACCTTATATTTTGAACTAAATAAGGGAATCCGCACGCAAACCCCAGTTTTTGTGCTCACACCAATGCACCGGCTGCCAAATCCAGCACAGCAACAGCTCCACCTCAAAAATCCTCCTTTGATTCAGTGCGAGTCGGTTATTGGTTCAAGCTTTTCAACACAGGAGGAGCAGTTAAGTCTTGAGTCTTGTTGAGTGTTGTTTTCAGTTTGTACAGGTATTAATGACTGTGTACATTAACACCCATGTGGTTTCTTCCTGTCCGCTACACGCTCTCGCAAAAAAAAAAAAAAAGTCCAACAAAGAAGTCCAGTCCTGCATCTTATTCTGCAAAACAACACAAGTGCAAAAAAATATGATCATAAGAAAAAAAAAACTTTATAGGTGATGACAGAGAGCAAGAAAGTTACCTTGAATTAAAGCTGCCAGATGTCAATAAAACAATAAATTGTTAACTATGGGTCATAAGTGGCGACCTGACCTCTGAGCAGGCATTGCAGGTTCGAATCCCGGTTGGTATGGGTCTACAGGCTGATTTTTACTGGCGGACAGCGTCCAATTCTGTGGACGGGTGAGGGTCTTCACTTATGGGGACCCCTGGAACGAATGACAGAAGATTGTTTCCAGCTGCAACAACCAAACCACTAAGTTTCATGAAAATATGATGAGAAGCAACTCAAGTGCTTGGAAAAAATCTAAATGTAATCATCTACAACCTCATGACAAGCGGCGAGATTATTTTTCCATTGGGGGTTTGACTGTTCTATTTCCCTTATGTACTATATTAACATGTAATTTACTGCACTCTGCTTTATTTCAGCAGTGATCTGTCTCTCTTTCCCTTCATCGGGTTCTCACACCTGTCTCTTTCTTTTCACATTAATCGCCTTCAAAATTGAGTCCAATAAACACTTCATCTTACTTGACCCAGATCTGAACTTCCCCGGTGTTACAGTTCAGTGTGCGCTGCCTGATGATTACTGTGCTGGATGGATACAGTACGTACACACATTCACGTTCATTTCAAATAGCATCACTTGCACACGGCCCTCCACATAAATTGTATTTGCACATCAGTGTTACCAAGAACTTGTGTTATTAGACTGTTGTACACACTGATAAAGAAAGAAATAGAGATAGAGGGCTCAGATGCATCAAACTTTGCAGATTCGTGACTAAAACCTCATTTCCACTTCTTTAATTAACCATAAATGGATGAAGACACTCCCATAATCCATCAGTTTGCGGACAAAATCACTGCCTGTGCCAGAATTTATCAGACAACGGTGCAGAAGAGAACGAGAACGACACAAAAGAGCTTCACAGATCGTTGGTTCAGATTACAAACTGAGCTGATCAGAAAACTTTAGCACAATAAATCTGCCCAGATGTAAAACTCTGAATTTCATTT
Organism: Rachycentron canadum; assembly: GCA_038496675.1. NCBI lineage: Eukaryota > Metazoa > Chordata > Actinopteri > Carangiformes > Rachycentridae > Rachycentron > Rachycentron canadum. The sequence continues at coordinate 23,446,019 of CM076655.1, read as the reverse complement.
GTTGGGACCAGGCGGCTTCATTAGACAACAGAGGCTCTGGAACTGTGATTAGATTAAAATATTAAAATTGTATTAAACTGTTCACAGAATACATCACAATAAATAATTACTTAATAATTATTTCCAATTATCAATAGCTTTTTGCTGTGTAAACAGTAAAACTTATAGTGATAATAATGCATCAAGCTCCGTGAAACTGACATTTGTTTTAGTTTGCGTTAAATTCAGTGTCTCATCTTTATTTCGCTGTTTCACTTCACTGTTACTCGGCTCGCTCTAAAAAAAAAAAAAAACACACGTGTGCACGAGTCGCTGCTCATTCTAAGTTCAGAAATACAGATTAAGGTGGCAAATGCTTGGTTTTTGTGTTTATTTATACATCATATACAGCCCCTGTTCTGGTTTAATCCACTAAAAAAAACTTGTGATTTCAGACACAAATTGTTACCAAATCCAACATCTTAACCAAAGTGCTAGAAACTAGAAACTAGAACTTGTATCTGAGCGTCATTTCCAGGAGACAGTGTTTGAGGTAGCAGGTGAGGGAGGGACAAGGAAACGGTGTCATTGCGAGTTTTCTTAACGCTGATCCTGAGCAACACAAAAAAACCATGACTGTCTCCAGAGGGAAAACCCTGGAGTTCGGTTTATCTTTCTCCCCACAACTGCGTTACCATCGAATTCAAACTGAACACGTTAAAGAGCAGAAGACGCCTCGTCAGGTCTTTACTCCCAGTCACAGCTGGTGAAGCCAGTCTTGAGTAAACAGCACTTAGGGCGACATTTTAACACTTGGTAAAGTTTCACACGAACGTTCCTGCCTGTCCTGCTCACAAACATCAAGTATAGCTGCTGCACTTGTCGGGTTTGCAGTGTTGTGGGTTTTATTAACGCACACCCTATTCCAAACTCATCATCAAGCATCGTATCTGGATAAAAATAGAAAACCTCAGACACAATGTAAACCGTCTTGGTTCTTCCACATGTTCTCATCCATCTATCTGCGCCCGTCAGACGTTTATGAAAAATAAACAGCACGGAGCTCGGCGCTTGACTCCTGGCCTCTTTAAAGCGTCTGGGTAAACAGTTGGTCCAGTATAGACCAAATATGTCCAACAGTGCTTTAGAAAATCTGCAGCACTTCTGCAGTTTTACCATGCTAACATTTAATATCGTCATTAAACTGGGTCTAAGTTTAGCCCACTCTGATGAAAGTTGGGTAAAAATCAGTCTGAGATGTCCTAAATTGGCCACCGTACAAAACCTTCTGATTTATACAACCTTGCGGCATCTGAATCAGGCCAAACGACACATTTTTGTTCCTCTCGTGGTAAAGACCTAAGAATAGCAAAGTCCTGTCTGGGTTTTTCACACAACCAGACTTTATTAAAACGCAACCACTGCCCTTGATTTGTGTGTCTGCATGTGTGTACATCTGAATGTCCTGGGTTAGACAGTGTTGGGAGAATAAATTCAGGATTTCTTTGCAAAACGGATTTTGGCAAATTGTGCGCGAGTGTCTCGTGCATATTTAGTGACTTTGGATCTGTGTATGTGTGTTTGCCTTTATTGCTATCACTATCTGTATGTGCAGACGTGTGTGTGTGTGTGTGTGTGTGTGTGTTGTCCAAGTGTTGACTGCAGGTGGGGAGCATTCAGAACAATGTCCATACACTCTTCAGTCTCTTTGAACAGAGCTTTGATGTAGCAGCTGTGAAACACACTTTAGGATTACAGTTATATTTCATATGACCAGAGCCCCCCGACCCACACACACAACACACACACACAACACACAACATACACAAAACACACACGGTCAATTTCGAACATCTCAGACACCGACTTGTATTTAGTGACATGTGAATTTGACGTGATTTTTAATTGACACTTTTTTTTAATAGCTTCAATTAAGTCACTTAAGTTTCCAAATCTCAGGAACCAAAAGAAGGTGTTAACATGGCTGACGTCCGGAGTAATCTCACAATGTGGAAGTGTTTTTGATTAAAACACAATTTTCAAGAAGCACAAACATGTAATTTGATGCTTACGTGGACAAAAAGAAGTGCTACACGCCTATAAACTCATTGCCATTGATTTTTAAAGTAGATTTGAGCCTTTCAGTCATTGCAGAAGCAGATCAGTGTAAAATTTGTCAAAAAGCAGAAGGACAACATTTTCTTATTTTGATGCTTCTGGATTCTTGTGTGCGTTAAGATTTTTGGAGATTTGTAACCAGAGGAACATTTTCACAGCTCAAATGTTTCATTTCTAATTCCCCTGTCGGACTTTGTGCTTTACTTGCTTCTGTTTTTCCTCTGTGGCTCCTTCTGCTCTGCTTGGCTTTTAGGCCTGATGTTTAAAGCTTGTTGGAGTCAAAGTGCACCTCGGCTTCTGCTCCCCTGGGTGAGCATCTCCTCAGAAATGGAGCGGGGGATCGTGGATCGCTGCCCAGGTTCACCTCACCGTGTAACATCGTCTCTGTGACTGGAGCAAACTGCTCTCGAACTCAACTCTGTGAAATATGTCAGGATCTCGGCTCGTCTGCTTTTTTTGGTTTGAACCCTTAAAAGGAAAACACTTAACCTTATAAGAAACATTATGCTGTACATATTGATTCAAGAGTTGTGGCCATTGTAAGTGACTTTGGATAATGAACTGAGCACATTATACAATCTAAATGTAAATTGTGGATAAAAGCATCTGCTAAATTGGTCAAATGAAAATGTAAGTGAGTATACAGAGACTGCAGCAAAAAATGGAAATGAGTGTGTGCTTGTGTGTTTTTATAAATGAGGGTGCGATGAGGTCAGCTGCAGCAGTCAGGCTTTGTTAATCAGCATTTGAGCCAAGAAACTAAATCAGGAATCACAATCAATCCCACATCTAATCCTCCAGTGCCTCGATTCTCTTCATCAGCACAACTAGAATAATGAGGCAACTTTTGAAAAACAGAGGCACAAGTCTAGTCCATAAACAACCTACAGTAGTAATTTTGCTGTGCTCTGGGCGTTATAACACAAAGTCATCTAAATGCAATCAAAACGTACGAGCCCACAGATCAATTAAGCAGTCGGCCGATGCACTGGCCTCCGTTTGTGCCTCTCGTGTAGCCTAAATGTCACAGTTACACTTCAGACTTTTTACACTGGAGTCGGAGAAATAAGCCGCTGCTGTCCCTGAGAATAAATCCATGTAAATGAATGCTGAGCAGGTTGTTTAGAAAGGACTGCAGTGCTGGAGACATGCCCCTGGGCTATCACACCTTTCATGCCACTATTATAACCCCCCTCCTTCCCGTTAGAATAATCTGATCAAATACCAAAAGTGAAAACTCTAAATTACTTTTTCGAGTCTGACCTGGTCAGAACAGGTGGGGGAGGGGGGCTGGCACTCGGGTCAGACCTGACCTGAACACCCCTATTTATTTTTATTGACTTATCCATATTATTTTATCATAATTTTTTCCCCTCTTTCATTGACATTACCTCATATATAATTATTATTATAAACACATTTATTTGTGCGTATATATACACATGTATGTATATTATTTACACACACGAACAAATGTACCCTTCAAATCTGACTTTTTTGGTTGTTTGTTACTAAAATAAAAAAAAAAAGTGTCTCTTAAACGCAAAAGGTGACATCAACCAACCAACTGATCTGAGGTTTGTGATTCTCCCTCTTCTCTATAATTGTATAATACAGTATAATGACAGTTCAGATGAAGACATTCATATTAATGGCACCATATCTGTTTTATTCTCACAGCAGCTGCTCAACACAGTTATTACAGGTGCATACACAGTAATTTCACAGACACCAGTTTTCTCAAGGTGATGTCTTAAAATGTCTTGTTTTGTTCCATCAACAAAACAAAATCTTTAGGAGGATATTCAGCAACATTAAGGCACATTTGCCATGTTTGCTTTAAAAATTACACAAAGACAATAAATACGTCAAGAACAAATCAATTAACCAGACAAAAGGAAGAATGAATAACTCTACTCCCCATACAGCAGCATACAATGGGCCCTTTGGTCCCTCGGGCTCTGCTCCAAACCCCTTAAAACTGGCCACACAACAACTTCCTGTTGTCTACATTCAAAGAAGACACTGACATGCAAACAAAGCAACTGAGAAATTAAGTTATACCATTCAAAGGGTCAGTTATAAAGGCACAAACAAAGCACAGCTAAATAAAACAGCAGAGGTTTTGATCTGATTAAACTATTGGTAAAAAGACCCTTTGATTCAATGCAGACACAATGTCACCAGATAATTATTCAGACACAAAACAAAACTCAGGGAAGAGCAAACAAAGACAGAAGAAGAGCAGCTCCTTGTGTTTCAGCTCGAAGAAAGCGCCTGAGTCTTATTGGAGGTGAAGGCAGACTCCACCACCCTGCAGGCTGCATACATAAATAATGAGGGAATACATTTGCTTTCTCACATTTTTGGAACTTCTCTGATGCTCTCAACTGGAGTGACGTAGAAAAAGGGTAAGGGCAGAACGAAATCAACTGCAATAACACCAACGTCACAAAGAAATAACAGGCACAGGTCAGAATGAAAGAGCACTTAGGGTTATCTTTCTGTAAGAGCTGAAGATGAGCATCAACAACAGGAAAATGCTGGAGGATCTAAAACCTTCGGAGTCAAAGCACATGTGTTTTATTAGTGGAGGGAATTAGCTTTTTGAATCCGAACTATACTCATTACTTTATGTTTGTAGCATTAAGTATTGATAGTGCTATGTATTGGAGTACTTGGTCATATTCTTCAGCTTGTTTATCACAAGTCATCATAATATAAGTTTTCACGCCGGGTTAATTTATTTATATTTATGTAAGACTGAGCCTGCTCCTGATCCCTCGGTTACCTTGCTCATCTGCTTGCTTGTATACTTGTTTATTTCTTGTTTAGATCCATGGCCCAATTACACCAAGTTCTGCCCATCAAAGAGCAGGTCTTCACTACGCTGGGCAGGAAAAAAAAAAAACAGGCAGGGTAAAATAAAAATATGTCAAAAAGAAAACACCAGTACATGTCCTACACTGCATGAAAGCCAGCAGTGATACTAACACTGTGTAAAGATGTGAAAGGGTAAATCAGCATTTTCTCTGAAGTGACTGAAGCAGTCATGAGTTTTTAAATCAGATCCCAGCTCCGATTCACGATGATGTGAATAAGACACCAAGGTGATGTAACGTCTGAGAGCAGCAACACTGTACGCAGACCTGTCACCTGCCAGCGGTGCCACTTAATCAGAAACACCGTGGCTGAGCCCTGCAATGAGAGCGTGCTATGCTCAACAAGTTTAAAAAAAAAAACACACAAATCACCAAGATGAGACACAACAGATCCTTTTTACAAGCTAACAGCAGCTAACGGCAGCTAACGGCTCACTCTTTACATCCCTGCAGTTTAAAGCAGCATAGCAACAGCCTGTAGATATCAATAGTTTTCAGATCCTACTGTTCTGTTCATTTTATGAAACTATGAGTAACTATGAGTGCAAAAGTATAATTAATCCACACCGGTCAGGAAGATGGTGACTCCTACCTTTGAGGTGGTCATGGAGTCTGAATATTATCCGTCTTTCCCTCAATTATTGAGGTTCGTTCAGTCTGAAAGGGTCCAGACATCAAAAGGATCAAAGGGGTTGTTAAAAGTATAAAAGTATTCCAAGATGTGAAAACTGACACTGCAGACTGTCTCATCACTGGGACACAGATGTCCATCCACAACTCAGTTACCTTGGAAATCCTGTGTCATAGCATCGACTTTGAGCCTTTGGCCTATGCATTGATTTTTGGTGAGCCAGCTAACTTTTTTTTAGCTTGGCAACAGAAAAAAAATCTAATTAGAAAAGTCTCTTTTCATAGTTTCAGTACAGTAACTCTTCATATCTGAATCAAACTTTATGAGGGAAAGATGATAATTCCATTAAAGATATTAAATACTTACAATTTAAAATATGTTTTTGGTTCAATAATGTCTAAACTGCTCCTGTGTCACTATGCTGTTAAATCCTGTGTGTTTTCTGTGAAGCTTCAGTTTCATATTAAATAACCAGTTTGTCTGGCTCCACCCACCAAAGATTATTGAAACCAATTAGATTATTTCTGCCTGGAGAGCAGCATTGGCTTTGACAAATGTTAGCATTTCTGAATCAAATCTGTGTGTAGAGTTTGATGTAAACAGCTTTAAGGAAAAAAAAAATAAAATCATCATCATCATCATGGCTCATTTACTGCCAGAGGAGAGTATGAAAACATTTAAGCAGCAGCATCTAATTAATCTGAATCCAACAGTTATTTTAGAAGTTCAGCTCTGCTGGAGTGATTATCAAAGCCTGTTAGAGACGCACAAATATAGGTACACACACACACACACGCACAAAAACAGATGCACACACATGTACACAAACATTAAAAGATCCATAAAAAGATGCGACATACAGTTAAAATAAAACTGTCAATAAAAACCTTTAAATTAAGAACTTATGTTTCTGGCATCGTGTCCGTGCTTATTCAGACACACAGGTATTGTATATTACATTAATATGACCTCTAAAGTGTCAGGTAGACGTGTCGTACATTCAAACATATGGTTCGTGCTTTGATTACATACAGTGATTGTGTTTACATCCCTTCATTCACTTTGTGACATGGTACAAAGGTCAGGAGGTTTTCCGTCATGAAATAATCACATTTTCATAATTTCATTCACTGTTATGCAATGAGAGCGATAACCGCAGCGAGCAGAGGGTTTGAACATGTGAAGTGTTGCCGATCAGGAGATGGTTGCAGGGCCTTTGGTCAACTTGACTGATGCTCACTGGCACCGTCATTGGAAGGTCGTGGGAGAAAACACAAGCATCCCATCCCCGGCTGTCACACAGTCACAGTGCTTGTGGTCTCCACTTTGTATCCCAGAGCGAAGAGAACGGCAGTGTTATCATGTCTATGAATGCAAAGTAAGAAGAAAAATGTTGAGCCCAAGTGACGTCACCCATTAGTTCGTGAGCTGCCGCTTTCAAGCCTCAAGTTGTTGCCATTTTGTTTTTTTTCTGGATCCAGTAGAAACCATATTAGGAGGAGAAGGTGGAGCTGAGGAGGAGTGTGGGTGGAGCTGACCTGCTCTGTACTCTATCCTGATTGGGTGGTACAGTCTGTCAATCACACGGCAGCCACGCCCCAATACATATCCTGCTTTGTGGTTCATTTTCCTCTAAATGGGACCATCATTTTAAAAAAGAACATGATGTTGTATTGAAGACCTGAAACTAGAGACTGAGACCATGAACTCTTTAGGAAAATGTTTACTGGTTGTTCCTTTTAACAACCAGTGGAGTCGCCCCCTGATGGTCATTAGACAGAATAAAGTCTACGTCCACTTTCATAGACAGTCTGTGGTGGAGTCAGATGTGGCTGAAGATGCAAAATAATGTGATAAAAATACTGAAATAATCAGGCGTTGTGTGTCAAATGACGACAAACCTGGTTTAAATTTCTCCCAGTTCTCAACATATTCACATCCTCAGACATCACTCATGTCTGACATCTCGTTTTTTTCTGACATACAGTTCTTTTTTAATAAATGTACTTGTTTACACCAGCCATTGAACTGCTCACACCACACTCAGACTTTATATATTTATCTGAACGTTTATGTTTATGCTTCAGGCCTCCCCCCACCCAATTTGGGAGCGTTTTTGTATCGGGCTCTGTGCATATCGACGCACACACCAAGAAAGATAAATGTATATTGACAGACGCAGCAGCAAAAATCTATTACAAACTAACAAAGCCAGTCATTCACGGAGTCCTAACATTTTCCAACACGCTATATGTTTTGTTTTTTTGTCTGAATGAAGCTGTCACTGCTCAGCCAGAGTCTCCCTGTGTTGTCTGACAGCCTGAGGTGAAGCGACAAACGCAGCACACACTCGACTCTCATCCACACTTCTGTCAGTCTGTGTTTGTCTGTCCTGCCCTCCGCTCAGGCTCCGTCTCATCCTTTTCTCTTTTTGTACTCTCCCTGAACTCTGGCTGCCCCCATCTCACTTCTAAACCACCACCGTCTCTTCTCTCTCTGTTTCTGAGTGACTGTCTTTCTCCCTTCCCTCTCTTTATCCTTGACTGGTCCATGATGCCCATTTAACAGCATTTTACTCTCCTTTGTTTCTGTCTCATGTTCTCTTGTCGACTCCTCAGTTAACAGGTCTTGACAGGAATTCCCTGCTTGCACAAAACGAAAGACGTACAACAGCCTGCGTGTATTCAGTTGTTTTTAACCTTAAAAATAATTTTCAAACTTGTCCATTTTATGCAGCGACTGTACAGGAGAGTGGAGTCTGCTTTTGTTCCGAACACAACTCTTTCCCTCTGTCACACTATGAATGCCATCCTGCCTTCACCGTGGACTGTAAAGTAAAGATGGACGTAGCCTCAGTGACGTCACAAACAGGTTTTTGAAGAGCGGTTTGGAGGCTCAGAGTGAGCTGCTGTGCTGTCGCCATCTTGGCAACGTCTGCCCTAACATAACCTAAAAATGGGCGAAGCGGTGGGACTTTGGTGAATCCCAGTTTGTGTGCAAGCATATGCCCACCCACCTGTCACTCAAGTGGCACATCCTCAGTCATCCATAGCTTTAAACTTAAAATTAGCTATAGAGACAAACAAACAGGCTGTAAACGTGTTTATTTCTGCTGTAAAATTGAACATTTTAGAGGCTGACTTGCTTTAGGCATCAGCATCATCTGCAGTTTTTTAGCCCTTCAGTGTTGGCTTCATTTTAAGCCTTGGAGGTTGCCGCTTGGTCTCCATGATGGCTGGTTTCTCACGCTACCTTCAAGCGTGGCCGTTCGGTACAGCTACTCCAATGTTGCAAACTAATTCTTCATGAGCACAAAGCAGCCTTCAGGCAACTAAACTGACCTATATAAAGGTTAGGATTCAAGCCGTTGTTGAAGCAAACCACCACTGACTGATGGTAGAAAAGACTGGAAATGTCATCTTCTTGATTCAGAACAATCACTCCTCAATGGACTCTAGTATTGTTTGCTGACTCGAACTGTGGAGGTTATGAAAACAGTCACCACCAGGGTCAACAGGGATGATGAATTTCTGTAATTTCTCATCTCTCTCCTGTCTTCATCGTGTGCAGCTAAAGGTTAGACATGAGAGCGGACGGTGTTAGCAGGTTGAACTACACACTCACGCAGATGCTGTGGCTGACACTGAAATCAAACACAGAGCTCTCCCACTCAATTCACAGAAACGCAATTTGCTTCCTGAATTCTTCATCATCTCTGGAGATGCTCGTCTTCCTCCCATAGTCAGCTCTCGACGCCCTGATTCCTGTGAAGGACGGCGTGACATCAGAGCCGGGATGCGTTTACCTCAAGCTCTGTGCAGAAGCAGATCTGACTCGTCAAGGAGTGGAGGTAATCACCTCTTCTCAGCAGCTCCGATGCACACAACAGGGCTGAGGGGATCGGAGAGATTTCCAGCTTGTTCTGATGCCACTGAACAATATGCAAATCGCATCTCCTGCCCCAACACTGCATTCTCATGTTTGAATTAGTCAGCATGCGAGTGCGTGTGTGTGTGTGATCGGTTATCTTATTTTCAAATGAGGGTCGGGTTGGGTGACAGTGGTGCAGTGGTTAGCGCTGTTAGAGGGCTGGTAGGGGGCTGTTAGAGGGCTGGTAGGGGGCTGTTAGAGGGCTGGTAGAGGGCTGTTAGAGGGCTGTGTGCAGTTTGCATGTTCTCCCTGCGTCTGCGTGGGTTCCCTCCAGAAAATTCAGCCTCCTCCCACAGTCCAAAGACACGCATGTTTAGGTTGATGAGCGACACTCAAATGGTTGAGTGTCCTACCCCTGTATATGCAGTGTGGATAATGCATGGAGGGAGGGGTCAGATCACAAATAATACCTGTACTATATTGTGCTACGTTGCTGAAGCATTATTCCCAGCAGTCCTTTAAGAAGGTTTAAGCCATCAGCCCTCTGCTGCTGTAGGTTTCTCTTCCTCTAAGAACATGATTAAAAACTGATTTTGGTTTGAATATAATGTGTTGACATGTCGTTTCACCGGTTAATGGTCAGCAAGAAAGGTTCTGTCACCTTGTAAAAAAGATGGTGTCCATTTCTGTCAATTTAGCAGAGGTGTAACGATTCTGTAACCAAGACACGGGCGCCAACAATTTGGTATCATGACCCCAAAAGACGGAAACTCTCATAACTGCTGCTGCTTCCAGCAATCGAGAGGCTTCTTTGTTTTAAGCAGGTGACATGTAAATGAAAATGCAAATGCTGTGATTGAGTAAAATTGTAATTCTAATGCCATTAATTCTGCAGCCCAACCCCTGAGCACGGTGCTGTCACAATGTCAGGTGTGCAGACTCTGAGAGCGAGAGAGAGAGAGCGAGAGAGAGAGAGAGAGAGAGAGGGAGGGAGAGGGAGGGAGAGGGAGAGAGAGAGAGAGAGAGAGAAGTGGCTATTGATCCTTAACAGATGCTCTTTTGTCTGTGTGTGTGTGTGTGTGTGTGTGTGTGTGTGTGTGTGTGTGTTTGTGTGTGTGTGTGTGGCAGATGCAGTTATTGACTGCTGGATTGTTGCATCAGCTCATTTTGAACACCCTATAGAGCTGAAGGAGAGGGAGACGGAGGGCCTGTGGGAGCACAATCATTGTCACGCTTCGCAACTTAACCTCCATCATCTTCAAGATTTCACCAGACTTTATTTTCCATTCATGGGCCCTGATTCAACCTATAATAAAACACTTCAATAAATCAAGAATCACAAGGTTGTTTCTGACCCACTACGTCAAGGACTTGCTGATTCAGTGTGTCTTTAAGTACGTTTACAGTACTTGTCTGTTGTTAATTTGCAGCCATTTTGCATTGGCAAATACCTTGTCACATACAGTAAGTCTGGTGTTTCCACCAATCGGAGAGGAATGATAACAAGAAAGTCATCTTCCTGTGCCAGAGCCAGAAAAACTATGAAATAAACATGGATGAGGCCGACGTAGTTTATCAGATTGTAATGAGTCAGCTACATAAATTAAATCAGTTCATTTCCTCGACCACCACAAACAACATTAATCTAACTGCTTGTATTAAACACCCCCACAGCCTCCGGGATATTTGCAAATGACCATATGTGAACATAGGATTCTTCCCAGGAAGAAATTCACACATCAGGCCGAATAATGAAGTGACATGAAAGGAAATGAAATGAAAAGGAAATGAAGACGGTTGAACGCACCAACTCAAAACTTGCACCGTCAGCTGTATCTGCACTGTCAGTCACGCATGACTTTTGTCATGTATGACTGTTGCATGTCATGGTAGAGACAACTGAAACTAATGGGTGAAGCGGAGGGAAGATTGTCATCAGCATGACACAATAAAACTTTTACACATGACTACGACTGTGAGACAAAAACCAGACTTCTCCCTGCAGGATACAGTCATCACTCTGCTTCCAGCCTAAAACAAACATAAATGCAGACTATCTATATTTGCATAATCTGTATTAGACAGGATAGTGTTGTGTTCCCAAACTCATCAATGCTAGACTTATTTCTTTAACATCTGTATTGACTGTTCTGTCCGAACACATTAAATGACGTTAATCTATCTTATACTTGCACATTGATCACATTGTAATGTCAAAGAGGACAAACTGTACATGTCAGTGTAAAAGTGTCACATCACTCCATCTTCAATTCAGTGTTAGATAATCATGCATCAAAAACAAAATCTTTGGGGACAATGCTTAGACTTAAGCTCTTGAAAGACATACATTAATCACAACCTAACCCTCCCCCCACACACTCCACAGCTTTGTGAAGCTTTCAACCAATTTCATCTCACTGTTTTGATGAGCTGATCCATCACATTCAAGTCCAAGAGCTTTTACCAACCTCTGACATAAAACGGCTTTTAACAGCCTGATAAAACGTAAGAAGCTCAAAAAAAAAAAAGCAAGATAAATGAGAGACAGACATTTTCTCTGCCTTGTTCAAAACCATGACTGAATACTAAACTTTCACTTGGTGGATTCTGCTCTCTCTGCACAGAAACCTCTGTGCCAAGATGGTCACTGGAAGAATTTGAGAAGCTGAGGTTTGCTGTCGAGTTTGTTTTTCAGTCTACATTCTGCCCCCAAGTGGACACAAAATACTTGAAAACCACTGCGAATTTCAGTGAAGAAACAAACTGGGTGGTTAATTGGCCAAAACCTTAAAGGTCCCATATTGTATAAAGAGAGACGTTCATGTCCTCTTTGATGATAAGAAACTGTGAAAGTATCAATGGTCTCAGTCCAAAGAGAAATGCACAAAGCCTGTATTCAGAAACTATGCCTTGAAACAAGTTGTCAGGACTTCTGTAACATTGTGATGTCACAACAAAGCAGTCACCACCCATGCTCCGAGCCCTGCCCACCTGGACCCAACATTTAGCCTTGAAGGATTTGGTCTCTCTCAGTGTTTACCTGAAATCTGCTATATTCTTATTGTATCGCTGAGAAGAGTCAGCTCTCCGACCTGTCGTTTCTACAGCTCCAGACAGCTTCTTATGGATATCAACACTTCAAATGAATCACAGTGAAAGTAAACATGGGACCTTTAAAGGAAATAAAAACACTATACAACTATTGATCCATGTTGCTCATGAGCTCTGGAGCCATTGTCTAATGTGGACCTTAATCCAATCTAAACCAGCAGAATATATGTTGATTAATATTTTCTTTGGCTGAAAAAAATCATCACTAATGTCACTAACACACATCTGCATCACACAGTACAGTCAGATAACCCCCCTGCCTCCCCCACTGCATCCTCCAGCTCCTCTGGGGGGCTTCCTCTGAGAGACTCCCAGCCCTGGGATTTATACTCCCATCAGTTTGCTCCTGGGTCTCCTCCCAGTTGAGCGCGCTGCATAAAATATCAAAACAAATGACAAATTCTCCCCGAGAGTTGACCCAGCCCAATATCTTTTTCGAAGGAGTTGTCTCTGACCAGCTGCCAAGATATTTCATAATACCACGAAACAAAGAGCATATTTTTTTTACCACTTGGAAAACACAGTCCGAGTAAACGCACAGAAACTGGCACATGAATAAGCAAATACACGACCACGACTCGCTTTAAGGTAATCATTGGTTGAGCCGGATACAGACACGCGTAACATACATCTACACAGACTCTCCAAGAAATGCAACAGCACAACTTGGGCTCCGCGGGAGAGTCAAGCAATAAAAGTCGAAATAGTCACAAGCTCATCTGGAGAAGAGCTTCTTCTTGTTACGGAGTGAGAGGAGAGATTCACATCCACACCACAATTCAGGAAAAGATCAGAGCTGCTGCCGCCGACCAATGATTTCTCATGCTCGTCTTCTCACAGAGAGGATCTTATTCTCCTGACGCCCCAGTGTGCACACCTGAACGTAAGTGTGTTGTCCCTGTGCAAATACAGGGTGTGTGCGTGTATGTGCACATCTGCATGCATGTCTGCATTCTGACTTATAGAAGCAGGAAAAAAAAAAAAAAAACAAATTTAGCCGTTTTAAAGAGAAAAGGCCAACAATGAAAACAAAGTGGAAAAGTCCCGATACCTACACTGATGTATAATTTACACCCTAAGCGAAACGCATTGATTGCGACGCTGCAGGCACAGTGTACGGCTGCACTCCAGTCCGTCTCACATGGCTCTGTAGCTGCTGGCTCTGAGTGGTCGTGGGCGAGCAGGAGGGGTGGGCGAACTGTTAATGATACAGCTGTGATCCTCTGATCATCATATCAGTCAATACACAGCGACACGCTGTACCCTGCACCTTTGAGCCAGGCACGCTGATGCATGTCTGATCCATAAATATTACATAAGCATCATATTCAAAGCCCTTAGGTAACTGCACAGTGGAATCAGTCAAAGTGCCTCAGCTATGAACTGACGTGAACACGTGTGTGTCTCTCGCAGGCAATTTGTCAGAGATGAAATGGAACAAATATTGCACAGCATCTAAAATGACACAGCCAAATACTGGCTGAAAACTCCACTTAATTCCTGTACCTCCAAAATCTTTGCTGCTCAATGTGTTTGATTTCCATGGCATGAGTCATTCTGTGATGGTAGGCGTTGTGAGGTTCTCTTGTTCCCAGCAGTGGAAATCCTCACTTTAGGATAAAACTCAAAACAAAGGTCTAATTTCGAAGCAGTTTCAATTTAAGATCATTCACAAAAAAAAAAAAAAACACACACAAGCAGGAGCAGCAGAGTCATGGAGAGAAACCACATCCTTATAAAGGGACCATACATCCATATAAAGTAATGAAATGAGACGAAAAAAACAACAACAACAACAACAACCGGCTTCACTATAAAACCCAGAATAACCCAACACTTACTTTCCATCAGTGAGGCTCCCTCACTGGTCTGTGCAGCCTCCACCTGCCTCTCACGGCCAACATGTGACAGCTGAGAGCGGATCCACAGCCTCTTTATCCATAGATTCTCACTGATCTCCGGAGCTCTGCCTCCCGATCAGCTCCGGAACCACATGCATGGAAAAGTGCGTGATCGAGACCGGTCGATTCTACACGTGGAGGTCACGCGACCCCCCCTCCCCCGAGCACGAGACCCTCATTAATGATTCAGTTACAGGCAAACTTCGGCAAAACGGAGTTAAATGGGACAAACACGCATCAAGTCACCAAGTTCTCAATTAGCGAATCAGTTTAATGCACAAAAAACAAATGGAGGTAGAAACTCAAGCTCCAGATTAAAGAAGGAGCAGGAAATAATCCGAATAGATTTATTGTGTTTGGGGAAGGTCACACTTCCTCCGGTTTGTGAGCGGAGGTCAAGCTCATGCTGGGGACCAACGGGCTGCAAACGGGCACAGGAGGCGGTTTATCTGCGGGAATAAAAGCGGATTTCACTCACCATTTCTCTGAGGAGACGCCGCGTCCTGAAAGCATGTCACGACACTAAATCCCCATGAGCCAAAGTCACATTGTTCTTCAGTCCGAGCTCTGATTTCTGCAGCTCAAAAATAAAAAAAAAATTGAAATAAAAAAAAAAAAATTAAAATAAAAAAAAGAGAGAGAAGTGTAGCCCGAGGTGGAAGCTGCCGCTCGGGGCTCGTCGGAGGAGCGAACTGAAGAGCGCGGCGCGGCGCGGCGCGGCGCGGCGGAGACAAGTGGAGAAGTGTCCGTGCGCAAAAAGCTGCGAGGAAAGACAGGCAAGAGCGCGCGCCTGGAGAGTCCGGGGAGGGAGATCGGGGGGGGGGGGGAGGAGGAGGAGGAGGAGGAGAAACCTCGTGGGGAGGTGAGGAGACCCCGCAGATATTTGGAGACGCGGTGCGGGGTCTGAGCGGAGTCAGCTGTTGAACTACGTCGCTCTCCCTGAACCCGCAGCGGACATTAACCCGCTCTGGTCCCGGGTCTCTGGTCTCAGGTCTCTGGTCCTTCCTCTTCAACCCTGAAGTGAAAGAAGCCTCCGTCCATCTCTCTCTCTCTCTCTCTCTCTCTCTCTCTCTCTCTCTATCTGTCTGTCTCTCTCTCTCTCTCTCCCTGTGTCTGTCTCTCTCTATCTCTCTCTCTCTGTCTGTCTGTCTCTCTCTCTCTCTCTCCCTGTGTCCGTCTCTCTCTATCTCTCTCTCTTTGTGTCTGTCTCTCTCTCTCTCTCTCTCTGAGAGATTCACTTGTGCAGAGCAGAGACAAGTTTTGTCTTTTAATGTTTTATTTTTGGTCCGTAAAAAAAAAAAAAAAAAAAAAAAATCCAAAGTTTCATATCTTGTTTAGTTTCACCTTAAACCTCATTGCAGAGAATTATCACCAAACTTTAAATGTAAAAGTCTAATTTTGACCTTGAAAAACAGACTGTTACTGTTGAAAGCTGTGTGTTGTCTGCCTGGTGCACATTCAAACACAGGATCCAGAAAGTTATTAGGTAGATAATTAAAGGTATGGATGGATGATTTCTCTGTACATTGGAATATATAAGGAGAATAAGTATCAAGTAATATTAACATCAGCACTAACAATAATGTGGAGTAAATCAAGCTGACATCTAATTTATGTATCAGCCATCTCTGTATTTATTTTGCCTTTGTGGTATTAAACATAGGCATCTAAAGCAACATGGTACAAATACATATTCAAAAGCTACCCAGCAATAAAATGCCAACCAGATGACTGTGATAATATTAACTAAATAACATAGGGTCTGAAAAGTCTGTTCTTCAGTCTTCAGTTCCTTGTTCTCAGTGGTTTGGAGGGAAAAGGGTGATGTTATATAACTTCCTGGGTGTGGTTGATAAGACGGCAGGTGATTTCAGGCAAAGTATTAAACTTGTGATTAAAAAGTCCCGATTTAATACAAGAAAGTTTGACACAATGTGTTTGTTACCATTTAATCAAAAAAACATGATCATTCCTTATCCAAGGTGTTTTTGTTGACTAAACCTAACCCCAGATGGGAGTCACCGATCCCTCCCGAAGTCCTGTGCTCTGAATGCCCAGCATCCATCCTGGTCACCCCACAGCGACTGCACTTTAAAGCATTTATACATCTCTGCGGTTCCACCAGAACGTGTGAGGGAGAACAATTTCTTGACAGAGGAACATGATTTCTGTTGCGTATGTTTCAGTAATCGGGGTGTGGCAGTGCCTGCAGCAACCAGCAGAGGGCAGCGTGAGCAGGGGTATTGGATTGGGTAAAGGTGCTCCTGAAAGGATCATCCATCCATCGGCCAAACTGCTTGTCCTCCCAGAATCCAAGCCGACATTGGGTGAGAGGGCAGTCTCCTAACCTGCCCAACATCCAACATCCGAACGTCACACAGGAGGGCCATGGCCACCCAGGAGGTTCAAACCCAGAACCCTCTGGCTGTGACGGTGCTAACCACTGCATCTGTAATGAGAACACTCAGATGGCCCCGTTTACCCTCCGAATTAATGAGGTTTCATTGAGGAACCCAATACATTTGGTTTTCCTGCCTGTAGCTTAGGGGCTAAGATGCCATGATGCCATGAACTGGCCCAAATCCCTCGTTCCCTGTCATCTCTCCACCAGCATTATCCAATAAAGGCATTAAGTTGCCTTTCTAATCTTTCTAAATAACCAAAATATCGAGAGCAGTTCTGTTGATAACCCATAATAAAAAAGCCATTGTTTCTGGAGAGACTTGGATGGTTAGTTTCAGCCCTAGGTCTCTTTTTAGTAATTGGTTGACTTGTCCCTTTGACAACTTCAGAGTTTTTTTTCTTGTATATTGAAAAGCTTTTGAGTTAAATTAGCGAACACCATTATGTCTAACATCCAATTACTTTTTAACAAGTCCAACTTTGCCCTGATCATACTTCAACACTTACAGAGAGCTTGGTGCAGGAAAATGAGTAAGATTAAGACTTGTCGCTACCTGCTTTATGTATTTCTGCACAGGTGAGCGCATCAAGCGTGACATTAAGACTTCACACTGCAGATGAGCAGGATGTTTACTCCCTGTCATCATTAGAAACGGCTCCGGTGTTGAACTCCAGCGCTCCCCCTCTCATTTCTGACTCATCTGTCCCTCTGTTTCCTGGCATCGCTCCATTCTTTCATCTTTTGCTCGTTTCTCCGTCCATCACATGTATCTTTTGAACTGAAACGATCTGAGCTCTGTGTATTTCTCTCCCTCCATTTGAGTTCCTGTCCTCTTCATTCCATCAGTCTCTGCCCTTCTAGGTATCTCTTAACCAGGCCAGTTGGCGAAGAATATGCCACCTTAGTTTGAGCTCTAACTAGAACTCTGCTTTAGGCCATTCAGTGCCATTTTGAATGATGGAAAGTGAAGATGAATCGTTAAGTTTTTTCAGGTTTAGTCAGGAGCGCGTGAGACACATACAGTTGACAGCGTGATGCAGAGATGATATTTTCATCACAGTCATTGAGGGACCGTTGTGTCGCTCCTAAAGGGCCACAATAGAGCTGCATCACATATTATATTCTCCTGTCGCGTCAAAATCTGATCCGTGGTTTGTGAGATATTGTGTGTGACAAATTGATTTCCGCCTTCTGCTCAAATTGTAATTTTAACAAAAACAGATGACAACGCATGACGATGGTGCAGGACATTCCCTCAGACTCCATCAAAGTTCGATCAGTTGTGTCTGATGCATGGCGGCCGGACAGACGGCTGATCCGTTGTCCCGCCCACAATTTATTCATCAGAGAAAGCAGCTATGATCAGATCGACAAAGAGGCTACAAACCTCCTCTCACTCTGAGTCATAGTCTGGTTTAATCGCCAAATATGTCCATGTACAAGAACTGAACTCGGTGTTTGCTCTTAGCATGTACAAGGAGATGGAAAAAAAAGTTAAATGAGTTTTTCTGTTTTCATACACTGAGTAATTATATTACAGTCTCAGTTCAATCTTATTTTTCTGTGTAGGAACGTGCGGACTGTTGTCTAATCTTTGACTGTGCAGTGATTCTGAGGCCGATTGAGCTGAAGCCTTGTTGTATATGTGAATGAGTCAGTGGCTGCGAGGGAAAGCATTGCTTCCCCAGCTAAAGCTGATACCGAGGTTGAAGCGGTGTCTCTCCTGAGAACAGTGTTCAGACCAATAAAGGATCTGACATTACAATGTTTGCATCCATCATGTAGTTTTTACTCTGACTTCCTCCCACAGTCCAAAGACATGCACATTAGGTTGAATGTGCAACAGACTCTGCAATAGACTGGCGACCTGTCCAGGGTGTCCCAGCTTTTAACCAATGCCCACTGGGATTGGAGACACAGCGCCACACAACCCTGCACCGGCAGATGGGTGGATGGACGAGTGGCAGCAGCAGGATATTGACTCTGAAAACCAGCTTACCTCCAGCCGTTGTATCTGTAGAACGTGTCCCATTGACAAAGGCTGAGGGTTATCAAACAGAGAGAAGATTTTGCACATTGAGGATAATCCTGCGCTCTGATGGGTGATTAGCTTTAGCTAAAGTGAGCTTGTCAAACTGTCCTAGACTCAGCTTCTACCATCCTGAGCCATTATGACATTGCAGCACGTGTGTGGATTCTTAACTTGAGTATTAAGCAGCAGCATCAATTAAACACGCAAATGATCTCTGTGCAAGATCTGCACAGTGGGTATTCGGCTCTGTATGAGCCACCACATGCCAGTGTAATGAACAAGTCATTTGTCCACACTATGCATGCAGGTGTACAGCAAAGCAGGGCTCAAGCTCTTAATCTTCATCAACACTCAAAGATGAATAATAATAATAATAATAATAATAATAATAATAATAGTGACTTCCTGGCTGCTTACAAGAAACACAAGATTGAATAAAGAAATGAAGCCATTAAGATGCGTTCAGAAAGAAAGTGAAACAAACGTTAATCTTTCATAAACCGTCACTGACTTTAGCGTGTAGCTCCAGGGGAGTGGTCCTGTGTTGTTTATGTATGAGCTCATGACTGATCTCCTTTCTTCCTCACCAGGATAAACACAAGATGAATGAGCTATAGTCAGCACAACAGTGAAATATCTCCTCAGATGCAGAACAAAAACACATAGCTCGTTAATTTAGTCAAATGTTAGGATGTTGAGCATTAACACCCAGGAGAAACAGAGCCAACAGCTTAAAATAGAGTTGAAGTGAAGTTAAGTGACGGTTACATCAGCCACATTAGCCTCAAATCATCAGCATGAGAGCTTGTCTGGTTCGCACTGTCATTTACCAAATGCCATTCATTCACTAGTGCGATCCGACAATGGTTTAAGACAGTTGTGATGAATGGAGAAGATGGAGGAAGAAACGTTTAGATACATGGAAGAAAAAGCAAAAGAATGAAGCTTCTGTTTCATGTTGGATGGAACATTAAAGCACATATCTATTCTGTCTCCGTCTCCCTCTCTATCCCTATCCCATATCACACACTACAGATCATTTCTATGTAACTCATCCTAATCAGCCATTAACAAGCTTCTCAAAAAGCATCAGAACCCAATCTGTGATTCTTTTTGACTGAGATAATTTGATAATTCAGTCAAGAGGAGACTTCATGAGGGCAGACCGACTCCTACGTAAATGAATTTGAACTCCAGTGAGGAGAATTACCTTTACTGGTTGTGTTTCTAAAAATAGAAACTTTGTAGACTTGATTTGTTGATATTTCTCTGCTGTTTTTGAACGTGAGCTAGTAATTCTTTTGTAATGTTATTTCTGCAATTTCATCCATTTATAGACAGATGTACAGGAGCATTAAGAGGTAAGCCATTTAGAAAAAAATGTAGTAAGAGGAAATCAGAGCCATGATTGAACGTAACCTGGTCTGCTGCTTCTCCAACATACTATTGTTTCCAAAAAAGGCATATTTTGTAGGGTTAGGGTTGTAGACTAGTTTGTGTTTGTACAACATAGGACAGTTTGTCACTTTAAATACAAGGTACGCAGCGACTGATCCTCAGGAAAGAGTCAACTTCACCTTCCTTTTACAGACAACAAAACAACAGCAGGTCGCTGTCTTCCACTGTTTGTCTGTGAACAGTTCTTCACCTGATTTTCCTGTAGAATATAAAGTTTTTGTATAAATAGTCTTGTAGATCATTAGTTATGATCCAGAGTCTTCAGATCAAAATCTGTTTCCCTGAGTTCTGGGAGTTTCTGTCACTGAGCTTCTTCCTGTGTTTGGTGTTGTTGACTCATCATCCTGAGCAGATCAGAGTTTGCTTATAGACGATCCATATTTCTGTCAATTTGCTTTGTTTTACTTTTATTTTATTCCTACCTGTAAACACAGACTGGCTCTGGGTCTCGTCTTTGCATCGCCATCAAATATCTTGCACAAAATAAGCCAGGCTTCCTCAAACTGCAAATTGGTCCAGAAATCAAACAAAAACTCGCAGCCCTTGATCTGATGGAGGAGGAGCTCCACCAGGGTTTCAGATGTATTTATACAGAGCTTCCTGGTTAAACCATGTTTTTAAGTGGGAAGTGGAGACATATTTGTATTTTCTAAAAGAAATTTTGCCTAAAGCTGCTGATCACACTCACATTCATCTCGATAAACAGGCCTATGCATATACACTTGAGGTGTTTTTGTGTGCCTATGTTGAGCTGCCCCATTAATAGTGTAGTCCACACAATTGGGCCTCACCTGTGATGTTCTGTCAATATTCTGCAGTAGTTTGAGGAGAACAAACCAGGACATTGATTCTCCAGCTCTGAACAGCCTGACATTCTTTGGCTGTGGAAAATTATCTCATTTTTTTTTTCCTCCCCAGAGACAAGTGATGAAAAAAAAGTGAAAATGTCATGAGGTCAAGGAAAGATGTGAAGGTGAAAGGCTTTATTTATACCACATAGACCACGAACACTCTTAATCACAAAGACAAAACAAACAGGATTTAAATCTATATTTATAGATTTGGAGCTCAGACAAATCTAATCTGTTTAACGTTTGTGTCACAAACATAAAATGTTGGTGCAGCAAGGAATTGTGGGATTTTCTCCTTTCCTTTCCTCCCTAAAGGAAGGCCCAGTGTATCCTATGCTAAAGGAGATAAGACAGGAACCATGGAAGCTCCTTTCCTCACCAATTCAGAATTCAACCTGCTCTTATTGTGGCTTCTGTTTGGATCCTTCCAGGTCATTTCACTTCAGTATCCTGCAGCCTCACATTCCCTGTGTTGAGATCTTTTATTCAAGGTGTTGCAGGGTTGCACAACAAGCTATGTCAGATTCACGTAGCTGCTCACGCTCACGTGTTGGCATTAAAGACGTAAATGCTGAAACTGCCAATTGGTTACAGGTTGTTATAATAAAGTATGAGCATGGAAACTGCCAGATAGATATGAAGCATCATGCCCATTAAACTTGTAGGGTCACACGCCCCCTCAATCTTTTGGATGACTGTAGAAATTGTCAAATTCTGTGTTTTACGAAGCCCAAATAATGTGAATAACCACCTTAAACCTAACCTAATCTTAGCTCATGGGATGTGGTGTTTATTAAAGGCTCCTAAAAGCAGAAATTTTTCAGAAATCTGCCCCGTTTATCCGAACACATAAAGAGAGTCACACGCCTCAGACGATCTCTGAGGGATTCTGAATGAGGTTTTCTTTCTTCCGCAGTGGAGCCCGGACGCTCTGGTTTCACGTCGTCTCTCTGTGGAGCAGCTATAAATACCATACTACTTGAGTTGAGTTGATATGTGTATTAATCTAAAAGTTGTTTGTAGCTGTATATGTGTGGATGCTTCCTGCTCACCTGCAGGATGTGCACTGTTGTTTTGCGGTGGCCTCGCTGCCCCGTAAACTAAGCTCCCCCAGGATAAATAGCATCATGTTGTATCCTGACCACCCACATATGAGGAGGTGCATTAGAAGTTGAAATGGAGGTGCAGACAAAGTGCTGCCAAACTTTCATCTTCCCTGATGTCAACAAATGGTCCTGGACTCGCTGGATCTCCGTGGTCTGGTGTAATGGCTTCTTGTGATGAGCTCCATTTTCCTTCTCTCCTCTCAGTCACAAAATCATAATATGTAGGCTGAGCCCGGTTCTCTGTGGCTTCACCGTGGCATCATGGAGGCTGTAGCACTCAGAGAGCTGCCGTGTCCCCTTGTTGTAGTATATCAGTGTGGTCTGTATTTACTGCAGCTATGTATCTATCAGGGTGTTATTTGTCAGATCATCAAGACATAATTTCACACTGTGTCTGCCTGCTCACCTCTCAGATCTGTCTCTGAAATATACTTATACTTAGCAGCTACACAAACCTTTGGCCCTCTGCAGTTACCACCAAAGTATATAGTATGTATGCCCTATAAGGATATAAGGCTCCATGGTTTCAGAATACATCCATCCAAATCTAGGGCAACTGGACTTGGTTGTAAATCCTTGAAGACGTTTCACCTTCATCCAAGCGGCGTCTTCAGTTCTGAAGAGAAGAACTATGACCTTCACAGACATCCATCCCTCCTTTATCTACACTGCTTATCTGTGCAGGGTCACGGGGGGCCTGGAGCCAATCCCAGCTGACATTGGGTGAGGGCAGGGTTAGGGTCACCCTGGACAGGTCACCAGTCCAACACAGGGCCAACATACATACAAATATATACAAGCACTTAACCTAAACCCGCATGTTTTTGCACCGTGGGAGGAAGCTGGAGAATCTGGTGGGAAACCACGCAGGCACAGAAAGGACATGCAAACTCCACACAGAAAGAAAGGCCCCAGGCCTGAGGTCCATGGTTAAGCTATTGTTTTTGTGTTTTTGTTTCTGTCAGCCCGTGGCAGGATGATGAAACCTAGGTAATAAATTGGCCTTAGAGCCCATCTTCAGACCACCTGGCCTTCAGTGGAAAACATGAAATGCATTTGAAGTACTTACCAAACACTAAATTACAGCCTCAAGGACACATTAGATTCATTTTATACACCAAGTGCAATAAAGGCACAGGAATATATATATGAGGTTAATGCAGGAGCACAACAACCGATGTTGCTACAAAGACTCATATTCACCGAAGAGGACAGTGGAAGGCCTCAGACAGCAGAGTACATTTATTACTACACTGTGTACAGTACGTTTCAGTGGCCTGTTGGATCCTCTTCGCGAGAACTGATCTTATGGGATGTTTAAGGCCATATGGAAACACAAATGCTCTACAGGACCTCACGGCTCATTTATTTGTAGCCATCAATTCACACTCAAGAGACCTTTCTCAGACATTAATAACTTGTCATGGCAGGAAAAATTACAAGTGTAACGAATAAGATTAATGATGCTTGAGCCAATAGATGGAAGCCATGGTTAATGTCATTAATGTGTTTATCCTGATTACACATGTTTAAATGTGGGCTGTGAAAAAGGTGCATTCAGTCAAAAGATATAAGAAAACAAAAAGTCCAAAACACAGAATATGAAACATAATATTCCATAATACATTTAATATTTTGCTCCTCTTGGCTGCACCTTTGATGTTTTTAATGGTGAATTTTAAATTCTAAATCAATTCATAATTACTTTTGTATTTTATTTCTTTCCCCTTTTTTGTAAATCTGTTTCCACTTTGAATTGCAGTGTATGAAATGTGCAGTATAGATAAAGCTGCCTTAATATCCAGTAGTGTAACAAGTAATTGTGGATGTTTGATTAAAGGAATATTACATTTTTCTGAATTATCAGTATAAATAAGCTCTGGATGATGACAGTTGATGTCAGCATGGGTTGGAAATTTGTGTAAAATATTTTACTGATAGTTTATCATTAATTTTGGGGAAATTATACTGATGAATATCATAATATTTATTATATACATTATATTTGCTGGATTCTATTTATTATATTGTGTGTCATATGTCATTTATTAATTATTTAATAATTATTTACAGATTTACTTTTTACACATATATTACATATATTTTTTCAGATATTGTAGGAAGAATTTTATTATATTTTCCTGTTTTCTTATTGATATTTTACAATTTTGTGGGATTTTTATGTTTTTCTTTTTTCATTTGATGAAAAATTAAAGTATAGCCAATATTTTCCACACACTTCACATTTTAGCCAAAACATATGCTTTTTTTCTACCAATATCTGGAACAACAGAAGCTGTTGTTGGAGTAGTTTTCATGGTAAACTGGTCTAGATGAGAGACGGCACTTCCAGGTCCAAGGTCTTGGTTCTGTGCTGTAAAATCACTGGTCTGACAAACATCTACACGCCAAATAATGAGTTAAGCCTCTTTGCTGACAGAAAGATTTGCTGGGAAAATGTCCAGCTTTGACATGAGAGTGTTGATTAAACCAAACATATCGATATCTGACTTTTGAGCTACTCTGAAGGGAGAGATCTTATCTACACTGTTGTAGAAATATATTGTTTCCAGTGTTTGAAGTGGTTTAGTTATATTTTGATGAACATAAAATATGAATAAGAAACTATTACACATTTACATCTTTAATTTCTTTCATTTCAGCCATGTTTATTGCGGCTGCTGAAAATAACATTCCCCCTTATGACCTGTGATTTCCTTAAAATGGACGTTTAGTTGAGCCAAACTGGGAGAGAAGCTACAGCTCCCTGTGGTCCATGTCCCGAAACTTTCAAACTGGGTCACATGTAATTCCCACCAAGCGAATCAGACGTGTTCCTCATTTCAAAGTAATAGAAAATAATAAAACTTTTCTCTGGGCTGTGAGAACAGAGGGAGAAACACAAGAGGTGAAACCTAACCTGGTGTTTGAGGTCCGTTATTGGACTTTATGGTTTTATATGTTGCAGTTTTGCCTGATAGTTGCCTCCAGTGTCAGATTTTAAAAGGCCCTGTGTTAGGGAAGTCGTTTGGCCTCTTCTTCCATGACGTGTGCAGAAAAGTTTAACATAAATCCAACCAGTAAACTGAGATTTTAGCTCGACCTGTCAACCAACATGGCCGTCCATCAGGCTGCACCGAATGCTGTTTTCTTTCAAGCAAAATAAGACAAATAATTCTGCAGAGTAAGCTTCATCATCAGACCTTTAATACGAATCCTCAGCCACCAAAGAAACGCCCTGTATTCATGTCATTTTCTGCTTTGCTGTCAACCGGCTGACCCTGAGTAAGATGTATGATTTGAACATGCATTTTTCCACTGTGTCTGTGTTTTTCTTAGCAAAACCACCATTTATAATCATTTGTGGCCGTGTCTGAGCATCTGAGCGGCCAGCAGATGTTTGGTGGAGGCATCATGGCGCTGACAGCGATAACGACCGCCAGGTCCCGTTAGCTTTCATATTCTCTGCACAGGCTAATATTTCTGTCTCTTTCATGCTTCTCTCCAATTCCCTTTTTTTTTTTTGTCCTTATTCTTCGTTCCATTTGTAGTTTCTCTCTCTGTTTGTGGTCTGTCTCTGTAACATCTCATTTAAGCTCACTTTCATAACTTTTTACTGACACCACAGCTGCCGAAGCGTTCACAAAACATGTGTTACTGCCATCGCAAAAAACGAATCTATCTCTATCTGTAATTGAATCTATCTGAGCTCCAGGATTACACTGTTTTTCATGAAAAAATGGATAATTGCTGTGTGGAGCTACATAGAAATTTTAAAATTAAAAAAGACAAGAATTTAAAGACATTAGTAGTTAATTAGTTTAACAAGAAAATTATTATTATTATTATTATTATTATTAT
>CM076655.1:23397099-23419423 GCA_038496675.1 Rachycentron canadum | reverse complement strand
TTATTATTATTATTATTATTATTATTCTCTATTTAGAAATTCTCTATTTTACAAAACAACCTGAAACAATACGGTTAGAGAGAAAGAATTAAATAACAATTTAGGTGGATTATTATTATTATTTAAAGTGTTGATATCTCTAAGAAGAAATATTTGTCTCATCTCTTCTAATTGGCTGCTTTGTTGTGACATCACAAAGTTGCAGCTGGTTTTACGGCTCAGTATCTGAATACAGGCTGTGAGCATTTCTCTGCGACCGAGACCTTTGATATTATCACAGGATTAATATCGAACCTAGACCATAATCAGCAAAGACATGGACATCTAATATGTATGGGACCTTTAACTTTTTTACTCTCTTTCATCCAAGATAATAAACAAAACAATAATACAGTGACGTTGGTTCTCAAGAAGGGAGCATTAATGTCACTTTGCCATTGTTTTCTGCTGTAAACCGAGAAGCTTTTCATGGTTTTTCAGAGTCAGTAGCTGGATTGTGGCTCTGAGCCTGGTGCTGGTCAGCATCCATCTGTATTTCTGCCGCCACAGAGAAATTCACTTGGCCACTTCATAGCCGAATCATTTTTCAAATTTACTTGGTATTTTTCGGTTTAGTCCTGTCCATGTTCCCTTTCTCAGTCTCACAATAAAATGTTTTCTTGTTGCAGTTGAAAAATAAGAAGAGACGCAGGTTCAGAAAAATAGACAAAGGAAACTAAGAACAGCTCCTTCAGTCACCATGTGGCTCTTTTTCTTTTCATTGCAGCTATGAAGTGTATTAAACAGCCTGAGCATTTCTGTTCTGTTCAGAAGAAGATGAAGAATTATTTTGTTGTGGAAAAATACTGATATGTTGCTTCTACAACAGATCTTGTTTCTGCATCTTTCATCTTCATCCTTTAGGCTGGTGAGTAAAAACAATGCTTATCATCATCATTAATAATATTGATCATAATAATAATTGCTGCTGATTTAACAAACAATAGCAACTCAAGGTGAACTTTTCCTTGAGCTTTCAACCGTTCAAGAACAAGATTAATACAAAAAAACAAAATGGATGAAATAGCTAAAATTCAGTTAGCGAATCAGCTAAAACTTTATTAATTCTGTTTTTTATTAGTATATAAAACACAAGGAGCCGAGGAGACATCTTATGAGTGTGGTTATTATTTTATGGCAGTATTTACTTTATGGCTGCAGCGTCATGGTAAAAAGATGGACTCAGGCTGAGCCCTGTTTGTCCAGCTGTGCTGCCACAAGCCTCTTTCCAGCTGCTGGTTAACTCGGTCAGTAATGAGCAGATTGAATCTGAGAGGTCGTGAGTCATGTAAAAAATGTCACTTTCTGCCAAGAAAGAAGGTTGTTGTGTAGAAAATAACCTCATGTGCCTCATGATGACTGATGCTGCTGTCTGCATCTCCACTTCCCCGAAATGGACCAAACCAACGTTCACCTGATGGAAACTGAAAAGAATCAATCTACATCAAACACGGTATCTGTTTCGATCCACTGTTCGCACGATCACTTTGTAATAAGGGTCCATTTAAAGATGAGTCGCGATTTAAACTTTCAGAACCGGTGTTTTTGGTGAGTGTCTGTTGTGACCACAACAGGCTGCTGAACCGCGTTAAGCAGATGCCTGCTGTTACTGCCAGACGAACGACAAAACCTGTTTGAAGTCCAGCTCCGCACAGCTGAAAGTACAGACTGTGGTCGTTTCCTCATTCACAGGGTCATTAATTGGCTAATTGCCCTGACTGTCTCGGGTGACCGCTGATCGCTCTACCTTCGAATTTGCTGGTGGAAAACGTGGCACTGTCAAACTGTACAATATCCCGATTTCATCACGACATCGACCAAACGCGGGGGGTTAACAGCAGGTTTAAGAGTGAGCAGCTCAGAAAACAGAGAGGCCTGCAACCCCGTGATGGCCTGTAATGTCGGTCTGTCTCTAATAAAGGTCTGTTTGTACTGTGAAATATTAGCTTTGAGATTTTACAGCAACAGGTCAGAGATGTGCACGGGAGGATGTGGTTTAGTCAGTGAGTCATATAAGTCATTTCTAAAAGTCAAATCTTGATTATTACCTTGTTCTTGTAGTTCATCTAATGCATGCTTTCTCTTAAACTGACTTTATTCCTCATTTTAGCCACAATCAGCTGTTTTTAGCTGAATAAGGATTCTAGCCATTTTAGGTCTGGATGTAAAGTTAAAGAAACAAACTGCATTACATCCCTTTTAAATATACATTTTTATAGACCACTCAGGGTTTGAGGTCTAAATCTACTCTTAACTTCTTCAATCTATTATTTATTATTACCTTTGCACGTATTATTTTATTATTATATTCTCCTAGATCTTATTTTGCTAAATCTCTTCAACTCATTGCGGTTCGTGGTCATAAAGCCATCAAACCACCAAACAGTTTACGTTTTCGTTGTTATTGTTCATCCTCAATTTTATCTTGTCCTGTAAAGCACTAACTGTATGTAACTGTATGTTCTATATAAATAAAACCTTCAAAACCAGCATTTCTCTCTGTTATGTTTTCACAGCTGCTTTAAAACCGATCTGTTCAGCAGGGCTGAGGTGTTGTTGTCATCATTATCTTTTCCTTCCACTTTGAAACGCAGAGTTTTCATCCCCAAACTCAGTCACATTTGTAAAAATGGCAGCAACTTCACAGAAAAGCGGTTTTCATTTCTCCATTAAATGACTCACAGGGTTTAAATTAGGTCAAACATCACGTCGTTTAGAGAAACTATTTGTTTTGCTATTGCTGCATAACCAACATTAGCATTAACAGCTGTTTACATGCCACAAGCTTCAGGTATCGTTGCATTTACATCCTGTGAGAAGCGCTAACGCTCCGGGGCAGACAACATTGACTCGGTATTGGAAAGTGACACAACAGTGGCTAGCTGGTTAGCATGCTACCTTCCGTAGTAATAAATGAAGTGATAGCGATAGAAGCAAAACAGAAAACCTTTGTGAAACATTTGAGGCGCATCTGGTCTTCAGACATTTCGGACGTGATGCATTCGAAGGCACATGAATTTTTGACATTTCACGTGTGGTTTTTGCAAGTTTCACATGTCAAATCAAATCAAATGAAATTTTATTTATTTTAGTAATTTAATTTTAGTGAAAAATCATAACAGTAACAAGTTACCTCAAGGCACTTTTCATATAGAGCAGGTCCAGACCAAACTCTTTATAATATTATGTGTAACAGTAAGGTACAAGTGGTTTTTCGAACGTGTCACATGTGATGCATTTGGAGGCCAAAGCGGTTTTCAGACGTTTCACTTCACCAGCTATCACCTCAGGGCTGCTCTCCGCTGCTGGGGACAGCTCTTGAGGAGAAGAGGAAAGAGGTTTGATGCTGAACCTGCAACGTTTCTTCTCGACTGGTAAATAAACAGCTGCTAATGCTGACGTTGCCTATGTAGCAACATACATACATTTCTAAATTTTGAGCAGCAGAGAAGTTAAGTTACTATTCATAGCTGCATTTATTCAGACTGTTTAGCTGAGATGTTCCACTTTCTGTCTGTTCTCACACTGTAAAAACATGGTGGTACCCTCCTGCTTCTCTTCCACCATAGTGTGTCGTATCAACATGTGTTATTTGTTTTGTCTGTTAATAGCGTGTACCTGTGATTCAGATGTCTGTTCTTGTGTGTCTCATGGGTCCATTTGAGCATTTATCTGCATATCTACAATGTGGAAGTATGTGCTTGTGCTTGTGTGTGTGTTGTCCTGAGCGGCTGGACAAGCGCTCACAAACATAATTAGCCCTTTAATCTGAGTCTCTGAGCAGAAACAAGAGGGATCTGAAAGAGCTCAGCGGCTCCCTGCTGTTGCCTGGTGCTGGGAGGAAACTGTCTCATGTTTCCCATTAGTCGATTCAGTAGCTGTTAGACATTTAGTTGTAGTAAATAGTACGTGAGGGAATGTATCTGACAGCTGTGCAATGATTAAAAAGAGAAAAGCTGTTTTTGCACCGGGTTATGTGTGTGTTTTGTCTGATGTCGTGTGAGTCAGCTGTGAGCTCCTGCCGATGAAAATGAAAATATTAAAGTCCAACGAATGCTACAATGGCATACGCGGTGTTGTAAAATGGCACCAGCTCATCAGGAAACCAGGACACATGAGACAAACACATCAGAGGAAACACTTCCGCAAATGGAAAAAAATCAATGCAGCTGCAGCAGAAAGAGAAATAAACTGGTTTTCAGGTTTTTGTTCTTGATGATACACACAAAGCGTTGGCTTGTTTAATGCACTACTGTTGTGTTTGTGTTTGTAGAGGGCATGGCTCAGGTGGTGGAGCAGGTCGGCCACTGATTCCTGGACCGAGGGCTCGATCCACAGCTCCCCCGAAGCCCACTTTGCATTAAGAAAGGTACCTGGCATCAAACCTGCATCAAATCAATTATGCAGGTGGTGATCTGCTGTGGCAAGCGCTCATGGGAGAGGAAAAGGGAGCGACATGAGAGTCTATGGCGTTTAGACCCCACCATAAATAAAAAGGTGACGCTGTGGGAAGTATAGGAAACTCTGGACGCTGGAGCTGGAGTTAATGGGAAGAAGAGAAGCTGGACATATGGATTTGAAGAGGAGTGATGGGAGGAGGGTGGAAGCAAAAGGGAGAAAACTAGGGATATTACTTCACACACTGTCTGAGTCAACTTTAAAGTGAAATAGTGAACAAGTGATCAAGCGAGTGTTTCAAGTGGTGTGGCAAATGGTTCCTTCAGCCTTGTTAGCATATACAGACTCTACTCCAATAAAAAGAAATCATTAAAAACACACAAAATGCACAAATCCCCATTATTTTTTATTCCTCTATTTACTCTAAAAATGTATGGATATTATTTTCTCTGTTGGTAATAAAAGATATTTGTAGGGAACAAAGTGTGAGTCTGTGGGCGTTGCTTCTAAATGATTTAAAAAAATATATATATATTTTGCCAAACTTTCCTTAAATCTCAGCCAAACCTTTTCTTTTGTTTTTCCCCATCATCGCCATCTGTGGTTCAAACTGCTGCTCCGGCGCCACCAGCCGCAATCTGAATATGTTCGGATGATTTATTCTGGCACTTTAAACAGAAACTAACAAAATGGCCCAAAATGCTGTGAAATTATTCAAAGAAATGGCTGATGTTGTTTTACGCTTCAGGTCCTGGCAGCTGATTGGTGAGCCAACACAATTTATTTTCTATGGCGAGTAGCAGACGTCTGTGTCTTGGTAGCAAAAAGGAGGAGAAAATAGACTTTCTCCTCTTCTTCACCTCTCTTTCCCATTTCCTGCCTTCTCTAATTTCCTGCAATAACAGAACAAATTAAAGACCAACAATGTGGTCATTTTTGATTCCTTACTCCCTCTTGTTTCTTTCTGAATCCTCCCTTTATCCCACTGTTTTTTCCTCGTGACTGCCGCCGTCCTCTTCGCCTTTTTCTTTTGTTTGATTTGCTGTGAAACATTTTGTGGAAAATTAAACCTCTTTTCTCTTCACTTCTCCGGCTCCTTTTCCATCGACTTTTGTTTTCTTTCCCATTTCATTCTCAGCGGAGGCAGAATTATGTGATCGTGTCCCGTTTATCCCACAAACTGCTCCGTTGTTATTTATTCTCTTTTTTTTTTGGACAAATTTTAGGCTTCTGATCTAAACTTGCGTATACTTTTCAAGTTTTGTTCATTTGGTCTGAAAGAAATATGTTTTTAACATCCTGCATCTTCAGCTTGATCCTGACCTGTGAGGTAAAATGAAGATTATTTTCACCCAGGTTCTGGAAACACATCCTGCTGCTCTGTACAGCAGCTTAACTGTTCAACGGTCATGGACACACATATGTCATTAACAGAGTGACAATACATCATTAGAGAAGACACACCTCATTTTGAACCACTTTTTACTCTCTGGCATCAAACCTTCGGTGTGAAGCTTTTGTCTCCCCCCGATGGCAGCGAGAGTTATTACACAAAAACTGAACCATAGACTGTTGATAAAAGTGGACGTAGACTCTGGGTCTGAAAAGTGAAGCCAAAGCTGAAGAGCCTTAAACCTTCATTCTATCTAATGACCATCAGGGGGCGACTCCACTGGTTGTAAAAAGAATCTGATTGTATTGAAGTCTATGGGAAAATGTCCCTACTTCTCCCTTGATTTATTAGCTCAGTAAATGTGACATAAGAATGAGTTTATGGTCTCAGTCTCTAGTTTCAAGTCTTCAATACAACATGACGTTATTTTTTTTAAATGATGGTCCATTTAGAGGAAAATAGACCATAAAGCAGGGGATGGATTAGGGGGCGTGGCTACTGTGTGATTGACAGATCTGACTTTATCATTACTGTCCGTCACTTTCTTTTTCCGATTGTTGTCTGTCTCTATTTTTTATCTCTCAGCTCCTTTTGCCTGCTCCGTCACTATGGTTACTCTGAGACCATGTTAATGATAATACTACATTTAATTTGTAGACACCCTTATAGACGTTCAAGGACTCCTTAAAACACTTCTTACAACACAGTAAGATAAAATGCAAGAACAGGCAGTAACAAACCAACAGAATAAATGTAATGACATCAAACAAATATGAATAAACACTCTTTAAACAGAATATTTGAGGGTTTTGAGGTGGGGAATCAATGTTACGGATGTGTTTGGGTGCAACACAGCACCACATACTGAAGGTTCCTACCCATGTATCGAGGAACCTTGGGCACAGTATGCAGCTGTTTGTCAGGTGCTTAACTCAGATGTCTCCAAATGTTTGAGGTACCTCACTGCTTGAGGTAAAATGCGTCGCCACCGATGTGCAACTCAGGAAAGTAACTATAGACACCAGACTTCAAATCTGCTGATGGACTGCAGAGTACAGGGAAATTTACCTGCCGTTATAATGTAGAAATATTCATTTGTGTGTAAAACTCCTGAACTTTCAGCTTCAAGTAAAATCCTGCAACAGTTTTCTCTGAGATTTGGTTTGTTTTTCTGTCTCGCCATTGTCCTGCATTGTTCTGGTACCATAATGAGGCTAAAAACAAAAAAAGTCCAGTGACTCAACTAACAAAATTAGATTCAACTTCAGGACTTCTTGACTCCTCTTGAGACCTATTAACTAAATGTCTTTGAAATGTACAAACACTCAAGTAGCAAAACCAATTAAATGTTCAGACAGAGCAGGATGTACTCAGGTGCTCCAACAGCCTCCGCTGACCTTTGCATTTAAGGGGTCGACATTAAAGTTCAGCAAAAGGACAACTGGTGTCTCCCTTTACCACAGACATTTGTTATTTTCTTCTACTTTTCCTCCACAACATTTTTCTTTACCTTTCCTCAGCGTAATTTGGCCCACCCCTGACCACGGCGTTTCAAAGCTTCTCCTGTTTCACCCATTACACCCACCAACCATTTCATCTTCCTCACTCTCCACACTTACACAAATATTTTCATACTTAGGAGCAGTCGTTTTCTCCGCAGAGCAGAGGGAAGGTACCAGAGTTTGACAAAGGCCAGAATTTCCCATCTGATTGAGAGCCAGTGAGCGGAGGCCTTTCCCCCTCGTCTCTGCTGCAGCAGTTTGATTGATCTTCCAAAAGATCTTCAGAGGTATTTTGGGGGCTGAATATCTTCACAAACACCATCTGTGCTGTGTAGGTGGCAAGAAGCATGAAGATGAATTGTTGCATTTTTAATTTTTCCGTTAGGGAGATGATGATCTGATGTTTCAGATTTATCCACTGTTGCTACAAGGCCACTCGCTCTCTGACTCCTGACTTTATTCAGTGCTCCTCTTCGCAAAGTTTGCAACTCTTTCCTCTTCCTCGTCCATTTTGGATCTCTGTGGTTCATTTGGAAAAGTTTATAACTTTTATTTGAAATCATTCAAACTATGCAGGCTGAGAGGTGACAAATTTAGAAAAAAGTGAATTGACCTTGAAGGAACGGAAAACTAAACATGTGAAAACAAAGATATTATTTCATTATTTTACACCATTTATTTTCTATTTCTTTTCTTTTCCAGAGCTGAAAAATTGCTGTGACTCATGGACATATGAAAAATCAAAGACATTTAAAAAGACACAAACATACACACACATACATACACACAATAAAAAAAAAATATATATTTTCAAGTGCCAGGAAATTTAAAAATTGCTGTGGACAAAACAATTTATTGAATGACAGGAGTAAATTAGAGGATGCCTGGCTCCAGTGCATCAGAAGATAAATGTCCCTGTTTTGTTTGAGTGTTGCGGTCGGCCTGACCACCTACATGTTGGTGGATGATGTGGAAACCTTGAAAAAGACACACGAGTCGTTAAATTAAATTAAAAAGTGACGAAAGATTTTGAGGGGAAATGTTTTCTTAAAAACATGTTTGGTGTTGAAGTTCATTTGTATGGAAACATAATTCTGAGGAGACACATTTGTAAGATGGACACGTGCTCTGGGCGCTGGAGTCAATGGGGAACATTTGGTGTTTAAGAAATAACTTACTTTAGGGTAAAAAGAGTGGAAATAAAGTAATAATAACACGAAGAGTAAAAATGATTGGTACACGGCCTCAACTCTCTCATAAACTTGCTGTGTCCCTTTCAGCTCTCTTATACCGTAACTCTGCCTCTGTATTGTGTAATTTCGGCGTGAAGATAAACATATTCTGGCAGCATATTCCTTTATTTCTCTCTGCGAAACTTTTAACATATTTTCTGCTCTCGTATCATCATTTAAACATTTGGACTTCACACAGAACCAGGTTATCTCAGAGGAAACAGAGAAAAAAAATACAGGACACAGACGTAAAACAGGGATGTGAAGTATTTCTCAAAGGGATTTATATTGCAAATGCAATTTATAAGGATTAAATCTTTATAACAGCTCAGTCCTTCTCATGAATCCCTGCTGAACCAAGAGGAAACATCAGTGATATTCTTCTGTTTAAAGGCCCAGAGAGAAACCCACACTCTCACTGTCTCCTCTAGGTGGATCCAGCTTGTTTTAAACACACACTTTGTGAACAGTGACATTGTTGCTGCTGCTGTGTCTGTGATGGCCTGAGGCAGACGTGTAGACCATCAATAACAAAGTAAACCGAACAAATATGCAAGAGAGAAACAAAACTCCGCCCAAGAAATTTAGTTGTGTAGAGGAGGAGGAGCTGAGCTTCATGTCTGATGCGATGAGTAAAGTGAATAAATAACAAGCTCTGTTATTTAATTTATTGTTTTAATGATAAGGAGACTGATGACTGGACACCACAGACCAAACTAGTGCCAGGAGGTAGAGGCAGGAGGACGACAGAGCAACTACAAACACTGGGATGGCAGGTCGGGACGTCAGACCTTTCCCTGATAGGACAGAAAAACAACTTCTGCTGTAATGGCAGAGGACGGACAGGCATCTCACAACAAAAAAAATAAATAAATAACATAATAATATTAATTGGAAAGTGGTGGAAGCTGCTGTCTAGTATCAGTGAAGGGCATCACACAGCACACACATGTTCAGGGGCAATAAATAAACAAATCCATTAAAAATCATAGAAAGTGCTGAGAGACACTTTTCGTTTGGAAATATATTTATTTGCAAAGTTAATCCAAACAAAGTCTTTTCCTCCACAGAAAAACTCAACTAATTAACTAACTAACTAATTGTTGTGTCGCTCTTTGTGCCATCCTGACCTTGAAGGGATGACAATGCCGGACGGCGTTCCTCGGAGCATAGGACTGAATGAGTGAGTTCAAATAGATGGTGTAGAAATAGAAGGCAGCATCAGGGACTTGAACTTGATTCAGGCGACCATGGACAGCCAGTCTACGTCAGTG
Source organism: Rachycentron canadum (assembly GCA_038496675.1). Classification (NCBI taxonomy): domain Eukaryota; kingdom Metazoa; phylum Chordata; class Actinopteri; order Carangiformes; family Rachycentridae; genus Rachycentron; species Rachycentron canadum. The sequence continues at coordinate 23,409,585 of CM076655.1, read as the reverse complement.
AGTAGCACAGGCACATGATCTTTTGGTCAGATTGAAGGCTGACTGCTGGACTCTGGACCAACTGTGAGGGTTTCACAGAGCACAAAGGAAGACCTGCCTGAAGAGCATTGCAATAGTCAAAGTGAGAGATAACCAAGGTCTGGACCAAGAGCTGGGTGGAGGACGGAGTCAGGTGTGGTCTGATTCTCCTGATGTTATATCAAAGTGACACGACTGAGGCACGAATGCAACATGGTAGGAACCTTACCCTGACCCAGTGTCAACTCCGCCCACCCTCGACCCTATCAAAGGTTAAATCTTACACCTAATGAATGAAAAATATCTGACTTTCTAGCTGCTAAAGTCTCACCAGCTCCTGTGTAAATGTGCGTGTCTACGGTTTTGCGCGGGGCAGGTGAGCGTGAACTCACCAAGTTTTCATGTAGAGCTTCGGCTGCAGAACAATATGTGACAAAAACTGCAAAAATTCATTGTCCATTACCTGCCCATATCCCACAAAGGTCAGAGGTCAGAGGTCAGGGTTAGAAAACACAACCAGTCCAGCATCTCGCCACAGGCAGCCTCAGGAGGGCAGTTGATTCCTGACATGTCTTTTGACGGATGTATTTAAGCCTCAGGGAGGAAAGAGAGAGCATTTTTAAAATTGATATGCTCATGATTCTTGTTGTAAAAACATTTGACACCTTCTGTGATCTGGTTGACTGCCTGTCAGGTGACAGGAAGTCAATCTGGCGAGTGACTGGCTGCCCGACTGGTTGTTTAACAGACTATTTATGTAGCTCCCTGTTATGATAATGTCAATAACCTTGCATCAGTGACATTTGGCAGAAGGCACTATGAATAGCTACTGCCCGCGGCACCCATAATGCATTAGGGTTTTCATTGTGGCAGAGCGGTGAGGGTGGAGGTCTCTGTATGTGTGTCTCTCTGGACATGAGCCCCGTGTGTCTATATACAATGTTTGTGTTGTGTAGTAACAACAATGCCGATGAATCTACCAGTGCTTTGGGGCATGTGAGTATGATGAGTGACCCGGCCTTATGTTGCTCTTTATTTTACCCCTGAGGCGCTCTGCTGTTTAGTTTTCCTATATGTTAACCTCCACATTTGCGTTTCCCTTTGAAGAGATAAAACAGCCGTGACAGAATGAATTAATTCAGCCCCTGCTGATCCTCTGCCAAGAGTCAAAGACGTAGCTGCATAAGCCACAATTTTCACAACGTGCTTGTGAAACACCTGTTTTACTTAATTTTTCCCACCTAAGAGTAAATGCTTGATTAAACAAAAAAAAAAAAAAAAAGCCATGTCAGTGGTTTGTTTTAATGAGAAAAGACGTGGACGTCTGCACCAAACGGCGTAAAATCAATCCTGTAGTTGTTGAAACCTCACGTAAAACCATACAAATCTCATAACAACACACTGTCCAGTTATTATTTAACCTCAGATATTTCATCTATAAGAACATTGTGTTGTTTGTGTGCAGGTTGTGCGGTTGGTTGATTGTGATTTTTTTCTTGTTCTTTGGGTCTAGAAACAAACACTTCAAACTCAACACTACCTGATGACATAAAGTTTAAATATGGCGGCGCTAGAATAAAACTCAGCGGCTCACCAAAGTCATCTGGGTTCATCCTCTGGGGACCATGAGTCTGTGAACAAACCTTTGTGCCAGTTTGTTCAGTAAATTCATATATTTCACAGGATACGTGAAAACTTTGTCCTATTTGTGGAAATCCTGTCATGGTTTGACACGATGGATGTTTTATTTTTGGACTTTTTAGATTAGTGTCATTTATTCATGTTTGTTTGTTTTTGGACTCTTGATTTGGACTTTAATTTGGTTTTAGGATTAATTTTAGTTGCCCGTTTGTAGTGAAACCTGGTGTCTCTTGGCTTTTTGGTTTTTCAGCTCCTGCTTCGCTACAGTTTGTTTCTTAGTTTTTGTTCCTATAACAGATTCATCCTCTGGGACCATGAATGTCTCCATAAAATATTGCATTCAATTTCATATTCACTGAGAGTTTTTTGATACTATCATCCCTGTGCAAGGACAAGAAAAACACCAAGAAAAAAGGTTTAAAACATCTCAACTTTATCTGTCTGTGGCCTGATGCTGGACAGGTAGCGCAAAGTGGGAGGATAGAACAAAACAGTAAATGTGTCTTAAATCAAAGGACTGAGTTAAAACACAGTAAAAGCTCAGCAGAGTTGGTCGTGTCGCTGCATCACTACATACGACCAGAGAGCCACTTTATTCATGATCATCAATTTGGATTAGATTGTTGGGGTATGAAGTTTGAGCCCCCATGTGAGCAGTGCATGACAGCGAACTGTATGTGCATAGGATTTCTTTTACATCCTACAAATGGCATTTAAAAAGCCTGTCAGTCCAGCTGGGCTCAGGCAGCTCTGCTGTCTCTTCACATTGGTGCTGAGCTGATATGAAAAGAGCAGGGTGTGAAAAGGTCTTTAATATGATCTGCTAATGCTGCTGAATGTCAGGGTGGAATATACGTTCTCCGCTGGAACAAGACTTATTGGCTGCTCTCAGAAGTAAAGTGGACTTCCTCTAATCCCATAGTGTCTGGGTCCGGGGCTTTGTTCTCCTCTTCCTCTTTTCCCGCTTTGAATTTTTCTGTTTGTCATTTTTTCTTTTGCATATTTCCTAATTCACACACACAGTGAAACTACAAAACAGGTTACAGAAAAAGACAAGGAAGTTTTTGTTCTTGTTATGTGTGCAATTCCAAGTTATTATTATTAGTATGTGGGGGTGGGATGGGTTGCCGGAGGCAAGTGGTGTCTCCCAACCCAAGGGAAGCATGAATTCTGCAGGGAATAACCCTCATTCCCCTCAGGAAAGAAAACATTTACTGTATATACACTGTAATTTTTATTTATTTATTGTTGGTGTGTGTCTTTGGTTGTTATGTGATGGTTTTTTTTTTATAATTTTTAAGTATGTTTTTAATTGTTGAGAAGGTTCTCTTGCTGCTATTTTGGTCTCCCTCTCCTTCCATGCTGCATATTATAAAGAAGCAGTTTGTTATGTAACTTTTTCTCAGTGTTTTTCAGCAGCAATGAATGTGAATCTGCTGTTTCATCACACTCTGAGGTCTTAGTTAACCCAATAAGATGTTTGAATTTTATATAAATGGGGCTAATATCAAAGCTTGCAACTTATTTTCTATTATGTATTTAGGTTTTTGGGTTTTTTTTGGCCACTTGGGGGCATCTGAAACAAGCTAAAGAGATAACACTGCCGTGCTGTCACATATTAAAGTCGATATCAGGAACAAATTTTCTTTTTACACATCCAGCAGAAAATGAGCATCATTATCAGTATTTCTGATTGAGTCATGTTTCCAGCCACCTGATGAATTTATGTCCAATATACACCCTCCTTTTAGCTCTTGTTTGGTCTCCACCGACCCCTGTGACAAATATCTTTCTTCTTTACCAATCTGCTGAAAGGGTGGCATTTTCAAAACAGCTGGAAACTTCACTGATGAGAAACTGAATTGAAGAGGTTGAGAAGTGAGTTGTAAAATCAGGGCAAATGGGTTTAAAGTAAAAGGAGACAGTTGGAAGGGGTTTAAAAAGTCTATAGATATATAGATATATATTACTTCCATTAATAGATACTGTTTCAATGGGGTTACAATGTGTTGTCAATTATTCCCATGGGTTGTATTTCATTTTTTTTTTTAAATGACCAGAGGAAACTGCAGATAATTACTGTGGGTAGAAACTGAGTTTGTTTGATATGAGAAATTCCATTGTTCAAGTGAAATAATGAAATTCCTATGAAAATTAATCAAGTAAATTAGCCTGAAAAGGGAACAATAAAAGTCATCCTGTGGTGCCATAGTTTACCTTTCTCAGCACTTATGCCTCAGACAAGTAAAGCTATCGCCTTAATTAAGTTGATTAGTTAAGTTAGAAAATGCCCAAACAAGCAGGTTAGTATGGTAACATTAGCTAAGCAGCAATAATGAATAGTCTGAGGCTGATGGGAACGTACGTTTTACAAGAATTTGATCATAAAACAAAGTCTTCAATAAATCCATTTGAAAAAAAAAAAACTAATTAAATGAAAGGTTGAAGGAAGAAGTTCATTCTCGTTGTTTAGACAAAAAACTACAAATGTCAACCTCACAGTGACACGAGAAGAAGAATCTGGGTCAATATGAATCACCTTCTGGGCCCCATGAATGTTTCAAGACAATACTTTTAATAGATATTTGAGGATATTTCAGCGTGGACCTAAAGCAGTGGGTCGATCCAACATACCAACGCTGCAACCTCTGCTAAAAAGGTTATTATTCATCTTTGAGACGAGGCTGTTCACAGCACACACAGGGTTACAGGTATGGGAATTGATCTTTGTATTGATTTGTCCACCTATCTGATGAGGAATCCTGTGAAGAGGGGAAATAAAAGAACAATAGAGACAAACAACAGGGCTTTGACTCACCACGATACGAACACAAAAACACACACACGATCACACACGTGTGTTGTACTTTCTTTCAGAGGACAGAGTGAGTTTGAGGGGTCACGTCAGTCACTCTGCTGTCATCTGTCAAACTGATTCCTCTCCTCAAAATTAATATTGGCCTCTGAACCTGCTCGGACTGGGTCTCTTTCACACACACACACACACACACACACACACACACACACACACACACACACACACTTTAACTTACTAAATGTCAGCTGCATAAAAAAGGCCTTGTTTTACCTGGATGTTTGGACATTTCTGACATTACCCCCCCCCCCCACAGGATTTATGAGGTTTGATGTGACTGACAAGTTGCTGGTATCAACCCACATAGCAGCACAAAGTAAAACGAAGACAGGATGACAGCCGCAGCATTAAAAAAAAATGATGATTCCTCCTCTAATCATCTTGACGCTCTCTGCTCTCACCTGTCAACATGTGCTGGGCAGGACTCAAGGCCCGATCCAAGTTTCATATCCCTAGTATTTGTTTGCTTTTTATGAAAAAAACCTTCATGCATTTTATGAAAACTGTGTTAAACAAAATATTAGCAGAGGATTTTTAGCGTAAAACATGCCTGAAGAGGCACTTTTTTTCACTCTGAAGAGGCTATTTCTGTTTTTTCATACCTTTGTGTTTTTACTTATAAAGTTGTCATTTAAAAAATGTATGTTAGGAATATTCAGACAACCTCAGCTAACGATACATGTCACTCAAAAAAAGACTGTTCACTGTAATGGGGATGATAGCTCGTAAAACAAGAAAAAAGAAAACATACACTGAATTTTTCCTTATTTTATGGATAAAATTACAGTAAACCATATAAAACTTCAGCACAGAAAGAGTTCTGCTCATTCTTTTTAGCAGTAATGATGAAAAATCAGCTCATGCTCTAAATATCTTGTTGTCTATGTCTCTCTGTCTTTATTCTGTCACTACAATAAACTCAGACCAACTTCTCCTCACTCTGAGATCAGAAAAATACAGGGTTGATCCCTTTGACTCTGGCTTTATATGAGGATGAGAAGATGATAGATAAACACACAGAGGTAAAGCAGCAATGCTCCAGTCAAAGGCTCAGACTGATCCAAAACAAACTGAACATCATTTGTCAAAACCTCTGTCATACACAGGCAGATCATCAACTATGAGTTAGAGCACCGGCCCCTCGTTTCAACTGATTTCTATTGTAACTTTAACAGAGTTTAGGTCCTCCACTCCACTACTTCTTTGGATAAAACCATCAACTACCTCAGCGTTCCTGCAGGCTCCTCATCACTTGCATCCTTTGCTATTCATTAACCTGAACCTCTGTCAGACTCTTTAGCACTCCTCAGCATTCATTAACAATGCTGTCCACTTAAATTCCTCTACTAGGCAAAGCTCAAGTAAGATGAGTGTATTTCCTCAGAATAATAACTGAGCTTTCCAATTAGACTTTCAGCCAATAGGTTATGAAGTAGGTGATTATTCCAGCCGTGAAATGTATGTACTATGTATAATTTCTGTCTGATACCCAGGAACAAATAAGAATTATTGGAAGTGGTAGCTCATCTAATGTGCTGAAGGTGTTTATAGTTCAATTACTTTCTTACGGCCAGGGAGATTAAGGAAATATTATCAGGAACACAGCTTTAATGCCCCTCATTTCCTTATACCAAACCTTCCATCTCCCCCTCTCTCTCCTCCTTCTTCCTCATCACTTGGAAATAGAAAAATGTCATTTCTGGTTGTAAATGCTGTGACGGTTGTGTTGTAACTATTGGACGTTCGTTGTCGCAGTGATAACCAGCTCCCCTAAATTATGGGATTGACACCAGCGTCACTCAAAACACCCAATTTTTGCAAGAAGTGCAGCAAATCAAAATTTGTTCGGAAGAAAAACAACGTTACCGACCACATATTGAAATGACCCTCAGTGCTGCACATGGTGTTTAAAGGAGCTATCTGTAAGTTTAGCTATTGCTGCATAGCCAGCGTTAGCATTTACAGTTGTTTACTTACTGGTCTAGAGGATCCATTACAGGTTCAAACTTCACGCCTTCACTCACCAGAGCTGCCTCCAGCTTTGGAAAGCAATACCAATGTTAACTTATGTCTCCATCACATCTTTTCCACTACTAAAGTTAGCACGCTAACCACCTAGCCATGACCTGTCTCACCACTTCCTGACAGCGACTCTAATCAAGCAACAATCACCACCACCCACTACTGATAATTCATTCATGTCCTCTTCTGCTAGAAATAGTTGATTTTGTATAAATGACATGTACAAAAGCAACTTTTTGAATGTTTTTTTTTTTTTTTTTTTAATGGAGGTCAATGGGAGAAATATTCACACGTTTGCAGCCACCACAGTCTTTGGCAGCAATGCTAACATTAGCCTTGTGACATTAGTAAATTTAAACCCTCTCATGTACTATTTTTCACCTGAAGCAACACTTAGATTCAGTTCCTTTAAAATTTGGATCTTTGATTTTGCTTCATTGTAATTTTAAAAGGTCAATAACTTCAAGTAGAACGTAAATAATCAGCGGAAATACTGCAACATATTCCCTTAGATATGACTGGATGAATAGACCTTTCCTTGCATTTAAATTTTCTACAGATATTTGCTGAGAACAGCAGGTGTTCTGGGTAACCAGAGGGCTGAAGTGTCTGCACAGCTAGAATAAATCATGGTTGGTATTTAAATAACTCTTGTCTTATGGTAGAGAATTAACTGTGACACTTGAAGAGCATTTTTTATTCATCTCGAAGCAATTAAGTAGACACTCGATTTGACTTTAGAGCTCTTCTTAGTTGTTCTCTTTTTTGACTCACTCTGCTCTTTGCCAAGTGCTTTGTGACCATGGTGACATAACCACTGATCAACTTGAAGTTGAAAAAGATAAATCCTCCATGAATCACTTTGTTCTTCAGCTCTCTTACATGAGATTATGGGGCTTGTGTCATTTGATTGGAAAAACGTCTTTTTCCTAAGGAGAAAGTTCCACCTTGTCTTTTGAAGCGAACAGGCAGTGGCGATGCACAGTGACCTGAGGGAACGGAGAGGTCAGATTTAAGTTATCGTGACAGGAAACATCTGTTGTGGTCTGGTGTTGTTGAGCAGAACTGAATCCCTGCCAAGTCCTGAAATGCAAGCAGCATCGTTTGACTGACAGCGGGTTGAATGAAGTTCATCCTCTTCCACTGCATCACTTAGGGCTGATGTTGTTGGTGTTTCAAGGTAAAGTCTCTGCAGAGCCGTGTACATCCATCATTGTATTTCATGCTGCAGCTCAGGGGCTGCTCTCTTTATAGAGCGTGAAACTGTGAAACTTCTTAAATCTGTGTGGATCTGTTCAATTTTCTGCCAGCTCCGAGGCCTGCTACCACCGGCTCATTACATCTTTTGCAGTTAATGAACCGAGTCTGGTGCACATCACATTGCGTTGGTGTGTTCCAGTAAGTGCCATCGCCCCAGAACGTAAACATTTGATGCAGTTAGAGTCCGGCTCCGCATTTGATCTACTTGAAGGATATCAGCCACTGTGGAGCCCCACAAACACACACGAACACACACGAACACACACGGACACACACACACACACACACACACACACACTCACACAGGGTTTGTGCACATGCAGCTGTTTTAAAAAGTTTTAATTGTTTGCTTTCTAGACTGCTGCCACACTTCACTTCCATCTTTCAGAGTCTAGAGGGGAAATCATGTTGGTTTCTTGTCTGTAGAAATCACAAGCACTGGATCTGTTTAAGCTCTTTATTGATTTAGTTCAACACTCAAATATTTTAAGAGAAAACTCGCGTGTCGGGGGACATTCATGATCTGAAAACCCTCTGTGGCAGCGTGGATTGAGGATCAGAGCTTTAAGAAACACTGAACCACGGACTATTTGTTTATATTGTTTGTCCGAGTTGGTCCTTTGGACCGTGGACATTACAAGAACTGTTTTTCTTCGAGGACGGCTGCTGCTTTTATCCCCGACTGGAACTGTTGCACACCGTACAATCTTTCTTATTTCCTCATGTCTCTCTTCATGCTGTGTAATGGCTAAAGAACTGTTAAAGAAACTGGTGCGTATGAAAATCCCAGGAGATTAATGCCAGTTATGTCACAGTCAAAGTCACTGAGGTCACTCTGTCACAATAATGTGAACATTAACTGATCTGTGTCTCCAAGATATTATTGCAGACACAGACAGATATTATACAGAGGAAAAGTCAGAAGTTCATAGAAGTCTATAGGATACATCCCCTGAAAATCATTAATGTCTGTACAAAATATTGAGTCAGTCCCTCCAGCAGAAGTTAAGATACGTGACCAGCTGAGCGACAAACCTGAGGTCTTGCGTGCAGCGGCTCCTTATAAGGTGTGTTCGCATTCAACAAATTCAGGATAAAAAGCCATAAATTTAATAATGAGATGTTAGCTTATAATGAGGAGGAGAAAAGCGACGAGTAGAGTATGAACTACATTTTTGAGTTTGCAGAAAGATGTTTTATTCAGGAGTCACGATCTGAATTTATATTCACTAACACACACACACACACACACACACACACACACACATACACACACCAGTCAACAGATCCAGGGAATGTTACAAACAGCCTCAACAACCTTATTGCCCACAAACTGTAATTACTATGTAATGTCAGCTCAAATATTCTAGTTAAAATAATTGGCTAGTTAAAATTAGGTAACGTCAGGTATCAACCCTCTGTGACATCACCCGTGGGTTTGTTGTGAGCTGCCATTTTGAAGCCTCACATTTGTAATTTGGAAAACATTTACTGAGCTAATAAATCAAATGAGAAGTAGGGTCATTTTCCCATAGACTTCAATACAATCTGACTTCTTTACGGCCAGTGGAGTCGCCCCCTGATGGTCATTAGAGAGAATGAGGTCTGAAGCTTCACTTTACTGCCCCGGAACCGGAGCATTTTTACAGACAGTCCGTAAAATACTTGGTTAAGGTTCAGGGAGGGATCACGGTTTATGTCATTGTTGAGACATCGGTCTGGTGTTTAGGGCAAATTCTTACACGAACAACGAATGCATGGATGTCAGAGGACTTCCATTCAGTATTGATGCAGAAAGCTGATAATGCAGAACAGTGGCACGCAAGGAAAGGAGAGAAAGGAATGAATAGATAACAGCGTGCACTTGGTGTCCACAGGATGTACTGTTTATGAAGATCTCCCGCAAACCCCCTGAGAGTTTGTGCAGAGAGAAAGAGTGCAACCATCTGTGCCCATCATGAAGAGCATTATTTCCCATCATTCAAAGGGCCATTTGATGACACAGATACAAAATGCTCAGTGGGCCAAACATGAGGAATAGCTCTCCATTGTTTGACCATGTTTGTGCAAAGGCAATCTGGCAGCTATTTGAAGTCACGACAAGGAAAAACCTAATGATTGAGAACCAAGCTCCCCTGACACAGCTCAGTCTAGTCAAGTAACTTAATAACAGGAAAACCTGACTTTAATCAGAGATAAGGATACACTGAGGTTTGCTTACCGCTTATGTTTGTCACCACTTGAGTGAACACAGCATTAAAATTAATACAAGGTGAAGAATTATGAGCCTGTAAAGACATTTCTGGCCTAATTCTGTTTTCGAACTTTAGTATTGGACAATAAACATCACAACTTCCCATATTTTATGTCTATATGTCTTTATGTCTATTTACCAATAAGATATAACATAAAACCCAACAGGTCAGTCAGCCAATCAGGAGAGAGGATCTGAATCTGAGTGAGTTTTCTGAGTGATTAAAATCTAAATATAGTCAGTTAGTCAGGTAAACGTGACAAGACAAACCAACTCCTGCAAGGTTGGACGGTGGGTCCTGGGTCTGTGACTCTTCATTGTGACATCATAAAGTTACAGAAGTCCTGACATCAGGTTTTAAGGCTCGTTTTTTTGAATACAGGCTGTGAGCATTTCTCTGTGGACTGAGACCTTTGATACTTTTACAGTATTAATATAGAAGCCAGACCTGATTTATATTATTAAGACCACGTGGAAATCTGACGTTATACAATGTGGGACCTTTAATGTGTATCATTAAGTTTAATTCACCAAATCACTGAAACTTTTACACAATAGAATAACTTGTCAAATATCCATCATCATGTTTTCATCATATAAGATATAAAAACCTCTCTTTGTGTTTTCCATATTTTTCCAGGGAGTGGAGCAGAATTGGAGCAGCACTTCAGCCTGACTGTGCAGAAATGTGGATAGATGACTCTCATTGCTTTGTGCATTTACCCTTGCATTCAGACCATCTCCGTTATGCTCCCATCAGGAAGGTGAGGGGCAAAATGCAGATGCCAGTGTTTATTTTTGGGGCAGTTTTTCTCTATTGAGGCAGCAGGAGAAATGAGAGGAATACAGAATATCTGTTTAACATAAGGAAGGACGGAGTCACACAGAGGGCGCGAAAGCCATCACACCACCATCACACTTTACATAAAACTGTGAAAGTCATGCTCCTGAATTTTAACGTCCAAAAGTTTCACTGGTGCTATCACCAAAGTTTACCACAAGTCAAATGATTCTCATCTGTGAACTGGTATTTGCTGTAGACTGAGGACTGCAGCACTTTCTATTTGTAATTTTAAAGTGAACATATCAGAGAGAGAGATGAAGGATTAAAAGCTGATCCAATGGACTTGGTATCATACAATAAAAAATGTCTTGAAGTGACTAAACCAACTGATGCTTCTGTTATTTGAAGAGGATTTCAGATGAAAAGTGCTAAAGATTTATACTGTGTGTGAGTGTGAGACTAGATCAAAAGCCACAGATCACATAAATGGGATATTTTGATCTCACAGCAGGGGGAGTCAGGGGTTCATCAAAATGAGACTGTCCTGTAAAAATGACGCTCATAGGTCAGACGCTCATAGAATATAAGGATCTTGTTGAAATCCTGTCTTACAATCAGAAAAAAAATTCAAGAACAAAACCTGAATTAGAGGCGTATGGTTTATTTGTAATGTATGTATGTGAAGTGATGCATGTATGTATGTATATTTGTTATGTGTTCAATTGGTTTGTGGGTGTGGTTTTATAATATAATAATAATAATAATATAATATTCACACTCATACATATGCATATATTTACATGCATATGTATGAGTGTGAATATTTATGCTCCCATATTCACATGTTTATGAGAGTTTGTTTGTGGTGCATCAGCCCTCCACATCATAATCAGTCAGACTGATTCAGTGTCAGCACACAGCAGAGAGTCCTCTGTCTCTTTATGGCAACGTTGATTTCGTTTCCTCCCTTTGATTGTTTCTTTAATTTGTTTCTTGTCTGTTCATTTTTAAAATGATTGAGATACAATTAATGTCATCTGTCTCCCTGGTTTTACATATATTGCTTTGCCATTTCATGAAGTTTTTTTTTATAATTGCTTGGGCTAATCTTCAATAATTTCTGGACAAACATGGTGGCCACTGTTATTTTTAGCACTGGCACGTACATGTAGTCACCCCTCGCTCCCCCTCTCAGTCACCCAAACGTGAGCTGACAGCTATTTTGAGGAGGAACGGCAGAGACACTGACCTGACGATGTCTCTTCCTTTGTTCCTGATGAGGTCACCTCCCCTCTGGGCTGCGATGTCTCACGTAGCACCGCGGCCCTAGAAGAGACGAAAACACCCAGTCTGATGTCACGGCACGAAGCAGGAAGCAGCTGCACGACAAAATGACGAGGCACAAACACGTATGACCTCAACAACAGAAGCAGAAACACATACAACATGTTGAGCAGGTGAATTTGGGTCACAGCCACATTCCCTTCATTATTTCAGGAAACTGTAGAAATGTCATCACCACATCATCAGTTAATTATCTAACTCCAACTGTGAGTTTGAAAGGTGTCATGAAAGGTTTGTTAGTATATATATATATATATATATATATATATATATATATATATATATATA
>CM076655.1:23349205-23396783 GCA_038496675.1 Rachycentron canadum | reverse complement strand
TATATATATATATATATATATATATATATATATATATACACACACACACACACATATATATACATACATATATATATATATATATATATACACATATTATTTTATTTTAGTGATGAAGCTAACACTGGAAATGAAAGGGCACTCTATCAGCCAGCTAGCATTTGTTATCTATAACCTAGTTAGCCAAACTGTAACTAAAACTAGCAAGCATTAGTTTAGTAAACTGTAAATTAAGATAAACGTTATGGCTAACATCAGTTAGCGACACAAAAATTTAAAACAAATATTACAAAGTAGCTAATATTAGTTTGGCAAGTGGCAAAAGTTAGAGACTAGCCAACATTAGTTAGCCAAACTATAGCATATGAAACTAGCTAACATTAATTTGTTAAACTGTAGCTTAAGGCAAACATTGTAAAGTAGTTAACATTAGTTGGCTGAACTAAAAGCTAAGGCAAGGTTACAAACTTGCAAATATTAGCATCGATGTGTAGACACTTGACACAATTTAATTCAGAAACTCACGTTACAAAGGTTAAGTGTGTGAGCCAAGATCGATAGTCAGCTAGTGCTACATTTACCTACAGTCATAACACAACACAGACGTCCAAACTGTTGCTTTTATCTCTTTTGGCATCCAAATCTTTTTGGAGGGGTCATTTGGATCAACCCCCATCTATCCCTTTATCTGCTGCCAGGCAGCCATACAGGCTTTAGATGTCTTAATACAAAGAGCAACAGTATTTAAAATCCAAATAAAAATAAGTAGAAAGCACATGAATCTTCAGTCCTTGCATGTCAAACGTTTCTTGAACACAACCACAAGAGGAAGTCAAGAGGAAAAATCAAGATGAATCATTGAGCTTGTGATTCAGAAATTCCACACAATCTAGCAAAAACAATTAACAATTAAATTATAATAATACGACCCCTGACCCCTGACATGCAAACTGTTTTACAAGTTTCTATTTCATGGATACACAGCTTCAACAGAGCACTTCACTGATTAGTCCTCCCCCTCACTGTTTTAACACAGGCTCCCAACTGCGAAAAACATTTCACATCAGACTCCTAGTGGTAATCACAAGTAGGACAAGTGGTATTTTTTTCCCTTATTGCAGACTCCCACTTGAGCTTGATAATTGCAGAGGGGCATTAAACCCAGACAGCAAACACTGATGTCTGCAGTCTGCTGTAATAAAAAAGATCAGGTTTATTTATAGCAATGACATTCATCCTGTATATAAAAACTGTCTGTTGTTGATTTTAAAACACTCCAGCACATAAATACTTAAGATAAAGTTCTTCTACATTCTCACGAGTATGTAGTGTATGAGAGCTGAGCACGGACTTGACCTGGTGCTCTGGTGTCCTGTGGACAAATGAGACACATTTCAGTCAGCATTCACAGCCCTCTTCCTCTGGGGCAGTTTTAAAGACAGGGAGATTTTCTTCCTCTGGCCACACTACTTTATTCAATTGCTCTGCTCCAGTTCTTCTCATTATACAGCACATTTCCTCTACCCATGCTGCACCTCTCAGCCAAAAACACCAGGCAGAAAAGACCAGGGGAAGATTGATTTTCAGCACAGATCAGATTCCACCTGCACAGGGAGGTTCGGGTCTGGACGGTCGATGAGGGGCTGCGGTTTGGCGAGCAGGTTGTGTTTTTTCAGCAGAATGAGCGGTGAGGTTTTTCTTTGGGTAATTTCATACTTAGCAGTGCTCGGCTGAGGAAACAGACACATCAAGTGCAGGGAAAATATATCATCGTTGAAGTGCTTCACAGTGAATGAAGACAAGAAATGATCTACCAGAGGGGCTGGAGCTTCTCTGAGTACTTATCCTCTTCTTGTGAGGCACATGCTAGAGCATTGTGATAGTTCCACATTAGTTCTATGTATAGTCAGAAAGGGGAGGCTACAAATCCTGTCTTGTTCAGTAGGTGGGATATTGTGAAATGTTTCCATTTCTCCCACCAAGTGCATCATCCATCCATCTCCTCTCTGCAGTTTATCTGGGCACAGGTTGCAGTGCAGACAGAGAAGACATTTGTCTCCCTGTCTTCATCCTCATGGTCTTTATGAATCATCCCGAGACTTCACCAGGTCAGATGAAATACATAATGCCTCCAGCATCTTCGCAGTGGGAGTGCGGGTCTCCTTCCAGCTGGATGTGAATGGAACAGACCCACACGGAGGCATCCTGGTCAAACCATCTCAACTGGCTCCTTTCAATGTGAAGGAGCAGAGGTTCTGTTCCTCAACCTGTCCCTAACTATTAGGACACTGTGTTTGTGTTTTGTCACTTGTCCTGTGGATTTATAGATATTTTTTACTCTTCTTTGCACAAATTAATGTAACAGCAATATATATCAAATCACAACGTGGAGAAAACGTGTCTGGTGTTGGTGGACCTGCAGAGGATTACAGCCTGAATGTGAAGCTCCTCTTGTGTAGTTTTATAATGAGTTTCAGCTCAGTGTTTATCTGTCCAGCCCACACCTTTATTGCTCTGGTTCATTGTTGTCGCTCTCATAAAGCTGCAGAAAATCACTAAAAACCCACAGTACTCCACCTGCGTGGCAGCAAACAGTAGACTGACACAGTTACAGAGGGATTGTCCTGGAAGAGTAAAAGTGGCAGTTTAGTAGCAGTTTATGTTGCTTTTATTATCATGACTTTTCGACAAAATGAACCACATTGTTATTATTGTAACCATCACATCAAACCTTTTAGCTTGGTTTACCTGCTGGCTTCAATGGTAAAGTGTGTGAACACCCACTAATTTGGTTAAATAATAATAATAATAAAAACAAAACAAAACATAGAACTAAGTGTTATTTTTCTGCTCTACTGCTCTCAAAGTATAAAAATGTAGTTTTTCTTCATTGTTAGTGCTGGCGTAGTGCAGCCAGGTGTGTTGCTCTGCAGGAAGATGTATGGTTTAATCAGGACTTAATTATGCAGGGTCGATGTTTAGTGCACAGATCCACGGGGATTGACTGTGCACGGGGCAGGAAGGGAGACATTTCCACCTAAAGTTAAGCAGAAGGCTCGAAGTACAAATAGAGTTTTCCTCCACGGCTCCATTCATTCACTGGTGATAAGTTGTACCTTCTACTTATCTCTTACTTAGGTTTATCTGTGCTTTGGTTTTAATAAATTATACTAACGATTTGTAAAAAGTCAGTGTTTTTATCACATCACTTCTGATTTACTTGAAGTTTGTTCAGCAAATGTTTCTGTGCTTGAATGCAACTTTTGAGAAACCTGTAACACAACTGTAGCTGTAGCTTTACCTTCTCTCCAAACAAACCAACAGTTTAAACCTCGGTTTAAATTACGAATATTTGAACCGCCTCTATTCTGTGGTTTGAGTAATAATTCAACCATTTCATCAGTTTCTCATTTCATCAACATGAGTCTTTGTTGAAAACCTGTCTGCCCAGGGGCGTCCTTGTGGCTGAGCTGTTAAGGTGGTTCACATTGGAGTCGTTTCCTGTTTCCAGAAACAAATAAAAAAAAAACAGTCAGACAACATCCAACCTCTTGACCTTGTGGCCCAAACTACGTTGTTACTGAACATGCCAGTAACCAGATCCCAGTGACTTAAAAGTTACTATGTTTATTTAACTTTAATCAAACCCACAGTGTTTTCCCTCACATGACCCAAAGTGTTTATGTCATTTAAACTTCATTACACCTGCCCTCCATCCCAACCTCCTCCTTCTGGATCAGAGGGTGTTAATACATTTATCACTTCACCGCCTATAAGATTGTCTGTGCATGTAACAAACCCAGTGATTATGTTTCCTAATCAAACCTTCAGCATAGCGTTGGCAGGTTGTGAAACTGATTTTTGAGGAATGTGTCGTCCTGTTAAATAAGGCCAGAAAACACTTGTCGAGATAATGGACAAACACTTTATTTTTGTAATTCATTTGTTGATTTATTGAACTGTAAATCTGCCCAGTTAAATAACTCTAATCTATATTTTAGAACCAATCAATCATGTTTTTTGTTTTTTTTTTATAAAACATGAGTTAAGGTTGGGGATAAAACACAAATAGAGCGAAAGTGAGAAAAAAATCTAACACAAAAGCTGAATGACACAAACACATTTAGACACATCACACACACAGATGAGTTTTTATTTATCTCTGTGACACTCCAGTGGTGATTACCGTTGGTATCACTTCACAGGTGCACAAATGCTTAATCCAGCGTTACCTGTCAATCTCTATTCACACAGCAGAAAACAACAGACAGGCCACAGCATCAGCTCTGACAGGTGATTATCTCACATGAACAACACTTTCACCTAAAGCAAGTCACCTCCAAAAGCTGCAGCTCAGAACTGACACGCATCAGGCAAACTGAAGGCAAACTGTGGCAGCATGCGAATGGGCTCTGCTACACCTCTATATACACAGTCTACCACAGTAACTTATACTATCTGATGTCCTTAAACCTGTGCATGTTCAATGTCAGACTGCACTGAACATGCACAGGGAATATTAGTTAGAACATTTTAGCTCTGAGGTCTCTGGGAGAGAAGTCTTCAACTCAATGAACCCTTGATCTTACTCCAAACATTGTTTAAAATTTCAGAAGCTTATTTTAATTTCTATTATATATCCACAATGAAGAGTATGAGCAAATTATCATTATACGCAGCATATGTCACCCTGTCATACAGAACCATCCAAGGTCCTAATTAAAGAGATATTGATGAGAAATTTAGATTTAAAGTCTGAATGAGCAGTAATCTCACTCACACACCATTTTAGCCACGAATGACTGATTTACACTGTCAGAAGATCCACTGACTCACATGTAGAAAACTGTGCTATGTTTCCAATCAATCAAGAGATTTGACAGGTCAAAGATGCAAATCAGTTGTGCTACTTACAGCATTCTTCACAGTGATTAACGCATAATTAGGGTCAAAACTAGACTCGACTCGATGATTTCCCATAATGACAATCGATTCTGACCGCAGCTGTGGTCATTTCATCATTATGAGGTTAATTACCCTGTTAGCTCATCTTAAGGGGCACATTGACACTGAGAAGAAGCCAAAGCACATCTGTTAAAACACATTGCCATTGTTGTGAGACACTATCTTCATGGCCTTTCAGCAGCTCTGGCCAATGAAATATTGTAACTTTGGAGCAAATCATACTATGAACCTATGGGGTTCCTCAGGGATCCATCCCGGAGCCTCTCTGGTCAGATCAGGCCTATATGACTTATTTATGAGGTTTTAGATCATGAGGATGTTCTGCTGTTGTTGGTTAAAGTTCAATAAGCATAAAAAGCTCATAGTATTTTGTCCTTGGTGGATAACTCAATATTAAATAAAAATATGAATTATCAATATTTCCTACAAGGCACTGCTGCAGAGGTAGACTAACAATAACAAGGTCATGTCAATCTTCTAAACATCGTGAAGAGTTGACGTTTCACGCTGCTCTCTTCTTTCACTAAATGAACCCTGTTACTCCTCATTACTCCTCCTTCTCCCCGCTGAGGTTTGTCCTACTCAAAAGAGGAGGAGAGGGGGAGTCATTTGAAATTTGAATATGTGTTAGACACTCTTAGCTGGAAACATGTCTGACTGGCTGTCTCACATGAGGTAAATGCTTTGACAGGCAAACTTTAGTATGCTGTTGCAACCACATTAACTCTTGAATATGGAAACATGTCTTTTGATACAATCCTAAAACAACCAGTTCTATAGATCATTTTTATTTATTTGCCATGTGAAGGACAAATCATAACTATAAATCAATAAATGCAGAAATAAATATTTCAATACATAAATAGATACAAAATAAATGCATTGTGTTTGTAATTAAACTGCTATTTCTGTATTTTTAGATTTCTAACTCTATGTATTTTCAGATTTTTGATTGATTTCTGTATTCCTGTATTTCCTACCTCAGTCTAAAGTCAGACTGGTTATAGCAGTGCAATGGATCAATATTACTACTGCCTTGACTTGACAGGCTCACAGGAACATGGATCCTTTATTTTGCATATATTTGTGACTGTAATTATTTAATTCCTTATTTATTACGTGTTTATTTATTTATCTATTTATTTATACTTTTTTCTGTTACATGCTCAAGGGTTAAACAGTCCCATCAATCAGGCCTTTGTAGAAACATTTGAACAGAAATTAGTAATAATTAAGACACAAGAGGAAACAGGTGACACTGAAAGGACTGAGGATGAATAAAATAAAAATCAGTCCCTTCGGCCTGAACACCAGGTGCTCCGTGTGTTCGATGTCACGTACCACTCATCACCTGGCACCTGATACTGTCCATATGGCAAAGCAGGATGAAGCAGCTTCACACTGATCTGATGCCACTCAGCAGCATCAACAAGGGGACGCTGGAGAGGTTTGTGAGGAAAAACCTGCTCCAAATCACACACCATCTGAGACTGGGACCAAGATTAAAACAACGATGTGGAGCCAAGATAACGCTGGAGTGGCTTCAGACCAAATCCAGAGAGAGAGAGAGAGAGGGGGGGGGGGGGGGAGAGAGAGAGGAGAGAGAGAGAGACTGACAGAGGATCAGAACATCTGTGAGGAACAAAGGCAGAAAATGTCCAAAATCAATCTTAAAAAGCTGATGGAAGCAGATCTAAGGGAAGCCGGATCTGTCTTGGTGCCATTGGTGCTCATAAAAAAAAACAAAAAAACAGCTGAAGTGACAGTTTTTTTTTTTTTAATTATGCTGCATGACACAATTTTAGATACAACTGACTTTACAAATAAAGTAAAGTGAAACAGAAGAGGAGTAAAACACTTCCCAAAGGGGTTATTATATAGACCTGTATATGTATATTATATATATGTTAAATATGTATAATATTTGTATATTACTGACACTTGACTTTAAAGTGGATCTGCATTTAAATTGCACAAATCTTCCTAAATGTAAGACAGAGATGTGTGAGAGGTGGAGAGAGGAAGCTGGAGGATTAGAGGGTTTATCCCGTCCTCTGGGAGTCGGGACGAGTCGTTGTTTGTCGAGCTGCCGCTCAGAGCTGCAAGTGAATGAAGACAGCGAGACACAGGAGGCAGATTTCCTAAAGTTGCTTTTTCTGTTCTCCTTCACTCAGAGGCTGTGTCATCAGTCACGTACCTAAGTTTAAGAGAAGAAGGTGCAAGAACCACTCATGACGTCAGTGTCTGAGAAGTAACCTGTGTCCATCTATGTTTGTAGTTGTTCCAGAAACATGAATCTTGGTGGTAGAAAGAAATAACAACAGGGGCAGGTAATGATATATGAATATATTACATGGAAATGCACTGACCACACACAAACCAGCCGACAGATGAGAAGCATCTTTGTTTTTTTCACTGCTTTAACTGAGCTAAATATCACCTCTCTTATTCATCAGCCTCTCAAGGTCTGTCATTGTCTTAAAATATGGACGTGATGCTCTTTTTTTCAGAATAACCAGTTTGAGAATGATCCAACCATGATTGATACGCTTATCCTTCAGGGTCGCGGAGGAGCTGGAGCCAATCCCAGCTGACAACGAGCAGCCAACCAGCCACTGAACTTTTTTCTCCATTAATTACAATGAGACACAACAACCTTTCGTGACACCATCGCCACCATTACAACCATTACAGATCTGGACATGTTGCTTCAACGTGACGACTCATTTTGCCTACAATGAATTTGTGTGACAGTGATACTAACCAATCAGTTCAAGCCTCAGTTAAACCACTTTGAGGTTTTCCAATGTGTTTTGATGAATCTTCAGCCAATACATTTTTTTCAATTTTACTTTTTTGGGCATTTTTGTCTTTATTATGACAGCGAAGGTCGAAGAGGGAGACTGGAAAAAGACGTGGGCTGGGCTGGATTCAAACCCAGACACTGAACCTACGTGGTGTGTGGGCTCTGCCGAGGAAGCCACTGAGTTAACCACTGAAATTTATTATAAGAGACTAGACAAACTTCAATGTCCTTCTCACTTCTTCACTTTGTCTTCCTTCGGTAGTTTAATAGTAAGACAGAATCTCATGATCAAAATGAAATGATGGCAAAAATACTAATTTCCCAAATATAAATAAACTCAGACGGGTCCAGTATTTTCTCTTGAGCGACACTTAACCCACATACACACACTCACACCCTGGTTTAAACTGGAAAACAATGTACATGAGATCAGACGATAACACCACACACACACATACACACACACACACACAAAACCTTTGTGAATAACTTTAACCACTGTTTACAATGACGTCTTGGCATTTGACCTTTTCTGGAGCAATGCTCCAATTTGCATGTGTGTCGTCATCCATCAGTGGCCGACAGTTAAACACTGAGGACTATCTCACTGCAGCAGAGGCCTGGAATCACAGGACGCTGCTGGCTTTGAGTTCAGTGTGTGTGTGTGTGAGTGTGTGTGTGTGTGTGTGTGTGTGTGTACTCAGAGGTCACAGGGGTTAAAATCACTTCATTCAGGCCAAGAAACTAAGAAATGTTATCGAAGCTCTACAGATGAACGGAGCGCTCAGTGCACACAAAGAGGGAGCAGAGGAGAAGAAGAAAGAAGAGAAGGGGGATAATAACATGGGGAGAAAGGAAACGAGAAGAAGAGGAGAGGAAAAGGATCTGGATTGAGAAATTCTGTCTTTGCATGAGGGCTGGACAAATTGTGTCTATTGCCTTGGATCAGAGGACAAACAGAAAAACTCCATCAACGCTGCCAACTACAGAACCTGGACAGAATCAAAATCTGCCAAATTCACCAGGTTCTGTGTCCACGCACAGGAACAGAGCTTTGATGAAGCAGCTACACTCACACAAACACCACAAAATGACTCTTTCAGAATTTGATCCACCAGACCTGCTAAAACTTGGAAATCCGAGAAGAGACGTTTGATGAAGTCTGTAACACACACGTCTACTACTGGCTGAGATGGAGAGAAGCTCATCCCCAGCTCCTTCGACACATGACGTCGCCTCAGGTAACAGGAAGACATGAAATATGATCCAAGAGGTTAATTTACAATGAATACATGTGACTTTAAAGGCTGATCAGACACCATTATATTATGAGCAAGGACTTTATTTTAAAGTGATTTTGAAAATAAAACAGGAAATTAATCAAAAGTCCAAAATAAAGCCCCTTTTCCACTGGTCAAAAAAGACGAGTATTAGGACCCGGATTAAACAGATCTGCCGTAGACACAGGTATCAGCTCTGGCTCCAATCAGCTTTGATGTAAACACAACACCACAACACATTCATTTTCACACCCCCTGTCATTGTCCCTTGTCCACAACGGTGCTGTTAAACCAGAAACACTGAGCTCTGGGATGACAGAGTGAGCCGGAGCCACAAAGTTAGTTTTAAAACCACACAGCCACTGATATAAGTCTCTCACTCTCTTTTACAGCAGCAACAGCCTGAGGATGAGACGTAACAGATCTGTTTTATCAGATTTGTACGGTGGCGAACAGCTCACTCTCTCTCCTCTATGTCTGTGTGTGTCTTCAACTGCATGTGATATCATCCCTCGCAGTTGTGGGTCAGTCCGGACCAAGTCTGAACCCACATTGTTTTGTGAACTTCCTTTTCAAGTTTGTAATTGAGCCGTGGCCATCTCGGTTTTTTGCAACCAGAAGAAACCATGTCTGGGGGAGAAGGTGGAGCTGAGGTGGATCTGACCTGCTCTGTACTCCATTGATTGTGTCAATCACACGGTAGCTACGCCCTAATTCATGCCCTGTTTATGGTTTATTTTCATAACATCATGATGTTAATTCATTCAACATCATGTTGTGTTGAAGACTTGAAACTAGAGACTGAGACCATAAACTCATTAGGAAAATGATAACTGAGCTAATAAATCAATACAGTCTGACTTCTTTAACAACCAGTGGAGTCGCCCCCTGATGGTCATGAGATAGAAGGAAGGTTTCAGGCTCTTCAGCACTGGCTTCACTTTACAGACACACTTGGTTAACTGGTGACTCCAAATTGCCTGTGAGATACACTGGCAACCTGCAGTAACAACAGGATGGTGAATCGTCTTCATTCAAACTTTGCTTTAATATGAAAAAGTCAGTTAACACATGAATACACTACTTTTCTAGCTTGAACATTATTAAAGGTTTATGACACACACACACACACACACAAACGCACACACACTCCTTGATTTACAGGTAATAAATCATCCTGTTGTCTGAAACAACACTTTCCAGACAAGTTATGATGTTTTTTTTTTATTAAATCTTGTTTAAATATCTTCCTCCGGCTCAGAACAAACTCGCCATGGGTGAAATTAGTCCTTCGCATTAATTTAACAGTTATTGCCTTTGTCACGATTAGAGATTTAACATCTTGTCTCAAAATCAGACCACACAGACGACATCTCCAAGACTTTTTCCGCAGCCATGGATGTTCATGGGATAGTGTATTGGGAGATTAGCAGGGAGATTTCCCCTTTTTTCATCTTAATTAAGGTTTTTACTTCTCTCGAGCTTGAATCTGGTGAAGCTTCATTAAATTCTCTAAGTTACACACTTGTGGTTTAGTTGAATTCTGGAGGCGGAGATGGTCAATGTGACTGGAATAATAAACCCAGAACAATGAGTAGATAAGACTCTGGGTATCAGTGGTGTAGTGAAAGGAAAACTGAACTGCAGGCTTTCAAAGCTCTTGAGATAAAATTCTACATGTGTAATTAGGAATGAGACATGATAAAAGACAATTTTTTCTTCTCTGTCTTTTTTTTTTTCTACAGTAAAAGTTTTTGGAAACTTGTAGAAAGTTAATATTATGTACCTAGAAATGCTGGATAATTAAACCTGTGTTCTACGTGTTGTTGAGTTGTGCGTTTACATTATCCCAGATGTTTCCATCAAGTCTTAAACCAGAGAAATCTGTGATTTTAATCATAGTTATTGTCCGTTTCTTTTGTTCGTTTGTCAGTGACGTCCTCTATGTGTAAGCGTTGTGGTTTCCTGCTAGAAGCTCAAAGTTGACTTTTAAGCATTTATTTTTAAGACGCTTTTTACACCTTGGTCATTTTCATTTATATATTTGTAGTGGATGAAGGATTTTAGTTATCAGACGTCTGAATCTTAAATTATCATATATATATAAAAGCTGAATAAATGTCAGACGGCTCAGCTCCCAGACCACCTGAGACATCCTGTGTCCACTGAAGAGCATCAGTGAATCACCGATTTTTAAAGTGAAGCTGCTTTATTCTGTGTTTGCCTGTGTTAATCTCCTGGTCTTTGTTGTGGAGAGGAGGAGACCTCAGTGGAGAATTCAGCTCCAGACAAAAAAAACGTCTGGATCTTAACTTATCAGAGAAACAATCAAAACAAAGGTCAGCAGCAGTCTGGGCTCCCAGACCCTCACTGTCCTCCCGTGAAACTGCTTTGTTCAGTGTTTCTACTGGTTATAATCACCTGCTCCGTTTGTTTGATTTACGTGCTCAGCTCCAGGTAAAAACCTCCTGGACCACCGATGCTGAAGGAACCAAATCAGGAGAACAACTCCCATGAGCCCACACTGCCTCTGTTATTGTTAGGAGGCTCAAGGACGATAAGAACAGCGATGGTCCTGTCGTAGATGATTTTGTCAAGTGGTGTGAAGAGTCCTACCTATCGATTATCATCTATTATTGACACAAAACAAGCTGTAGCTACAATGCATAGAATTAGATGTGTCATTTGTTCATTCACTTATTTATTTTATTACTTCTTTGCTGTGTTTTATGTGTAGATTGATATGTTTTTTTTTCTTCTCTTTGTTGTATGTTGAACGTGTGTAATATGTAAGACTTTTTACTGCCAACCAAATTCACCCAAATGTATAAATAGTGTCACCTTGATAGACTTGTAGAGTTACAGGCTGTGCATTTAATGATTTCATTGTAGGGAAAACAATCCAACCTGAACCTCCCGACCAGAGGCTTTACATGTAAATAAATTGCCTAGCTCCATGTTCTCGTTCTTCCTCCTCACCTCCACCCTGGCTTCATCCTCTGCACTCATTATGCACACACAAATACACAGAGAAGTGTTATGTTTGTCATGTCACTCTCACTGTACTGTACAACATTTTTCACCACACACGTAGGCTGTGTAATTATTGACGCTCTCGCCCCGGCGTGTTTTATCAGCTGACCTGAACGATGACAGCGGGTAACAGTAGGTGTTTAAATGAGATCAACCCTGAACTCTCATCACTCACAGAGAGATCTGCTTTAAAATAAGACGTCCACTGTCACAAAAGGGCTTCATCTGCTATTTCAATATGATTGATGGCATAAAGCGGAGCAAATAACACGCTGATGTAACAGGGAGTAAGGTGGATATGGCTGAAAATAAAAAACAATATTACTGATTGTTACATAAATGAACTTAGATAAGGTCAAACTCAGTGTAAGAGGATATGTGAAGAGCAGTGCTTTTGATTGATCACATCTTATAACGCATGGATTAATGCACGGTCAATGGATAGATTGATAAACAACACAATCGCCAGCCCAGTGGTCCCTGTCATATTTGCACCACTCTCTAATCCTTTGGGGCCCTGATCAATATTTATCAGTGATGGGTCCGTGCATTGATTCGGCCTGGGGACACTTTCCATGGCGCTGTGAAGCCTTCAGGGCTCACACTGACATAATGCACTGATCTGTCACCCATGTAAACCATTACAGTCTGAATGACAGAACAAAGAGAAGTGGAGTACAAACATGGATCAGGTCCCAGTCCGTGCCTTCGGTCATTTCCTATTTTTTGACCCTGAAGCCTCATCCCTTGGTCTCGTCTGCTTTCTCTCTGCTTGCGTTTATCTCTGGTTCTCATCGAGTGGTTTTGATTACATGGATGTGTGAATATATGTGAAAAGATCACTCGGTTTCTCTATTGTGGGATGAATTATTCATTTTAGTACATTTTTTCTCAGAAACAGTATTGTCAACAATCTCTCCACAGAGGAGTTTTTATTAGAATGAGACTAAAGCCCTTTTCGTGCTTAGGAGACTTTTCCATGAGCAGCGTTGCTTCACATCTAGAAGGTTCTGGGTTTGAGCCGGTCGGGGCCTTTCTCTGTAGACTTTACATGCTCCTCCTTCCTCCCACAGTCACATGCAGGTCGATTTAATTGATGACTATAAATAACCCAAAGGTGTGATTGGTTGTTTGTCTCCATATGTCGGCCCTGTGACGGACTGGTGACCTGTCCTTGGTGTAGCCGCCTCTTGGTCTGTGTCCCCTGGGGTTGGCTCCAGCCCCCTGTGACCTTTGGAGGATAAGCAGATACTGATACTATATACTGTAGATACTGGATAGATGAATTCAGACATAACAAGACACTTACAGAAAAATCTGAGTGATAGAGAGTGTATTTTAAGTCTTAATGACCATCTTGATGGAGTCTCATCTCAGCTTCTTACAATGAACACACTAATACATTTTCACATAGGCGTCATAGTTTAAGCCATAAAAGAACAAATCCTTTCATGTTATATATTGTTTAATACTTAATATTCTCACATGCTGCTTAAAGCGTTTTGCTGAGCAGAATCATATTTATTGGCCAAGTATGTGTGCACATACAAGGGGTGTAACATGACTCACAAGTACTTATAGTTATTATTATTAACATTAAGTTAAAAGGTAGGCAAAAAATAGACAATATACAAAAATAGACAATATATAATATATATATAAGAATGATAAGTGGAAGCATACACCATGAGCTGCTCTGTATGTTTATACTGTACAAGTAGTGCAATAGAAAGGTAGTACAGAAAGATAAATAAATGATAAATAACATTTGGCAAAACCATTTATAAAAGAGCAAAACATTTGGTTGAAGAGGCCATTCTGGTCTGGTTATTACTCTGATCAAACTGTGAGCAGAAAGTAGTTTTTCCTGACTCTTTTTCTCATATGACAAGATATTGATCCCCTCAAAAGCATGTTTCATGGTTTATTATAGTGACTTTGTGCGTGAGAGAAGATGATTTTGGATCATAAAAATACTGATTAATCTTAGAGGATGATGCATTTTTCTCTCCACATGTTTCACTTTGTCTCCGTCTGAAAGTGACACAGAAAGTTCTGACCTAGTGACACTGTTGTTGCACCTTTCACATTAAAGCAACTCAAGTGCTTATGCAGTCAGATTAAATCAATGTAAAGGGATGAATGTCTGGGAGAGGCTAAAGAGTCTGCAGCGATGCTAACAGCTCTAAATGTTAACGCTCATTAACGCCAACATGCTCACAGTGCTAACACACTGATAATAGGCATAATGTCTGTCATTTTACTAAAAATATAACCTTCAGTAGCTCACTACTGTCATGGCTTGGCTTGTTAGCTAACCTTATTGATTATGAATGGCAGTGCGTTGACTATGGCCTTTATTATGGTCCCTCAACAGCATATATGCGACACATCATGTCAACTAAAGACAAAGCTACAGTGTTGATATAATTAAGAGGCTGACCAGAAAATATAGTTATTACCCATAATTGTACATGTTCTCTGTCGTTTGTGTTTCTCCTACATGTTCAGACAAAGTTTAAATTCAAGTGAATTGTTTGATTTGTACAATGAAGTTTACCAATGCTCATATCTACATAGGTTTTCTTGTTTAGCATCAGTGTCCTAGTGTTTGTCATTGCCCCTCTCTGCCTGAACACACTGTACAAGGGCACGTCAGAGCATCCAAACCCACTGAACCACAAAGCCATCTGGCTCAATCTGATCCACATCAATAATCATATTAGGGTAATTTCACAGGGATGTGGCACAACCTCAGGGGCATAGATGCTGGTATATGACTGGGATGCCATGACTCAAATCCCCAAAACTATTAGGAAAAATAAAATATGGATACAACAGAATAACATGAAATACCATGGAATATGACAGAGTGGCTGTGGGAGGCCTGGTCCCCTTCTTGAGAAACTACTGGCGTGATTTCCTTGAATGAAGAATGTGCAGCAATGAAAAGCAGAGCAGTTCTTTGGACAACAACTGTTGCTGTCAGCTGTTTCCTGTTACACATCAAAAAGAGGGTGGAGCGGCAGAGGATACGTAGTCAGAATTTAGGATTAAGAAAAGAAAAAGGTCTGTTAATCATTATGTTTCCTGCTGCTTCTTCACAGTAAAAGTACTTTTAGGCTTTATTTTTATATTTACTAGCAGCTGTAAATGTGAACTCAAAACAGCTGTTATACGATGTCATGGGTGTGTAACGGTAATACAGTTACAAATACACTGTATTACATGCTTCATCATTTCCTTTTAACTCCTTGTGATAGTGGGGAAATTAAAGGCAGCATAGTAATGGTGGATTACTAATTAAAAACCTGTATGTACTGTATGTAGAAATAAATACTGGATGTAAACACATTTTAATGGCCATAAATAGAATAAAAAATGGGTCTTCATAACTTTAAACCGAATTTCACTCATCAATAAGCATATGGATTAGATAAAGTAGCAACATAGATATACTAATTGTTGAGAAGCAAAGACAAACTAAACATGAAGGAAAAACACTTTGTAGGACTTTTATTTTTTTTGTGTGCGGATCAATTAGCTGATCAAAACAGTAACAGCGATATCATAGTTCAGGTGCAGAGGGAATGAGCTTCCATGCACTCAAACCTTGTCATAGATATAAAGAAAAAATACAGCAAATGGAAGAGGAGAAAATTGGTGTGGATCACAGAAGAGAGATGAAAAGGCACCAAAGATCAGAGAGAGTAATATTAGTAAGAGCACAAATGGAACCAGGAATGAAACTGAGCAAAATGACATGAATGCAACATGAATTTAAAAAAAATGAAAAGTAATATGAATTAAAAAATGCAAAGTAATATGAATTAAAAAATGCAAAGTAATATGAATTAAAAAATGCAAAGTAACATGAATTAAAAAGAATGCTAAAAAAAATCACAAAGAAAAGAGAAACGTTTACAAGTGAAGTCAAAAGGAGTTGGAGTATTTTAGGCAGCAACCCAAAGGATTTCCAAGGCATTGTGTCTTCTGAGGTGATGTGAGGATGATGATAGATGAAGGTGAAGCAATAAAGCTGCCTCTCCCGTGCTGTCTGATTGACTGAAACCTGCAGATTGATGCCAGCGTCCCTCAGAGGTATCACGTCCAAGGCCAAGTGACGCCCATGTAAGACTTTACGCCACAAGTACGTTAAGAGTTCAGATGGATCCAATGAGGTGTCTGGGCTCCTGGGAGGCTCCTGCTGCAGAGCTGCAACACAACAACAGGTTTCATCATCTGTGTGTCTCGTTTAGTGACACCAAAGTCACGTTGCACAATTTCAGTGTTTCGTGGCTGTTTTTGGCTTCTGGATGCATTTGTATAGAGAGAGATAGATAAGAGGCGACATCACTAGTTGCAAAAAGAAATCAAAATGCATTGACGTCTATGGGAAAATGGCCCTACTTCTCACTTGATTATTATCTAAGTTTTAGGTAAAGTGAGGTGCAGCAGTGCACTATTAAGTTATGATTCAATCAGGATAGAGTACAGAGCAGGTCATCTAATTCATGTCACGACCTTCACAAGTGGATCTGATATACTGAACATCTGTGAGATTTAAAACTGAATATGTTAGTGTCTTCACCTGATTATGTTGCAGAAATAATAGTGTATTTGCACTGTGCACTTTTATCCCAGTCAAGTTCGCTGTCTAACCCGTCTAAACTATTTAAGAGCATTAGAGATCAGCACCTACAGTAAAAAAAAGATCAGACACCAAAACTTTGTCTTCTACATGACTTCATGGTGTAAAGTGTATCCCAGCATGCAGCAGTACAAGTTCTGTGGACATTATTCATTTGTCTGATTTGTGCTGGTGTTGCGTAACAATAAAATATTCATGGGAAAGAAATGTTTTTGTAGCTTACAGTGAAGCTGGAGAACTCAAATGTGTTAGTGAACTCCCATGTCTCCAGACAGCAGAGCTGCTCTCCACATCTGTTTCAGCCCAATAAAGATATGGAGAGTTTGCTGCTAAATGTTCAGTTTAATACTCCAGTTTTATTTACTGACTGCTGAGTCACGACGGTGGAACAGCAATGACATTTATGTTGTGATTCAGGTGGAGAGAGAACCAGACAGGAAAATCTAAAGTTGGACCACTCACTTAAATGAGTTTGGCCTCATCCCACATTATGAGATGTGGTGGAGATGGGTGACTAAGGCAGAGGTAAACAGATTTATCTGACATTTTTACTTGTGGAGTTGTGTGTTTGGTTGTCTTTTCCTTCAGTTGTTTCATATTTGTCCTTAGCTGTGTTTTTACACGTGTTACTCTATATGGACTGCACAAACCTGTCTATAAACCTTGTCTGTTTTTGTGCATATTTATCCTGGTGTTTCTCCTCAGCTCTTTGTGTGATTGTGCTTGTCTTTGTATCCCTACTTGTGTGTGTTTATGCTCTGTGTACTGGTGTGTATGTGCCTCATTGTGTGCACATGACATTGCTGGTACTGCAAAAACATGCCATGTGTGTCCAGTAAATCAGAGTAATTCAGCTGTCTGATTCACTTAACAAACATCAGTCAGTAGGTTGTGTTGTCATCCATGAGAGGAGAGAAGGGGACGCCAGCAGTGTGACAAGTTACACAACCTTTAAGCTGACTCGCTGGTTTCTAGAATAAGCAAACAAGAAAACAAGATTGACCAAATCTGTGGCAAATTATAATGAACCTTTTAGTTTTTCTTTTTACTTTTTGAGTTCATATATATATGTTGGTTTCAGTTTTACAGTTACCCATCCTTATCCTCATACTGGACAGAATTGTGTCATGATGAGATCTATATCTGGATCCACATCTGTAACTAACTACTTGTTTCTAGTCCTCTGACCTCCAGCCTAATTTTCCACAGAATTTCATTGAAACATGTGGTTGAGACAAGGTTCTGGGTTCAAACCCCAGGCCTGGGGTCTATCTCTCTGGCATCCTCCCAGAGACAAGCACATAAGGTTAAGTGTTGGCTCTGAGTTGCCTGTAAACATGAATGGTTGTTTTTCTGATAACGTCAGCGCTGTGATAGACTGGCGACCTGTACAGGGTGTAACTGGCCCTTGCCCAATGTCAGCGGGGATTGGCCCCAGCCCCCCCATCCTGCAAACTCTGCACAGATTAATGGATGGAGGTGAATGTGTATTTTGTTTTTTAGACAATCTGCTGAATAACAACAACACAATAACCTCATCCTCAGAGGTGGTAAAAGCTTCAACTGCTGACCTCTTTTTAACAAAACCATTGTGAGAACTTTGTTGAAGAGCAATGCCCATGACTCTCAAGGTTAGATGCTAATTAGCAGCATCTTGTGCATAAAGAAGCCTGAGAATCTGTACTCTTACAGTTTGCATGAGTTTTCAGAGCAATGTGAGAGGCCGATCAGAGCTCTAAAGAGGTAAAATCGATAGCTTATTAGCAATATTAAGTCTGTTGGTAGAGCAGTGGTTCCCAACCTTCTCCAATTCATGGCCCGCTTGAAAAATAAAATATTGGCGGCCCACATCCGGCCCTCCAACAATATGGAAGCCAAATAATGCTTTTCTACTATCTAACTGTCGACCCTCTTTCCTTTTTATTCTTCCTGTTGCTATAACCACCTTTGTATTTTGATGCTCCAGTTTTGTGGTTTTTGGGAATCACTGGTGTGTTGGATTTGAAAACGTTTGACCTCCTAATGTGGGTATGCTGTGCATATCATTTAGGGCTTATTCATGCTGCTTACTGCTTTAATCAGCATTATTGTTTTAAGGGTTTTTGAAAAATCCATAAACATTAGCTAAATAAATAAACCTGAACAAATGACTGATATTATAGACTGAGGCAAACGTGTGGAAGGTATGAATGGTGATTGGATGCTGAAAAGGCCAGGAGAGGAAACACAGGGCAGGACAGCTAGATAATAACCAACCATTTGCAGCTGCAGAGAAACAGCAGAGCACATCTGGAACCTGCTGTTTCTGTTGTTGAGCTTGCCCCACACAGCAAATGTGCTTGTTGCCAGTCATGGGGAGAAGGGGACTAGTTGTGCAGCTGTGAAAGGTTGAGATGTGTGGGTGTATGTGGGGATGGGAGAGCTGCAGGCAGTTCTAGACCTGCATTAAAAATCCACACAGACTCTCAGTTCCTCAAATGAAGGGGTCTCGTGAAGCTCGTAATGCTCTGAACTCGTTGCATGTCTGTACAGTGGAGGGTACTGGTTTTAGAGTACTGGCAGAGTGGAAGATGTAATAGCTGCCAACGGGGGACCATCTCCATGTCAATGCCATAAAAGCTCCTGGAGGTGCAATGTGTAGGTGGCCCAATACTTTTGTCCATACGGTGTATTTGCTTGGTATTTCCCGTATCATATGGTGTTTTCCTGATGGAGGGCTGGTGCTTCTATTACTGGGAGAAAGGAAGAGAACGTAATGGGCAGATATTGACACATCTCACTTTCACATCTACAGGAAAGCATCACCAACTAATGTGCATGACTTTGCACTGTGGATGGAAACCATTAGGCTTTAATGTGTGGTACACGCTAATACTAGACTTTGATATGGACAATATACATATATATTTTATGCCTGAACATATTTGAATATTTTTCTATAATATTTTTCACTTATTGTAAATATTTACATAAGTCATAAGTTACTTTACGACTTTATTATGTTGATACCTTCAGTACTTTTATCTTTGTTTTCGCTGTTTTTGCACCAAAGTCTCAACAGTCCTTGCACTGCTCAGAAACCTACTAGGAAATAAACCAGATTCAGAGAGTTCGAGGTGTCGACTGTCCTTCATCCATCTCACAGCACGTAAAGCATTTTCACGTTGGTGTCTGCAGTGAGTTCAGTTCAGTTAAAACTTCACAGTTTAATACAAAGTCGGCGGAGCGTGTGTTTTATTTTCTGCCTTATGTCGCCATCCAGTGGGTGACGTCTGAAAACCAGGTCCTCTCTGATTGGCTTAATTTGCGATGTGCTTGTCTCTGATTGGCCAGTAACAATTCCGCCTTCTAGAAAAATCTCCCGTGTGGAAACGCTCGTAGCTCAACGGTACCGCGTTATCGCTTTCAATTAAAATCATGTTTATTATTTTTTTCTACCGCTAAAATATTGTCTTCAATCCACTTATTATTTTAGAAATACACCGGGAATAAATTAGTCCCTCTGGTTTAGGAAATAGTGGAATATCACTCAGTATTGTTTTGTTCCTTTCCGGAAGACAATAGAGAAGGGACAGGCTCGATTTATGGAGTTTCGAGGAACAAATTTGTTGTGATAGTTTCTCTCCGGGGCTGTTTGAACAAAATGAGGGGTTTTCGGTCACTCCTGAGCGCGGCAGTCACCGTCCTGGTGCTCGAGGCGGGCCTGGTGTGTTGTGATATAACGGACGGAAACGCCGAGCATCTGAAGAGGGAGCACTCGTTGATGAAACCGTACCAAGGTGAGATGGTCCGGTTAGCTCGTTAGCTAACCCGCCGTCTGCCCACTCTGCCCCCCGGAAACCGCGTTATTCGGCAACTTCTGCAACAGCTTGGATCGTTAGTCTCACCGATTCTCGTGTTATCGCTCAACCGGAGGAACTGATTAACTGTTAACTGTTATATCCGCGTTCAAACGGAGCCGCATAAAAAAAGTTACAAAATCGGCCATTTAGCTAAAACAGAAACAGAAACATCCGAGGCTCAAAATGTTAAAATGTCTTATAAAGTTGCTAAACAAAACTTTGACCAGTCAGCGCTAAATTAACTGGCAGCTGTCCTCATCACCAGTGTGGTCCAGTTTCATTTATAAATCACACGTTTTGCCTCCAGGGCTCAGCAGCATCACAGAACCAGAGCAGTGATCCCTCTACCAAGGAAAAGAAACAGTCCAGATTAGAGACACACAGTGAATTGACAGTATGGACAATCAGGATAACAGCATTATAGATTAGGAACATTACAGAAGTTTTTGAGGCAGATAGGACTTCAGCTACAGGATCAAATTATTGGTCTCGTTTATTACTTATCACTATTGTTAATAAATAAACAATTTATTTTGTTTTTGAAATCAGACATCTATCATAATCTGCAATTTCAGAAGCACAACAATTAAAATGATTAATCACAATGAAAATAATCATCATTGGAGCTGTGGCACTCATTTTGCACACATACAATTTATGGTTATTAATTTGGACCAGTTGAATAATTTAGCACGTATTAGTTTATTTACCATAAGTCATTCTCACTTATCATCACAGCGTATCATGTTGCTTTGATTCATACATGTGTTTTTCCCTCTTGTTCAGATATCTGGATCATATATTTTAGGATTGAATAAGCAGGATCTGGACACTTCAGGTGTGCAGTCCATTATAGTGAACATTGAATCACTGATATTTCTTGTGTTAAATTAGAGTTCTGTGATGACACTACTAATACTACTAAAACAAACCTTATGACTTTGATAGTAGATTTCCATACCCTATAGAAATGATCAGAACAAATGGGTGACAGAATGTAATATCAGAAGATGTAAAACAGTATAGTTTGCAGTGAAAAATTATAATCAAAATGATTTAGTGTAGAGTAAAGGATACTGGCGTTGTCCATTAGTTGCTGGTAAATTTGGCACACTTCTGATCCACAACACAGTGCGAGTTTTCAATGAAACATTAACTTTAAACTCCACTTTGTTTGTCAGAGGTTGAGGCGAATGTTTGGTGAAAGACATTGAAGGTTGTGAAGGAAGTTTATCACTCTGTTGCAATCTGATTGCAGCAGAGCAGATTGCACCTGCCTGGAGCTGTTACAGTGGAGTCGGTTGAGGAGTTGGCCACAAACTGCAAGCATCTTATTTGCATATGAGTTGACTGGATTAACAAATGTGTCATGGGCCTGAAACCTGCCCCCAGGAAAAGAGATGTTTGTTAAGGGCGTGTGCAGAAAAGAGTACAGATGATAGTCCACACTTGCCTGTGTTAATTCTTAAATGAACACACCCACCAGCTCCGTCCTTACTGATGATAATAAGAAACCCATGTAAACAGACAAATAATTGTTCTTCATGGATGTCTATGACAACATTGATTTTGACACATTTATTGGAAAGCCATGAGTGGTTGTAATATTAACTGGCTTAAGACTGGCTCAAGTAAAACGCAAATACAGTGCAAATGAAGCTAAAGGTCCAAGACAAAGTTTAACACAGTAATCTTAAAGGAAATAACTCCATCCATACGCCATCCATGCAATTAGAGCCTAAAGTATTGTTGTGCAAAAACAAAAAAACTTTAAGAGTCTGGCACAGTCCCGCAGCTGATCGACAGCAAAATCAATTTAGAGCAACTTGTAACTGCAACAACTTGAAGACATTTCTGGAAAACAATGTGATTTCTCTCATATGCTCTGTTGGGTCTGATCAGGTCTTGGTCTTTCATCTGTTTGTCTTGCAGGTGTTGGCAGCAGCCCGAGCAGTCAGTGGGACTTCTGGGGGAGCACATTGGTGACAGGCTCGTATGTCCGACTCACTCCAGATGAGAGAAGCAAGCAGGGATCCATCTGGAATACTGTGGTGAGGCTATATTACAAACACAGCTGTAATCTCCAGTCTCCACTCATTCTCATTTATACCCAAGACTGTGCCTTTCCAGCTTTGGGTTTAGAGTATATGTTCATCGGGTTCATCTGAGGCCATGTCCACTCAGCCTGGCTCTATAAAACTCAGCCTCACATATTAGTTAAATTTTACTTGTCTCATGTTGATGTTTTCTCCATTTCTGTGCGTTGCTCATTCATATGAAGCTGCCATAGAAAGTAAATACTTCTGTTTCTGGTCTACAGCCTTGTTACCTGAAGGACTGGGAGATGCATGTGCAGTTTAAAGTTCATGGGTCAGGAAAAAAGAATCTCCATGGCGATGGCATTGCTATCTGGTACACAAAGGACAGGCTGCATCCAGGTAATGATGGCCTTTCAGCCCCGAGCCTTTTCACTGCTGAGTTACGGCTTTTGTGGAGGAAACTCACTGAGCTCGATCTCACTTCATCTTGATTCTTTGTGCATTAAAGTGTTGAAGTTTGTCACTGGGCTGTCACCTGCAGCTGCTCTCACTTCCTGGAACTGCATCACAATAAAAGCCTTCCAGTTGTGCATTGGGTGAAAACTTGCACATCATAAGGAACAGCAAAGCAGAGTGTAGCGGGAAACAGTGAGGCTGAATGGAGCAAAGTCCAAATTAGATGTCTAAGTTCTGAATTATACATTTACTAAAATACTAAAAGCTTAATATGGTGAGTCTGCTTTGCCTTGACTCATCTGCATGTAAAGCTCAGTCACTTTTTTGTTTCGCTCCAGGACACAAGGTTAAAATTTATATGATAAATTGAACAGTACGGCTAAAACATGCTACTGAAAATGGATGACTCAGATATTGTTATGAAATCACAACTTGTACTACTACAGTTTTCTGTTTTTTCCACTGACCTTCAGGAAAAAATGTGGATTTATAATATGTTGCCCCTATTTTCTCTGGTTTTAAGTGCTGAAAAGAGATTTAAATATATTGTCTTCTCACTGTTGCACATCAGAAAGTATGCGTCAATGTTAGAGAAACATTAATCAAAACATGTTTTTGTCACAGTCAGTCAATAAACACTCATCATTCTCACTCCATCAGGAGGCTTTTTCTCATCATTACCACTTGTTAGTGTCCATCACCTCAGCTTGCTCTCATCACTGCTGGCCATAGAAAAGTGTCTGGAGTTGTCTGCTCATGTCTCACCTCATCTCTGCCTCCATCCTAGGCCCTGTGTTTGGAAACCAAGATCAGTTTCTTGGCCTGGCTATTTTTTTGGATACCTTCCGCAATGACCTCCATGGAATGGATGTAAGTGTGCAGCGTGTGTGTGCGTGCGTGTGGCTCGAGGTGATTGACCCGCTTGTTTCTTTGCAGGGCCTGTGTTTTCCAACAATGCTCTCTTCCACGGGCTGGCCGTTTTTATAGATACTTACTCTAACGATGATGCGACGGATGTGAGTGGTTGCTCAGGTTTTACTCGTCAGCATGCCGTCTCGGTGTGGATTCTGTTCTCTCCACTTTAAATCGGCATGCTGTCAGACCTCCAAGCATGTTCACAGTGAAAACTTCACAGAATTTGTTTTGCCATAATTTCACATTTGTTGTGCAGCAGCAAAAAAAAAAAAAAAAAAAAATCACACAACCTCTTGAGCATGAGGGTTCTCTGGCAGAACTGTGCTGTCTTCACTTTGTAAATTGTCTTAATGTACGTTTTTGTTTATTTAAAGAGAGCTTGTCTTGTGACAGATGCTACTTTCACATTGCAGCTGCAGCAATAGAGTCAGTTGTGCTTTACAATGTGTGAACAAACTTCATGTTTGATGTTGGGCAAAGAACAAATGTGTTTCAGCTGTAAACTATCATCAGTGATCAGATAAGAGCTCGTCATTGTTGCCTGATATTAATCAAATCTGCACTGACAAAAATATGTACATAGTTTATTCAAAAGCCGAAAACACACACTGTAACATCTCAGCAATAAGTGTAAAGAGTAGTTAAGAATAAAGGAACCTCTTTGGTTGGGCTGCATTTTAATGTACTTGAAATATAATTGAAATTGCTGTGTTTTAAGTGCAATATCCAAGTTGCAGCAGCTGCTTTTTTTTTTTTTTTTGATTAAGGTAAAACGAGTCACAACGTTGTTGTGCGCAATTAGCACCATAAGCATTGGGGTATTACAGAGATGCCCTGGTCTACAAATCATATTCTCCAGACTTTAGGAAACAACTTTTTTCTTTTTTTTCTCGTGCAGCCCTACTTTTTGGTAACTCATGTAGTTTATATTGTATTGCTATCAGAGTCTTATTCCATATAAACATGACTTGTCATGCGAAACACCAGATATGAGGGCCGTAGAAATAGTTGCATTGTGAAGGTAGCCTTCACCTGTCATCAGCTGACATGACACCAACTGTATTGTGGGCTTCTTATATTTTACTCTATTTTATTTCATGTGGTCATTTGTCCATCATCTATATGTGAGAATATGAGTTTAACACCTGCTTTTGGGATTTGTTTATTGAGTCTTTCTCTTCCTGTCACCAGCGCTCCTTCCCATACATTTCAGCCATGGTGAACAACGGCTCAGTAAATTACGACCACGGGAAAGATGGGCGGTCGTCGGAGCTGGGAGGGTGCTCGGCTGAGATAAGGAACAGAGACCATGACACCTACCTCGCCATCCGCTACTCCAAAGGAAGACTCACTGTACGTGAAGTGCCCCCTTTTTCTCAGGGAGGCCACATTGTTTCCCTTAATTTAGTTCATTTAAGTGTTGAACAACTTGAGTTGTAAAAACTTAATGAATATAAGGCTGTCACTTTGTATTTGTGTTTGGATTTAGTTCAAACACGTCTTTACTGGAATTTATTTATTTTTTTTTCTTGTTTTATTGACTCTTACACGTCACTTCACGCACTCTTGTATTGCATCATTTACCTCCAGTTTATGTCCTGCAGGTGATGGTTGACGTGGATGACAAGAATGAATGGAAGGAGTGCATTGACATCGGAGGTGTTCGTCTTCCCACTGGCTATTTCTTTGGTGCCTCAGCAGCTACAGGAGATCTGTCTGGTAGGTCAGATGCCAACAAAAAACCAAAATAAAGTCAGGGATTTCTTCTATTACATGTTAAAAAAAAAAGAAATAACTCACATATTGTGTTCCAGATAACCATGATATCATCTCCATGAAGCTCTACCAGCTGATGGTAGAACACACACCTGAGGAGGAGAACCTGGACTGGACCAAGATCGAGCCCAGTGTCAGCCTCCTCAAGTCCCCTAAAGGTAGAATAATGTTACAAGAAATTTGATCTAGAATCGGTTTTCTTCCATATTTGGTATGTAAAACATAAGATAACAACTAAAAATCATTGATTTTTACGATTTCTTGTCCAGAAGTGAGGGCGGTTTGAGCCTTTCATTTACATCCAAATAAAATCAATGATGACCACAGAAGCAACAGTGCCTTGTTATTAGATTGGGATGAGCCTCCAACATCCAGAGTGTAGCCTCATCAAGTTAAACCCAGCACGAAACCAAATAAAGGATTATC
Source organism: Rachycentron canadum (assembly GCA_038496675.1). Taxonomy (NCBI): domain Eukaryota; kingdom Metazoa; phylum Chordata; class Actinopteri; order Carangiformes; family Rachycentridae; genus Rachycentron; species Rachycentron canadum. The sequence goes on along the minus strand of CM076655.1, from coordinate 23,370,594 downwards.
AGCAACCTGACTATGAATGCACAGATTCACTCAACAACTCAATTAACATGGCGTCAGGTACCGGTGCAGCAGACAGAGGGAGAGGCAGAGGAACCAGTAAATGATGTAGTAAGCTGTTTAATGTTGTGCACTCCAACAGCTGCAGTGGTATATATAATGTGAATGAGAAAGAATTACATCATTACAATTATTATTATTACTCATTACAAGAATAGAAAGAATTTAGAATAACGACCCACAAATCTGAGCTAGAACATGAAATGAACATCACCTGTCTTCTCCCTCCACAGACAACATTGACGATCCTACCGGGAACTTCCGCAGCACGCCCCTCACGGGCTGGAAAGTCTTCCTGCTTCTGCTGTGTGCCCTGCTGGGAATTGTCGTGTGTGCCGTGGTGGGAGCTGTAGTTTTCCAGAAGAGACAGGAGAGGAACAAGAGGTTTTACTGAGTAGAGAGGAGAGAGAACTGCCTCATCAGAGAGGTGTTTGTTGTTGGACGAACTGTTTCCAGATGACGAATTGAGCACATTCAATGTGAAGTTTTTTTCTAAAGATTGTACAAATGTTTATATCTTTGAAGCACTGCGTTGGGGGGGGTGAATTTTGGCAACTTGTGATGTTGGTGCAGAAGATGCAGAACTAGTGGCTAACGTCATGAGCGACCCTGATAAATGCTGTTCTTTGTTTTCCATGTGTTTGTGTTAATTCATTGCAGGGTTATAATAAGTTTACTGTCACAACCTTTTGCACTCTGAGTTTTTCAGACTCTTTAAAGATTGTGTTCACGCCTGCCTTTGGTGAATCAGGTGTCTCTAGCTCTTTCCAGCTTTTCTCTGCTTCAGACGTGATGCTACAAAATGGTCGACAAATGCTCATTTAGGTTTTCCTTTTACGTCTTCCAGGTTGTTTATCCGATTATTTACTGGAGGAGGAAAATTAGCTTGACAAAAAAAGAACCTAATATATTTCATGGTGACGGTTTTTGGCTGTTGTTGGTTCCTGCACATTTGGAAAATGTTTAAGCATTACCATTTTAAAGTAATTTAGAATTGTTTGAAACCATGTGAAACTTGCTGTCCTTGCTGTTTAGGAGGATTGTGCAAAAGGTATTTTGTCAGTAACCACTGTATGTACACCACAGTACTTTGCAGGATAAGTATCAAGCATCAAAGTTCACCTGTCAGTACTGTGATGCTTCTTTTTTTTTTTTTATTAGCAGATGGCACCATTCTTTTGTCTGCTCAGCCATGTTTACGATCTCTGCTCATGCTACATAATCAGTTCTTCCGTTTATTCCAGACTAATTATGTGAAACACCACAGTTCCTCATCATGTGTCTTTTCTCTTGTTATATTCTTGTTTACTAATTTGGTCTAGAAAATGCCATAAAATTACCCATCACGACTTCCAAAAGTGCAATTTGGTATGTATTTAGATGCATTTTTAAAATAAGAAAACCTCTGAATAATCATATTTGAGAAACTGGAACTGGAGAATTCTTGACATTTTTGTTTGAATGATTTAATAATGAATTCTTTATAACAGCATTGGGTGTGAAGCTGTTCCAGCAGCGATATCGATGCCGGCATCTGCTTTGACCCCTTATTCATTACACTGTAAACACGTGGGTGTGAAGCTTCCAATCCATCACAATGTTGAATCACTGTTGTGTTATATCAGAGATGAAGAGCAGCAATTTGTTAAGAATGTGACGTTAAGTCTGGTCGCAATAAGCGACAGTATGAAGCTCTTACTATGTAACACAGCTTCTTTATAACCTAACACATCAGAATGAAGAAGAGCTCAGTGCACAGGTGTGTTGATCCTGAAAAACTGATCAACCTCAATCCCTTCACCTGAAATATTTTCTGCTTTTTTTTTCCTTTTCCCTGCAGCATTTTTGAGTTTTTATCTAGAATATGACTGTTGATTTTTCAGTTTGTTTTCAGTTAACAATGCTAAAGGTTTAATACAATTCTTCACTATAACGAGTGTTTGAATTATTAATGGTGTGATTAATGAGTGCAAACAGTGTTAATCATGAGGCCGTGTCAGACTTACAGAAGAGGAGTTGTTGAACCTTGTTCAAAGGCACATTTACACTGGCAACCCTTGTCTTTCATTTCTTTCGGTGTCAAGTTTCTTTGTTGGTTCCCTCTCAACCTTCAGCGTTTGGTTCTGTTCCTACATTGTTAAACATGTAACAAAAACTGCTAAAAGTAAAATTTGGGATTTAGTGACATCCTTGATCCACAGATCATCTTTTTTATTAATCTTTTAACTTGTGTCAGCATTTTTATCTCAGCTCCTATGCTCTTGAAGCCTGTCTGTGTTTGCCTCTGCCACATCAGTTAGGTTTGTGATGAGACTTGAAAGCTCTCCTCTCATCAGAAATAATGTATTAAAATGAAAAAGAAACTTTTGTGGTGTTTTTTTTTTTTTTTTAAATTCCACTCTTTAAGCAGTACACGATGGGGGTGTTACATGTGACTTGGAGATTTAAACTGTGGACTTTAATTATCCAGAACAAGTTGAAAATAAAGGGAGATGAGTAGAAGGTTTTGCTCTGACTGCTGACTCCTCCACTCTGTGCACTGCTGTGACCCAGAATGCAATTCAGCTCTCCTCTCCAATTTCTATTCCTAAAGTAATTACTTTTCTTTTGCTTAAACCAATCAAACAGTCTTCAACCTAAAAAATTTTTTTTTTCATTTTAATTAAAAAAACAAACTTCAGTCTCAAAAACCATTGATATGCCTTAAAGTGATACCTTACTGCACAATTTTATCTACAGTAAATTGTAAACAATATTTTAATTTTGCTTTTGCATAGTTAAGATGACCACATGACTTGAACGGTGGCAAGAATAATTTAACTAATAGTGCACAAACAATTTTACTGTTGTTGCTCATGCATTATTACATCATCAAAATGTTCACAGTGGTTGTTGGGATAAGCGTAAACACCTGGTGCACCGGGGGCCTCCGACCCCTAGGAGGCGTCCAAACCCCAACAACTGTGGCTTCATTCGTGACTTTTTATTATCGAATCAAATAAATAAACAATAAGTATAATAATATAATCTGTCGATGATGTATTTATATATATATGTTGTATGATATATCATATATAGGATGCCGGATTAAAAATGGCGTAAAGTTTAAATAAAATTTAAAATAATATTTTAAATAAAATAATATTTTAAATAAAATTGGCGTTGGTAATAATTATTAAATATTTATTTAAATAATTATTTTTAATTATTCAATTAATAATTAAAAATGATTAAATAATGTCAATATAAATTGCTCACCTGGCGCCGTGCGTGTGAGAAATAAGGAAGTGTTCTGATTGGCTGCTGCTTGTATTCACGGTGATGACGCTTCGTGTCACGTGGCGACCGAAGCCATTCGGCGGGAAAACAAAACCGAAGAGCAGCGAAGAAAAGGCGGATCCAGAAAGGGCGACGCTAACTAGGAGGGGCCGCCACCTGGGGCCACGGCCCGGCTACAGCCGCCTCATCCCAGCTGGAGGTACGTTAGCTTTTCCCTATTTTGACCACACGTTAGTTTGTGCTGTTAAAAATGTAATGGGGGGCAACAGTTAATTGATGGCGGGAGTTATGTCCCCTCCACTGCCCTTTAGGGTCGTGTTTCAGCGGCAAACAGCTGATTTCTGTCGGTTTATATGCAGCTTTGAGCTTTGAAAGTTGAGTAGATCCGTCGACACAAGTGGCCTTTACCTGCGGTAAAGTGTGTTATTAACAACTCGGTGTGGTTTTTCTATACTCGTGCCCTTAAACTTCGTGTTGCATGGCTTGTTCTTAGCCACCAACACGATGAGCAAATATATCTTATTTCTAGGTGTATACGCTGGTAATGGTGGCTCACACCACATCATATTTTGATTGTCATTGTCCTTCAGGTTGTATCTTGGGCTGCGGCCTACAGACGGTTTCCAGCGGTTGGCAACGGTAACTAAGGGAAGTGCAGCCTCGCTGTCCACGCCCCGCCCACTCTGGCTCCACCGGAAGCGCGCTGTTGATGAGCAAACACCTGAGAGTCCCTCTGCTGCTGTCACACAGCGTTTCATAGGTTATGGTAAAGCTGTTCGTTTCTCCCCCTGCTGTGAGCAGTTTACCACCACTTTTCCACACACAGTTACCGCTGCTCTCAGCTGCTGCTGGTCATCACTGTTTCACTGCATCCAGTCAAGTATGTGCTGTTTTCTAACATTTGCTAAAAGGGGCTGTTGGTTGTGCTCTCGAGCTTTTATTTTCTTGGTGTTTGTTGGGTGCCAAATTCCGCTCATGTCCTATGTGTCAGAGAGCCATTTGTATTTGTTTTAGCTCTAATATGATGAGTACCTATTAAGTAGTGGTATAACAGTATAATTCTTTGTACTGAAAGTATTTCTACTTGATGGTACTTTGTACTCCACATTTCAGAGGGAAATGGTGTTATTGTTTTTCAGCATATTTACTGATGCTAGGTTTTGCCTGAGCGGGTGTCTTCTTTCAAGGACATAAAGATGACTGTTGCTTACAGATCATTATCAATTTAAATAATATGTAGTAATGAGTTCATGGGAAACACAGAACAATGGTGCTACTTGTCAGATTGGCAAATCTTTACCAATTACACCCAAACTGTTGAAATCAAGGTCAAAGTCATGGTTAATTTGCTCAAGTTAATAATTAGTTGCTGCATTTCTGATGTGCCAGAGTCTGTTGCTGTGTAACAGGAGGATTGCTGGGATTAGAGTTATCCATCTCACTTCACTGGGTTTCCTTTTCCTTTTTGAGGGAGACAATGTGGGGTTGGTTCATTCATGTTATGTATGTATTCCAAAAAATCGATTCCACTTTAGTTGGCTCACAAAAAAAGCAGCTAAAGGGAAAATGTTATTGCGCAAGTAGATACCTGTTTGCACCGCTGACCTCAGTAAAGCCAAGTATCACTGCTGCTCTCTATCAGCATGTCCCTGTCAGAGGAATTTTCACCTCAGTTGTACTATTGTAACTATTGCACACAAGTTTGAATCTGTCAAAATTTTAATATTAAGGATAGTTATGTGTTAACTACATTATGCACATGTGTCCTTAACGATAAAAATCCAGCATGATTCTTGAGCAAATTTTGATTCTTTATACATCATCTTACATTCATCCTGTTGGTAAATTTCACAGACATTACACATTTCAGTTTTGTAAAAGCCTATTTCCATTACAATTGTATCATATTTTGTCATTGTATGTTCACATACACATGAAAGTCAAGTTCAGATCAACAGTGACGCTCAGTTTTTCTTTCACCATTAGATGGTGGTATATTATTGATTTTCATTGTTTGCAAGAACATTGCAACAACACAGGTGTGTGTGTTAATTCTCTTATTTGATATAATATAGAACACCGATCAATCTCTTGTTAATAAGTTTTTCTCACAATTGTATATTATTTCAGAAACATTAAAAAAATATACTTAAAATAAAAATCACCATTACTCCCAGTAACTATTTAATTAGCTTGTTAAATAATGAAGAATTCAAGGCTCAAAATTACATAATATTTTAAAATCAAATCATATTAGTAATAATCAATACTTTTTTAGCCTACATTACATCACACACACATTCACATGATCTAAACGTCCTCTCTTGACCCTCAGGCCTCATACCCACAGATGATGTGAAAATCTGTCTTCTGTCAGCCCCACCCCCCACCCCCCCACCCCCCTCCAAATCACTTTCTACACGACACTGAAAGAGTATTCAAGCACGTCATTGAATTTTCATTACCCAGCGTGGCTGCATAGTGTGGCAGCCCACAGGCTCCACACATGCAGACTATCAATCTAGCCAACTATTCACTGACTTGTGTGTGTGTGAGTGTGTGTGTGTGTGAGTAACAGAGAGTGACAGGGGCAGCAGTTTAAATAGCCCACAGTTTATACTTCCACTTTCACACCTGGAAACTGTGATTGACTGGAAACCTGACTGACAGAGTGAGATCTTGCCTCGGGGTTGATGCTGCTGACTTTGTGACCGCATAACCAAATTTTACTTATTGTTTTTGTATTTGTCCAGTATTTTAAAGATGTATCTTATTTTAAGGAAATCCTGTAAAAAAAAAAAAAAAAAAAACAGCATCTGCACAAAGATGCACATGAACGAATGAATGCAGATGAATGCATGCAGAGCAGATCAATAAAAAGATGTAATTCATGATTACTCATGACTGTAAAGGCTGCTACATATTGTTCACTCAGCTTTGTGCTCTGCAATGCTCTGTAACTAAAATATTTATTCTGTCCTTGGGGAAAAAAATCCTTCCAGCATCAGCATTTTAAAATGGTTTTAATCAGTCAATGGGTGTCAACAGGCGTTGAGTGTCGGTGACTCTACAGCTCTGATTTGGTGAAACTTTAGATAGAATAATACAATATGTTTTGGGCAAAATTAACCTCAAGCCTTCCATGACTCAAGGAAATTTAGACACTTCTTAATATCTGTATTAGAGAGAACCAACAGCATATTGATAATTCAGTCATTCCTAAGGCAGTTGGCAATCGAGTCCTCAGATTTGTTGTGGTTGTGGAGTAAGACGGCTGCTGTTTGTTTAGGCATGCTTGGATCAATGCCACAGCAGCCCACAGGGATTTGTTCCAGTATGTCTGACTATAAGATGTTTTGTTGTACCTTGGTGATGCACCTGTGTAGTATGCCAGAAGTTGGTATACAATATCAGTAGGTAATGATAATCTATGTAACTTAATATCTCCATGCAGTGAGTTTTATTCTTTGTTAGTTCAGTGGGGCAGCAATAAATTAATCTGATGTATTCTGAGTGTCTGTTGTGGCTATCAAATTTGAATTTGAGCAGTTCATTACAATTTTTTATATATATATATAAAGTTAAAGAGCCAAATTATGACATTTGTCCTGACACTGAAGGAAAGGTTCATTGGCTTTCACAATTTCCAATTTATTTTGAATAGAATTTACACTAACTGCATCATAAGCTGTTTTCAGTTGTGTGTATGCTGTATATTATGGATGTGGTAACCATTTATTAAACATTTTGACCTGATGAAGAAGCTACTTTCCATTATGGACACCAATCACCCTCATCCAAGCATTTTCATATATTTTTGATATTATTATATTTCCATATCTATTTTCTCCACAACTTTGAAATTTCAATTTTTTGATTTCAAGTTTGTTTGTGTTGTAAGTATCCCACAATCCATTGCATGCTTTTCAGTTGTTTAACGAACGACACTAATGAAGAGGTCATCGATACTGATTTCAAATCCAGGTTGCAGCACATTTCACTTTAGTCACTCTTTCCATTTCCATCCCTCCTTCTTATATTCTCAGTCTGCACTCCATCAGTAGTTGTTTATTGATGGAAAGCAGCAGGCTTCCCACCACTCCTTCATGCCGACGGCCCAGTTCCTATTCTAAGACAAGGCTTTCACTGCTTGAAATCCACAGACCGCTGTGTCATTTCTACATATACACACTGTTATCAACCATCACATCTCTATTATATGACAGCGCAAGACCCAGCATCCTTTCCTGGCAGGAACATGAAATTCTAGTCCTACACTCACATCTACCTTATCTACACCACTGTGTGTGTGTGTGTGTGTGTGTGTGTGTGTGTGTGTGTGTGTGTGTTTGTATGCTCCAGTTTATTGTGCTTTGTACTTATAGTTTATTTCAAATCACCACCTGAGCTGAGCAATACAACCAGTCAACTTTGTCTGTCTCTGAATTTGTGCTGTGTGTGTATTAGGACTGTCCCTTTTTATTAGAAATTCAAATAGTTTGAACATGGTAGAAAAAAAAAAATTGAACTGTAATAACCTCTTTAAATCCAAAATGTATAGTGTGAAAGGCAACAGACAGTAGTTTGCCTTGTGATCCAACAGAGGGCGTGCTAAAACTTTACTCTCAGCTTGGCCTTATTGTCCTAAAAGTAAACTGAGGCCGTCGCACATTAGCGAGCAAGCGAGCAGACTATCGCAACACCAAAGCATCTGAGGAGCAGAACATGGAAGTATTTTGTGTTCTACACTGTAGATGGCAAAATAATCAACAAAGACTGTTAATTGACTGTGTACAAAGCAGCTGTCATACACTACAAAGACAACAAATCTGCAGACTCACCTGCTAGCTGGCCAAACAAGTGAGGTCGCAGAGGCACCACTGACGTTATTCAGGAGAGACTTCAGGAAGTGGTGATGGAACTGGAGACATTATATAATTCCACATTCAAATTGTGTTTTGTCTTTTGGTGGGATCAGACCAAAAAGAAGTCAGTTCCATTGTAAGTTATTAAGGAACATTTAGCTGCCGTGTGACTTATAATGTCTCATTTAACATTAGAGCTTCAAGTTAAAATCGAGAGTTGTCCCTGCAGTATTATTGTTGTGTAAATAAGGCTCATTACCAGACATTACTATTGGCTGGTGTTTTGTGTGTGTGTGTGTGTGTGTGTGTGTGTGTGTGTGTGTGTGTGTCTCCAATCATGGCAAGATATGGTACTGTGCGAAGCACCACAGATACAGCCTTGAGCACATAGACATATAAACACCTGCCAGTCTGTGTGGTAGCATCATGACTTTACAGCTGTGTATTTAGACCAAAATGCTTCTTCTTGGCCACTGAGCACCTCAAAGGAATGTCATCTGGCATTACTATTTCTGCAAACAAGGCAATCTCAGTCCAGGCTGTTCTCATTCGTGGTTCCTCCTCGTGGTGGAAAAAACTACCGAGTCCTGTCAGCACAGAGTTGTCTTTCTCTATCTTCACCATCTCCTCTCCTACAACCCTAACGTGCTCGATTAGCACTTACTATGCTCTTCTGTTGTACATGATCTACATGTGTCTTACATGATCCCCTGCACATATTCAATGGGTATAGTACTTAAAACTTACTCCAAGGCCTTCTATTGCACTAAAGCTTTACTGATGTCCCTCATTTGTAAGTTGCTCAGGTGGTCTGACCCATAGGTACTGAATACTTATTAGTAATGTAGTAAAGAGTATTTATGGGTCAGAATACCCACATGTTGACTTGCATTATAGATTTTGGACTGTTTTTGCTGGAAACCACGAAGTGACATTGTCATTAGTCTAAATTGTTCAAATGGATACTGGGGAACTTGATGTTGGACAAATTTGTGAACCGACAGATGTCTGCTATTTGTCCTGGGGTGGGGTCTTTTCATCAGTGTCTCTGGTTTTATTTGCCATTGTGAGAAATGTTACAAATCAATGAGCAATGGTGATATTGGATTTACAGGATTTGTGCATCAGTGTGATGAAGTGCACTACTTTCATTTGTCAGGTATTTGTTTAACTGGATTATCCAGACAGACATGCCCATCTAGGTCTCTTACCTATAAACAGCTTCTCAATTGAATTTCAAGAAAATTTACCAGATCACGTTACATATTGATTTCTCTCTATAAAATTATATGAGCAGTGTTATAAGATTTTGTCCATAGTGCCCACCTCCAACTCATAGTTGAATTGGAGACTCCGGGTGGGACATGAAGGCTCAAAGTATAAAGCTTCTGTTGATGTAATGTGATGAAAAAGGAGGGAATAAATATGACTATGATTTAGACAAGCAGCGGTTGATGAGTTCGATTAATTCATAAAAATGCAGTGAAAAATTTACTGGAGAACTCATTATTAACCCATGTTTAGTTTTTTTTTTTTTTTTTTTTTTTTTTTTACAAATACCGATTAATTTGTTATTATCGAAAAAAATATATAATGGACTTAGGCCCAACACATGAATGACTACATAAAATACCACTTCTGTGGCAGTGCTGTGTGAACTTGTGTCATATGAACTGACATGCTCCTGTGAATCAATTCATGAGTTCTTGTTCCTTTCATTTCCTTCCTCCCAGGTCCTCTTGTCATTGATGGAGGTCCTTGAGCTCACAGAGCCTTGACTATCTGTTCTTTGCCATGCTAACACCCCGCTCTTGTTCTTCCTTTCTTCTGCTCAACGCTGTGACTTAAGTGTTGGTATATTTACATCTTGATCCTAAAGGTGTGAGTGAGGTCCTTTGTGTGGCTACAAACCCCAATGAAAGCTGAATAGCTCATGAGTAAACCTTGGCACCCCCTCATTTTTGAATTACCCATGAAGCAGCTGCGGCAGTTGCTTCTCTTTTCCTGCACAATTGCTGAACTGCTGCTGCATTCTGGGTAACGGCAACCAATAGGAGTTCAGTTCAAGGATTTTAAATTGCAGATGGGCTGTGGTGATTTTTGTCCTGCCTGGGGCTCAGATGTGAGATTTTTCCCCTGTCCCAGTTATATTAACACCCTTAAATGTTTTCCTGCTCCTGCTCTTCCACAATTTATCCAGGATGACACATTGTGTTTTAAAGGTGCATTTTTTTACACAAGACAAGGTGACGTGTTTCATTAAGTGAGCACCAATCTAAGCATTAAAGGTTTTTTGTTTTTTTTTCTTCAATGAAGGCAAACCCTTTATAAGAAAAGGTGATTGACTGACAGCAAATTGACAACTGCAAAGAGTACGCATACAGACCATAAGGAGAGAGAGTGGGCGGCACCCTGCACATTTAAAATGGATCTGTTGTGTTTCATCCCAGTAGCTCTGACAACTTTCCTGAGTGTTTCTGGTTTAACAACCCCTAACTGGGCAGTTGACAAGTGTGTTTACAGTGTTTCTACCTTGAAAAATGTCAGCGCAGCACAGAAAAAGGAAATTAGTGGAAAATTAGTGTGCTTACCCTGGTGTTGTGTTTACATTGCTGCCGATCAAAGGTGGAGCCGATAAATACCCGCGTCTACTGCAGGATCATTTGACGTGAGAGTGAATGCTGATTGCACCCTTTCACATTGCTGAGAAAAGCCCAGTGTTAGTGGGTCTTTGTGGGTTTTTTGACCAGTATAAATTTACTTTAAGTGGTCAGTTTAAGTGGCGACAAGTAGTTATTTATCCACTTGATTATAATTGTAACCTCGACAACAAACATCCCCTAAACTTAGCAGCCATGCTCTTGTGCTTAAACCTAATCAAACCATAACCACGCATCATACAAGTGATTTATTATTCACTAATGAGTCGTACAGTTTTGGAAGGCACTGACAAACAAAGTCATCCTGGTGATGGACAGGAAAAGCCTCCTGGGTTTGCTCGAGAGGAATTGGACCACCGGTGTATTTTGTCATTTCATCTGGGTTGGCATGTTATCAAATGATGGAATATCAGATACAGGTAAATACAGTAATCTATCAATATCGATATTACAGACACAAATGCCGATTTTCTTTCCTTTAGAAAGAGCGCTTTGAGTAGTTTGCTGCTATTTGTCCAAATATTCTTATATTAAATAAAATAATTACAAGTACGTTTATCAATAGTGATATTCGTAACAGTATTAACTTAATAACATATTTCAATGCAGGAACCTTGTCCTTGTCTCCCCCCCGTCTCTCCTCATGTAACAAATATTGTTGCGGTGGTTTTTTCTGCAGCACAGTGACCAACAATGACTGTAGCTGCACTCGACCTGTCCTTGTGTGAAAGTGTGTAACAAGGTCAGTGTTAAGAAGGACCACACTTACAAAGAACATGGTGCTCACTCAGCCAGGCTTCACTGTTTTGTTTTTTTTTTTTTTTTTTAAAGCTAACCTGAATAATTTCATTTTACACAGATAATGTTGTATTAATGCTTTTGATGAATGTGAGAGAGAAACCGTCCCTGCAGCTCCAGGTGATAAACAACAAGCTGGTTCTGCATTAAGTCGCTTTGACAGGAGCTGTCTAGGAGTGAAGGTTGGGTCGTGATCTGCATTTAAACTGTCGACATAATTCACCACATTAACTTTTTTATCACCGTCCGCTCTAACAGGAACCACCAGAGATGGAGGAGGAGGTTGTGTGGGTGGTTTAATGTGTGTTTATACATTCATGTTGGCGAGGAGCTCAGATAATACTGACTTGTTTTAACACAGAAAACCTGAACTTTTATTTTGTTTGCAGAATATTTATTCACTCACCCTAAGTTTTTACAAGATTTTTTTGATATGCACTTAATCACATGACACGCTGCTAATAGGGACAGTCAGTCTTTCAGTACTGAGTCTTCAGTGATACAGAATCCAGTTTCACTATTTACGTGATATTTTTTTTCTAGTACAACTACAATAAGGTAACTGTGTACTGTAGTAGTAGTAGTAGTAAGCTCTATGTGAGACATTTTTTTAGTCATGTTCTTGCTGAATCACATGCACAAAAACATTCAAAATTCTCTGGTTTCAAGTTCTTAAATGTGGAAATCTTCTGGTTTCTATGGCCTTTCATAGTGAAATCAGTAGGGTTGGGTTGGACTTAGAAATTAGTTAATGGACAAAATGATTCATAAAAATAGTTGTTAGGTACAGCCTCAGTTTCCATATTTCTTTTACGCCAAATTAGACTTGTGTATACATTGTTTTTTGACAAATGAATTTCTGTATTAGACTCCAATGTAAAATTTAAATTATGAATCTTTCAGTATCTCTGTAGTGACATGTACAGAGATTTACATTGGCAGGAATATTGTGTGTAGAAGACAGGCAGTTTTTACTTGATTTACTTTTTGAAGATGAAAATATTCACTTTGCTAATTATTTATGTCACAAGAATTAACACCATAATCATAAACTGTCACACATTCTGGTACAGTAACTCCCTGCATTGACTCACACAGTAAAATATGTGGACAAAAGTATTATTCTTTTTGTTGTGTGTGTGTGTGTGTGTGTGTGTGTGTGTGTGTGTATATATATATATTTCACTATGCTGCTCCCTTCCCCCGATAAGAATACCACTCCCCCCCCCCCCCCCCCCTTTAAGGTTCCCCTTGAATGACTCAGAGGTGTGAGTCAATGTCAGGGCAGGGGGTTGCTGTACCAGGTGGTTTATGGGCTGCAACAGAATATATATATATATATATATATATGTGTGTGTCTGTGTATGTATTGTACTAAAATAAAATAAAAATTAATGTTTTACTCTTTATTTTGTGAATATTTGCTCCAGTTTCCTCCCATAATTCAAATACATGCAGATTATCTTTAAATTCCCTATACGTGTGGAAATCAGCTCCCCTTGTCCTTTTATTTTTCTTCTCACTCCCTTATCACCTTCAACTCTTACTCCCTCCTATCCTATTTTTCATCACTTTCTTCCATCTCCTTCATCCTCCCCCTCTCCTTCTTTGTTTCACCTATCCATTCCTTTTTTTCATCACCTTTATCTCCTTCACTGATGTTTTTTTATTTCATCCTCTCATTGATTATCTCCTCTCACATGTGTCTTTCCTTCTCTCTTGATTCAATATCCAGAATTTCTCTCCCTCCCTCTCTCCCCTTCTCATCCTTCGACACTGGCTGATTGACAGATAGCTCTCAGGACTCGGGTGTGTGATTGATAGATGACAGTTGTCAACAGCGGGTCAGTCTGGATAAACAGAACCCACCAATCACAGAAACTGGTAAAAGACAAACGAAGATGGTTCGTCAGCAGACTGTCAGGCTGAAGTGGTGAAGTGGTGAAAGGATGTCCTGATTCCCTTTTTCCCATTGTTTACTTCCCTTTGTCACAGTTTGGGTTACAGCCGTCAGATTAAAGCAGTTTACACATTTATCTGTGATTTAGCCCCTTTAAGGATTATTCTGTTTTGCAGTGATGTGGTTTATTTTTTTAATGTAAGTTTAAAAGAAAGATCTTAATCAGGCAATACCTGGCATGACTCTGATTAGTGATGGGATTGTTGCCCAATAAATCAAAGGTACCCATTGAAGTCTGAAGCCAGCAGGTGACACAAAAATCAAACAGCAGCAGGTGGTGTGTCTAAAGCTGTGGACACACGCCAGGTTGCAAGTTACATTATTGAGATGCACAAGAACAATGCAGGACAATATCAGGAAAATGTTGATCCACTAGTTTGCTGTTGTTCAAATTCATAATTCAGGCCCAGTTTTAAATTAATCGTTCGGTTGAATCGTAGTTTTTTTTAATTTATTTATTTATTTATTTTTTTTTTTTTTTACAGATTCCATAAAGAGACGCTTTCCATTGAAGTCTTAATTATTTAATAACTATTTAGCAGTCCAGGTTGAGTTTAATCAAGCGATGAAGTGATTCATTATGTTTATTATGGGGAAGCACTGCCAAAAGTGTTATACATTTGTCGCTAATAGCAGGGTGTGAGTTGTGTACCTTTTTAATAAAGAATAAGAAATCAAATATTTTTTCCCCAGCACTGAGAGCAATCATCAATACTAAGGTCTTTGATAAATTACCCACGGGGCCTGTGTAACACCAGTTGTGTACCCATCCCTCTTCGCCATATCATGTCATTTGAGATCTGGGTTTCAGGTAACAAACGCCATTTTTCCTGTGTGGCATTAACGTGCTGAAACATGCAAGTTTGAACTTGTCAGAGCCTGTCAGGAGGATCAAAATGTCAGTCCTCTTCAAAATGTTCTTTTAATTTAACTTGCTGAGAGACTCGGTTGATGCCTTGGCACTAAGTATGTCACTCTATTAACGTCTCTGTGATCCGACTGCTGTGTTTACTGGAACTGTGGTAGCCTGCGGATAGGATAAAAAAAAAAAAACCTCAGACCACAGCAGTCTGGTCTGATAGGTATGCACAGGCTGTGAAACTTTATAGACAGGTGTATGCCTTTCTGAATCCTGTCCAATCACTGTATCAGGAAATGGTACGATTCTTCCCATCTGTGTGATATTTCACACTTCAATACTTCATACTGGTTTTTCCTTTTTTTTGCAGTTGCTGTTTTTGCATTGTAAGGATTTTTTTTTTTTTTTTTAATTTTAGCATTAGGCTGCAACTTAACAACCAAGAAGAAAAGGGGGTTGAATACTTTGCAAATGCATTTGGGCCATTTGTTTCTGCCATGAAAGAGATAAAAACTGAGTGGAGCAGAGGGAATAACACCCCTTCACTGAGGGGAATCATTCCCAGCATGATTTAAAAATTGAAAATGTAGATGCAAGTAAATTCGTCAGTGAAGATAAAGCACATATTTAATACGAGTGCGGAGAATTGAAATGCGTCCTTTCAAATTGTCAGGAGCTTCAGCTTGCTGATTTGGGTCAATCGGTGTAACTGTTCGAGCACTGGAACACGGTGAGGGAACGAATCCTCACCACCATCTGTACGAGTTCGCCCTATGGAGACAAAAAGTTTTAATGCAGGGAGAGTGAGAGATGTTGGCAGCAAGGGGAGAAGGTGGGTCTGCCAAATGAGTGTGAATGTAATCTTTCAAAGAGGAGAGTATAAACGATGATAAAACTAATACCAACAATATCTACCACTTAACCAACTTTTAATATTCTAAAAGGACACAATAGCAACAAATAGCCATTTGTAACTCCCAAGTAGTTCCCAGCCATGGAGGGATTATCATGCAATGTAAAAGAAAACTAGCCTTATGCCCCTTTGTAGTCATTTTATGTCCGTTTCAGTTGATTTGTGGCTCTTGATAGTGCTTCATCATTTTGCGATTTGTTAATGTCTCCTAGTGGTTGTTTTTCATCTCCCTGTGGTCTTTCTGTGATGATTTGTTGTCTCTTTGTTGTTGTGTTGTGTCATGTTGTGGCTGATTTGCATGACTTTATGTCTCTTTGTAGCTGTTTTGTATCAAGTTTATTTAGTTTTCGACTGCTGGTCGGACAAAAAAAGCAATTTGAACAATGTCACCTTGGGCTCGTGGAATATATGACTGGCAAATGATTAATTGAGAAAATGGGTCACTGAAAAAACAGAATCAGAATATTTTTAAAGCACAAACGCCAAAGATTTAGGCTGAGAATCAAAACAAGCAATATGAAAACCACACTTTGGGCTCTGGCAAATTCTCATATTTATGACATTTAATACACTAAATAATGAGTAAAGTAAAATAATTGGATCACATTATATCATAACTATTGCTATATAACTATTTGTGAGGCTTTCGTTCATGGTAAGAGAGAAAAATGAAGGACACAGTATTTGCAGCTTTAACATGATCACATTTAAAAATGTTGAGTATCAGCTTCAATGAAAATATATGGGACTCAGCCTTGTGTTGATCATTCTAGTCAATGTACAACTACTTTTTGCAGTCACTTACTCACTGCTGTTGGTTTGCATCATAACAATGAAGTTGCGCAAGTTTGTTCTCATCCACCAGAACGAGACCCGACACCCATTTATCGTATTTTCTGCTGTGTCAGTTATGGAATTTGTGCCAATGCCATCCACGGTGTTTTAAAAAAATAGGGACTTTCCAGGTCTCCTGGTTCCACGAAAAACTTGGCATTTGTGTTGTGGATTATCCAGAGTAACAGATCCTGTCTCTGGAGGGACATGCTGCTCATGAGTTTACAATTATGAGATTTTAAGGCTGTTGGCAAAAAAAAACAAAACAAAAAACAATTGTATCCATTTCTGTTGTTTTGGGTTGGAGGCAGAAATCTCAGAAATAAATAAATGAAAAACTGGACGAATGAAGCCAAAATTAATACGCGTGGTTGGAACCTGCTATAGAGGAGGGCTTTTTAAACCAACCTTTGAATGTAGGTGTAAAGGAAGGAATACCAGGAGACAGATTAGCGCCATCCAAAGAAAACAGAAACAGGAGGGATTTGCATGGATACAGGCAGATAGAAACACGAGGAAGTGGACTGAGAGAAGATCAAGGCAAACACGAGCTAAATCACTTTCTTTCTTCATGTCAAACAGACAGCTCCCATAACTTCACAAGTTTGAACAAACCCGTCACGGCTGAAAAAGCTGCGTTGCCAAAATACTTACTGTCGATATTGTCTCCGAGCTCTGGGGATCAGAACCAACTTGTCGACATCTAAGCTTTTCTCCTCAGAGCATCAACAAAGAACAATGAGACTCGTTTCACTGAGAAAAGCTGATTGTTCATCTATGGGAAAGGCTGCAATTATGGGCTGCTCCAGAATTACAGTAACGCAAAAGTCCACCCTAAAATGAAATTTTAGATCAGTTTCAAGGTTAAAGCTTGTGACCTGGTGTTGAAGGTTGGGTAAGTCACAAGTTCAAACAGCCAACTTTCATGTTATTTTTCTAAGCTTTTATCTGTTATTACCGTCTTAATGCTAACGCAAAACTTAAACAGAAATGCAATAGAATTGCATTCTGTAATACCAGAGTTGACAAGATCTCTGCTGGTTCTTTCAGGGTATATTATGTACTTCTGGTTGCCATGCAGCTATTGGCTAACCTCGGTGAACACAGGGATTATACATACTGAAAATTAAAATGGACAGGGTAAAGATATAGCAGCGTGTCTGTGCTTGAAGATGACACCGTTGACTCCATGCAAAGATAGTATCCTTTTACCAGGTGCTTTTTTTTCCCCCTGATAATGACATGGTGTGCAGTGCAAGAAAATGGCCCCAGACACTGTGAGAGTGTACCCAAAACATGATGTGTACAACTCGCAGTACACGGGATATAGCGCTGGCAAAGAACGAGCCCCGTACAATTATGGGGTTGCCACTCTTCTTGCAATTATGATTCAGTATAAATATCCACCATTAACAGAAACTGGACGCATTTATTTCTTTGTTGAATCGATATTGAAGTTCCAAGACACTGACTGCTATTTTGTCGAAGTAGGAAAATCCAGTCTTTAGTTGTATTTGCTCCGGGTTAGAGCCAGTCAGAGCCAAAACATGTGAGCGGAGGTACGATATTAGCTTATTGCAGATATATTGGTATTGGTCAGAGATTTATTTTCAAAGTGGAATTTTATATTCATTTTATATTCACTACACAACAGTGCTTTTGGGCTGGTGGTTTGGTGAAGAAAATTAATATTGGCGAATATATCATTATCAAATTTTAAAATTTTAATTATGCAATTGATGACGTTATTATGACCAATAAATTGCGATGGTTGAGCATGAGTAGTGCATGGGATTTTCTCTCTTTCAAAGCTTTTAAAACCTACTCTGGTTCCACATCTGTGCATCAGCACTGGTCGCTTAAATGTTGCTGTTAAATTATTCAGTTTGTGGCAAATATTCCACATTCACATTTTTGTAACTGCTCTTCTGCCTGCGAGGGTTGGGAAGTGGTGTTGATCCCTCTGCCCCTTTGAGGCATTGTGATATTAGATTATTTAAATAAACTTTACTGTCAGATGGAATAAAAATTGGATTTTGGCAACTAAACCTTTAACAACACCGGGCCGTTTTCAGTTTGGAAAATACTTTCTATTTCTAAAATGTTTCACAGTACAAATAATGTTGTGATTTTATTTTTTTTATTTTTGGCCCCGCCCAAAGAATTTAGGGTGAGAGGTTAAAAAGTCTAAAACTTAGTTGATGATGGTTTTTAGTTTAGAGTTGACTGTTGACTATTCTGCCATAAAATATGATGTTGACATTTTAACAATGGGCGTGTTGAGTGTGTGGTTTGCCTTTCACATTCTGCTAAGTGTACGTGGTGACTTGATGTGTATGTAATGGGTAACTTTTCTCTCAGTGGTCAGAGGTTACAGCAAAGAAATCATATTTTTCTTGTGACTCTTGGATGAATGAAAGACATGCAAGGAGGTGGAATGGATATTTTTTTTTCCGGAGACCGTCATGAGAAAAGAAAATGTGCCTGAGCTCGGCTTTATTCAGAAACAGTGCATTGTGAAATATATTACCTAAGAAATAAGTCTGTTACTTCCAAAAGAATAATTTAAAAAACTTTAGTAAAGGATCTTATTAGAGCAGGGAAATGGGAACGTCTTTTGATTTGGAAGCAGTGTGGGTTGCAAAGAATTTCTGAAAACTGATTTCAGAAAGACCCTGCGCTGTGTCAGCTCAGAAAGTTTCAAGCAGTCCCATTGTACCATCTGCATTTCCACACACTCCACAGATGTCCTTCAAGAAAATACTGAAGTTGTGAGGCTTAGTGATGGAGTGTCTGTGTATAGAGACACGTTCATATTGTCTTTTGGTGCCATTTACTCTTTCATACGCCATCTCAAATCAGTGGGGTGGGGAATGAAAAAAGAAAAAAAGATGCAAAGGGGGGGGGGGGGACGTGATGCAAATGCAAAGACACTGTGCCTGGAGTGAAATTGAGGAAAAAAATTGTACCTGTTGTCTGAGTCAGGTCTCAGGTTCAGGCAATAGCCAAGATTTACTGTTTTGATGTTATGAAATGTATTGCAAAGAGCTGGTATTAATTATTATTGGATAGCTTCCTAATTATTATTTCTGATTATTATAGAGCATAAACATCAATAAATCAGCCTAGAAATGATCATCATATTTAAGCTTGGGTATCGTCTGTGCATTTAAAAAACAGCAACTGCAAATAGTGAATTCTGTTAATGTACCAAGATGTGAACACACAAAAATCTGTTGTGATATTGTAGTGATACTGCACAATCGGTGTCTCCTGATGGCTTTAATTTTTAATGTCAGCATGCTGGTTCGCTGTATGTTGGTGCGAGCCTGTTTCCATCTGCTTGTTTATACACAAAAGTCAAATCTCACACTGAGGTGTTTGGGAGAAAAAAAGCAGCTCTTCCTATGGAAAAAAAAATACAGAGAGAGAGATGCACTTTAAAATACAAGATTGTTGCTCTGGGGATTTAGACTACAGGACCAGTGTGTTCTCAGAAGAGCTGCTGTAATTATTACTGAGGTGGGATGTGACAACATCCATCCATCCATTATCTGTACCGCTTGTCCGTCCATAACCAAACATGACTCAGCTGCACCCAATCACATCACACCGAACTGTAGCTGTAGGTCTGAACTCCTCTGAACAACTTTCCTCCTGTTAGACCCACAGAGGGGTAGTTTTTAAATTAATTCAGTAAATCGATGGATGTGACGGCAAAATTACGCCATGTCAGACACGTCAAAGAGCTGTGACAGTCGAGTGCCTGCAAAAATAATAGTTTTTTTTAATTTTATTTTTTTTTACCATTAATAGGCTGGTATAGTAACTTAGACTAAAGATAAATCAAGCCTGTGGGGAAACTGAACCACTGTAGCAGGAGGGAGATTTCTTCAGAACAAAACAGGAAACAGGTCATATTCACATTGTTATCCTGGATATTACTTCTCAGTCAAACCATGTGAATGATGGGGAAATACGGCTCTTAACGGCCTCCACCATTACTGAACTGTAAATATGCAGCACAGTCTTGAGTTAGTTCTGTCCGTTCAACGTACAACGTACCAGTTATTAATTTTCAGTAGTACCCAGAGGTCAAGGTCTTGAAAATGCTCATTTGGCCTCAGCTGATAATCAAGACAATTACATTATAGTATAGTGTAGTCAGTAAAACTGCCATGAGGCGTTTGTGTCAGCACAGATGTGTGTGTGTGTGTGTGTGTGTGTGTGTGAGAGAGAGAGAGTGACAGGTATTAAAAGGAAATTCGAGGGAAAGAGAGAGCAATGGTTGTAACACAATATGATGATGATGATGATGATAAAGGGTTAGCGGGGGTGAGTTTTCCATTCGAGTGTAAAACATATCTGAAGCCAAAAAGCCAAATAAACAAATATGTTCTCTCCCTGAGGTGATACAGGAAGCTCTTCAGCCAAGTGGCACAGAGACGCATCGTTTATCCAGGTGTTGTTTCACTCAGACAAGTGGCATCAGGGAGTAAACGGCGTGAAGCACCAATCAAATGACGTTAGTGTTACTCTTACTGAGCACTTTATTAGTAGACACCATACACAGTCAGTGGTGAGCATATGTCTCTGTTAACAAACTGCAGCCGACATGGGATTCGTCTTCTCACAGAATGTAAACTCACTGAGCATTTTATTAGGAACACTTTATTACTGCAAATGTCCGTTCTGTCGAGTGGCAACAGTGCAGCGCATAAAGTAACGCAAATACTGGTCAGGAGCTTCAGTTAATGTCATCTCAGTGACTTTGACTGTGTCGTGATTGTGAGTATTTTTGGGATTTTCACACATGACAGTCTCTGGGGTTTTTACTCACAAAGGAGCAGCGGCTCTGTGGAGGAAGCACCTTGTTGATGAGAGAGGTCAGAGGAGATCGGACAGACTGGTTGGAGCTGAAATGCTACTCATCTAACCACTCTTTATAACTGTAGTGAAGCCTCAAGATGAACAACACATCCAACCTTTAGGTGGATGAGCTACAACAGAAGAAGACCAGGTCAGGTTCCACTTCCTGTCCTCAAGAACAGAAACCTGGCTCAGCAACACTGGACTGATGGATCTGGATTTCTGATGAGGCAGCAGATGGTGGGGTCAGAATCTGACATCAACAGCATGAGTCCATGTACCCAACCTGCCTCGT